>CM038143.1:194497657-194946298 GCA_021437245.1 Aegilops speltoides
GCCTTCCCGGCAAGCTCCTCTTGTCGGGGCCTTGTCCTTCCTGGCAAGCTCCTCTTGCCGGGGCCTTGTCTTCTCAGTTGAGACACTTTGTTCTTGAATGGCAGTAATAGGAATAGTGAAGGATCTTGGCGGACGCCCGGCAAGCCTTGCCGCGGGACGCTGCGACTGCCTGTGTACAAGTTCGGGATACTAAGGTACCCCTACTTTAGTACACCGACAGGAGCCCCCGGGCCTGGGCCACACACGGTGCCAAGCGCTGTTGGGCCAGGCCCAAAATAGGGCACGGGCACACGCGGCCTGAGTCCACACCAAATCTAACTCCGTATCCACCGCGCCCTCCCGTAACGGCACGTGTCAAACGCGGCATCGTGGGAGAGATCGTGGGCAATTCTTAAATCAAGAAAGGCGTAACGTTCGCCTCTCCTCTTTATAAGCAAAGGAAACAGGGGCCGTTCCCCCACCTTCGCCACTTGCGGTTTCTTCCTCAGAAAACTCCACCGCTCTCCTTCGCTTCCCAAGCCGAAAGAGAGCAGCGCTCCGCCGCTGTCGCCACCAACGCCTCCGCGCTTCCCCACCGCCTTCGCCATGGCTCCGAAGACCGGGAAGAGTGCGAAGTCGACCGAGGCGCTGCGGCTCGAGGCGATGCACAAGGAGCATGTGCTTTTCCCCCCGAGATCACCCCGAAGGCGCTGCGGGAGGAGTTCTATCTCTTCTGGTCGACGGAGACGCGGGCGCATCCGCGCATGCCGGTGCTCTCCTCCGAAGCTTCTACTTCGAAGCAGTGCCCAAAAGGGTATCATTTCTTTCCAGTATTCTTCTATTGCGGGCTCTGTCCGCCCTTCTCCGATTTCTTCTGCGACGTCATGAATACATACGGGCTCTGACAATGGCGGTTTTCGTGCATCTTTGCGAGAACTTCGTCGGAATCCACCCCAACGTTGCCCTTTTCCACCACTATTTCATTCCCCGGGTCGAGAAAGGAGAGCCCTTGTCTGGAGGGGTCTCCTGGATCTCGAGGGTCGGCAAGAAGGAGGCGTATCTGGAGGGGGAGCTCCGCAGCAAATGGGACGAGTGGAGGGCAGAATGGTGTTGGATTGTCGACGCAGATCCGCAGCCCTTCACCACTTTGCGCCAAACCCGGGTAGTGCGCGGCGGTGACTGGAGCGCTCTGGCGGCGGACGATGCCAAGCTGAAGATCGCCACCACCCGGATTCTGCGACTCAGGCTTGCCGGGCTCACAGTAGGGGCCGTTGGCGCGGACTTCCTTCGCCGTCGCATCGCCCCTCTGCAGGAGAGGGGGAGGCCCGCCTGGCTGTTCAGAGGCCCGGCAGATATCATGAGGCTGCGCCTAGGCCTCAATTTTAACTTCACTGTTCTGGAGCTTGACGGGATGCTCAAGGAGCTATTCAAGCACGACGCCAACCATCCGGAGTGGTTCAGGCTGCCGCAGGGCGTCATTCCACTGTGCAACAACTCCCAGCTTGATCGGATCCGTGCAATGATGCGGTCACGACTTCGCACGGATTATCCCAACTTGGAAGGAGCCACGCCGGCGGCGTCGTCGACAATTCTTGAAAACTTGGTGGAGGTAGCAGTCCGCGCCCGGCGAAAGAGGCTCCTCACCCGCGACACCACCGATGATGAGATCACGGTACATCGCTACCGGGGCGAAGAAGCGGGCGGCAGCGCCGCCCATGAGCGAGCGGTTGGCTTCACGTTGGAGGAGGCAGAGGCGGCCGAGGCGGCAAGCCTTGCCGACCGAGAGGACCTTGGCGGGGAGGTCGCTGGCGAGGAGGAGCCCGAAGCCGAGGCAAGCGAGCCTGCCGGGGGCGCAAGTGGCCAAACATCTTCAAGCGGCTTGCCGTAGACGGGGCCCTCAGCGCAGACCCCAGCTAAAACAAGGAGGCGCCTTCGCACGACCGGAGATACAGCAGGGCGGCAGACGGGCCAACAGCCGCAGCGCCGCGGGACACGCTCCACCACGGCAAGTACCGTTGCCGCGGGAGCATCTCATGCTGCGCCGGCAACTGGGGCGGGGTCTTCTCGAGCCGCCACGCCTGATCCCGCCGCAGCTCCCGGCAAGCGCCCAAGGGAGCCTACTCCTCCGCCTCACCGTGCAGAAAGGGTACCAGACTTCGACCTCTCTGTGCTGAGCTCCGACGAGGAGGAAGAAGAGGAGGAGGAGTAAGACCTTCTTCTTGTTGTACTTGTATTTCTTCAATCTTTGTTGTTTCTTGTCTTGCATCTCATCTGCTTCCCTCTGAATCCTTGTTCCATTTCAGGACTCTGGCCGAGAGAGCGGCGAAGAGGGCCAAGGTCCCCGTGGTTGTCATCGAGGACGATCCTGCTGTGATGGCAGAGGACACGTCCGAGACCACCTTAGCGGACCGGTACCATCTCCTCGAAGCAGCCCCAGCCACAGCCCCCAGCGTAAGTATTTGTTCACTTCCTATTGTGGGGCGTGCCTGGGTGCTCTTTCTTTGCTGATGTCTTGATTGCTGACTTGCTTGTGTAGGAGCAGAGCAGGCCCATCAGGAGCAACGAGCCGCTCGGAGGTGTTATGCCTTGACTACGCCGCCAAGGGGCGATTCTCCGACAAGGGAGCGCTCTCCGGCAAGGGAGAGGTCCCCGGCAAGGGACGGAACCAGTGAACCTTCGGTTGTGGAGCCCATGGTCACAGAGCCCAGCACAGGTAACCCTCCTTGTCAAAAACTTTCCCTTGGGTTCTTCTTCTGATCTTCTTTTTGGATATTTGCTTGACTTTTCCTTCCTCTTCCTGTCTTCAGATCTCCCTCCCACAGATCCGATGGAGACTGAGGCCACCGGCGAGGAGGGCCTTGCTGCAACACCAAGATGTCGCTGCTGCCGAGGAAGAGGCCGACGCTGACGATCCCGCCGGCGAAGAGGCCGCCAAGGCTGCTGGTGCAGGAGCTGGCGAGGGGTCCGGCGATCGCACTGACGACCCCGAGGGTGCATGTAGGATCGAAAGTATGTCTAGAGGGGGGGTGATTAGACTACTTGTCAATATAAAAATTCTTCCTTTTGACAAAGAACAGTTTTTAGCAGATTCACAATTATGATCAAGTCAAGCATCACCCTACACATGCAATTCTAGAGTATAGGCAGCGGAAAGTAAATTGCACATGTAGTAAAGAGAGGTGGAGAAGAGCAAACGCAATTTTGGAGACGCGGTGATTTTTCCCGTGGTTCCGATAGGTGGCGCTATCGTACATCCACGTTGATGGAGACTTCAACCCACGGAGGGTAACGGCTGCGCGAGTCCACGGAGGGCTCCACCCACGAAGGGTCCACGAAGAAGCAACCTTGTCTATTCCATCATGGCCTACGCCCACGGTGGGCTAGCCTTACTCGGGGTAGATCTTCACGAAGTAGGCGATCTCCTTGCACTTACAAACTTCTGGGTTCAACTCCACATCTCAACGACGGAGGCTCCCAAGCGACACCTAACCAATCTAGGAGGCACCACCCTCCAAAAGGTAATAGATGTTGTAGATGATGATGAACTCTTTGCTCTTGTGCTTCAAATGATAATCTCCCCAACATTCAACTCTCCTCACTGATTTGGCTATGGTGGAAGAAAGGATTGAGTGGAAAGCAACTTGGGAAGGCTAGAGATCAAGCTTCATATGGTGGGAGTGGAGCAACTTGATCTCAACACAAGGGTAGGTAGTTCTCTTCTCAGAAATGTAAGGTAGGAGTGGTAGTTCTTTCTGATGGCTCTCTCCACGAATGAAGAGGGGTGGAGGGGTATAAATAGCCTCCACACAAAATCCAACCGTTACACACATTTGAGCAATCTCGGTGGGACGAAGTGGACAACTTCGGTGAGACCGATAGTTCAAATAATGTGAGCGTTGGGATTTTCGGTGGGACCGAATATACAATCTCGGTTAGTCCGATTCGTGCAATGACAAGAGCATGCCAGTTTGGTGGGACCGACTTCATCATCTCGGTGACACCGATTTGATGATGAAGGTTTCTGAACCTTGGCAACTCATGTTTCGGTGAGACCGAGTTCGAATCGGAAAATCCGAGTTTACTAGGGTGTGGCTTATGGCTGAGGTGGTTCATCTCGGTGTGGTGAGTTTGGAATATCGGTGGGACCGAGACTACTTATGAGTGTCTATGGCGGTGAAAGTTGCGATAGTTTAGGAGATGTATCACTAAGCACTTGAGCAACGGATCATCATCATAACCTCATCCCTTTTAATAGTATTGGCTTTTCCTATGGACTCAATGTGATCTTGGATCACTAAACCAAAAATGGAGTCTTGAGCTTTTGCCAATGCATGCCTTAGCATTTTGGGGGTCCACTTCTTGAGTCCTTGCCATACCCATATCATGAACTCTCTAAAATGATTCTCAAGTAACTATTAGTTCAATGATATATATGTTGTTATTAATTACCAAAACCACCGGGGATTAGTTGCACTTTCAATCTCCCCTTTTGGTAATTGATGACAACATATAGATCAAAGCTTCGACAAAGGATATAATCAATGAATAATATAAATCGCTTTGAGAAGTATGTGATAAGTAAGAGCTCCCCCTAAATTTGTGCATTATTTAAGATTTGCGTTTGAATGCAAATGCACAATCGATTAGGATCATGGGTCACTCTTCCATGTCACATACATCTTGGTGGAGCGCACAAAATGATAAGAATGAACAGCATGCACCCAATCACCAAGACATGAGTAAATGGTCATACGAGATAGGAATGGCATATGATAAGCATTAAGCACACATTAAAGCATAGTACGACCAAGCACTCATTAAGGTAGAATCAAACAGAGTATCAAACACACTGAATGTCTCGAAAACCAAAAGTATCTCAAAGAAACCGCAAAAGAACAAAAGAGCAAAAGCACAAAGACAACAGCACTCTCTCTCTCGAAGCCCTATGATCTATACAGTTTCTCCCCCTTTGGTAACAAGTTACCAAAAGTTCAAAAAGCATAGAGCTAAGCGTCCTTGTGGACTCTGCTGGCGGCTCCGTGCAGGTTGATGTCGGAGTGGATATGACACATCGGCGAAGACTTGGTGATGTCTCAGGCTTTGGAGGAGTGGACACTAGAGCCGGAGCTGGAGTAGGAGCAATCTTTGGAACTGTGGAGGTCTGAGCTGTAGTCCCGTGTCGATCCTTTGGAATAGCAGTGATCGGGATCCTTTGGGAACCGGAGCGATCTGTCGATGAGAATCTGGACTAAGTCATCCTGCAACTCACGCATAAGCTCTGCCTTGTCTGCTTTGCTTCCTCAATGTCGCCTCGAGCTTGTTGGCGGTCACTTGTACTTGATCGACTTCACGTCGGGCGTAGATCTTCTCGTCAACAATCCTCTCTAAGCTCTCCCGAGACTGTTTAATGCTGGCGGCGTTGTTCAATCCTTTGAGTAGCTTCAAGAATTTGCTCTCCAAACTCTTTGGTTTAGCGGCTCTTCTGCTTCTTTGCTTCCTTGTCGACTTTGGCTTTCTTAGCAGCTGCGATCTTGGCTTGACCTTCAACAGATGTCGGATCCTCCTCATCCATCACAACAACATTGTCTTCATGCTCTGGCTGCAATGGTAAATGTTCTCTATCCAACAAGAATGTGCCCGTGCCAAACTTGGCATTGATAAGCATCTGAATCTACGGGGCAAATCTACACGACCTTTTGTGGTCAGCTGCAGTCCTCTTAATGGTCTCTACCATCAAGTCCATCACCTTGAAAGGTGCTCTCTCATCAAGTATGTGCAGCATGTTGATAGAGTATCCTCTGATCATGCGATCATCTCCAGATTTGGGCATCAAGGTATGCCTCAAAATGGTATTAGTGGTAGGTAAGCCTGCTGGAGATGGTAGATCGAGCCGAGCTTCGATTCCCAAATCCTCTGCTGGAACCTCTTTGTACATGTTTTTCATGGATTCATGATTCTTCTTTGGAATCCCATATACATCAATATCATCTTCTCGTTGCCTTTGGAGCATTCAGAATTTCTGCCCATTCTTCAACAAAAAAAGAAAACCTTTGACCTTGATCATCCACATAATCTTTCCATCGGGGTAGAAGTGAGCGATGGCATAAAATTGCATTATCATCTCATCGTTCCAAGCTGGTCAATTTCGACCTACAAAATCTGCAACTCCACATGCAAAGTGAAACTTTCATGCACATGTGGAAAGAAATCTCTGTGCTCTTATTGTCAATGTACTTCCAATCAACATATCCGTGTCTGCGACTATGGGCTTCTTGTCCATTAGCACGGTCTCATAGAAGTCCTGCTGCTCTCGGTGTGAAATCTGGGATCTCTGACGGTTCTTCTCCTCACGGCATATGGGTCAGTTTGTCTCCATAGCCCGAGACCTTTATCTTTCCTTGCCTTCATATCCTCGGCTTGAGGATGAGCATCATTATGGAGTGGCAGTTTTAGGCGAAGTTTGATAAAACTGGTCCTTCATCGTCGAGACTCAGGTGGTGGCACATCATCCTTGTTCTTTTAGAATATTGGAATGTTTCGATGGTCCTCTTGGGCTTGGCAAAGAGGCTTTCTGGAGCTGCCTTAGCTGGAGCAGATTTCTTGGGCTTTGATGTGGCTCCAGCCTTAATGGCATCACCCATGAGCTTGGCTTACGAGGAGGAGGCTGGGGTGCTTCCTCATCCTCATCCTCTCTCGCTGCATCTGCAGAGGATCAATATACATATCTGCTCTAGCTCGACACATGCACTATCCTCTTTCTCTTGGTGGTTTTCTTCACTTTGCTTGCAGCTGCCTCTCCCAAATTCAGCTTCTTAGCAACAGTTGACTGCTTGATTTTGCTGGTGCCCTTCTTAGATTGTTGATCATGTTGCTCTTTGGCAACAACCTTCCTTTTAGGCTTTGAGGTCACCTCTTCCTTAACAACAAAATCTGAATCCTCATCATCTGAATTCCTCTTCTTTCTAGCTCTGGTGGCTGCAGGAGGCATGCCACTTGGTGTACTCCTCTCACCATCATCGGATGAGCTACTAGGATCGGGACTAGTGCCCGCCTCTGGAATGTCGCAATGGGTGTCTCGACCTGTTCTCACTTTATCACCGGCATCGACATGGCCGACAACCCGTGAATAGATAAGGTGTAGGCAGAGAAGAAGAGTCATCACAAAATGCGAAGTTTTTGCAAAAAATGAGTTCAAATTCTAGTATTAAGTTTTCACAGAAGACATTTCGGTCGACCGAGTTTAAGGTTCGGTGAATCCAAGTGTTAAGCAGGAGCTTGGCACACCACTTTCGGTTTGACGAAGTGGGTTTGATCTCTTGAAAACACTAGGGTTTCACAGAATCTTCATTTCGGTCACACCGATTTTGCACAACTTGGTTGGACCGAAGGGTGCAGTGCAATGGCCATAGGCCAAATTGGTCATACCGAAACTATAAAATCGGTCTCACCGAGATGTGTTCATGAAACCTAACCCTAAAACTTTTACTCGAATCTAGTTCAAACGAACCAATCTGTGTACAGGAGGATTTCAATCATGGCAAGATACTAGGCAATCCAAACATGCATTGAATCGGAGATGGGAGCACGAGTGGGATCAAAACTCACCCTAACTTGGTGGAGTTTTTCTCTGCGGCAACGGCTCGGAGGAGATGGCCGTTGGCGGCAACGGAGACTCATGGGCGAGGGCGCCTGAGCGACAGCGGCGACGATCCGGAGACCAAGGCGGCGGCAAAGAAGGGGTGGGGGCGAAATGTTTGAAGGAGGAATCAGCAGCGGCCCTCGGAATATATACCCTTCGCTGTCGGTGGGACCAAGTTGTAAAACTTCGGTGGCACCGAGATGGATAACTGCTAGGCGTTATGCACTTGTCATGCCGAAAATCACAACTCGGTTTCACCGAGGTGAAAACCTAGATCAGTCTAAATGCTTTCGGTTCGACCGAGTTTGAGTGAGTTGGTCGACCGAAATCAATTAGAAGGTTTTGGAAATTATCCCTTGACGGATCGGTGGCTCAAGTGCTCCTCACCGGAGGGTCCAAAATGACTTGTTCAAAATTTGTGATGTAAGCATGAATAGAATTTGAGACAAGAAAGCATAGATAGCTAGGGGAGGTACTTAGGCATTCTTGTCCATCCATTTGGTCGAAAAATCAAAACGACCAAAACAACAAATGGATGTCCTCGAATGGATAAAATCATGCATCCAACATGCTCACACAATAAGATAGCAAATGAAATATGTGTCAAACATGCACAACCAAAACTCTAGCAACTAACACACAATTTGTCGATGACTAGGTCATCTTTATATGAGTATATTGACTTAGGAGCCAAATGAGAACATTTGATCATAGGTCATACTCATCGTTTAAGCACAAGTGGGGTTACCACTTTTACATAAAGCATTGATGTGTTCACATCATTTGAAGATGCTTTAGCTCAATTTTTTAGAGCAAAGCTCCCCTAGATGTGAGAACCCCTTTTAAAGGGTCAAACTAACCTTGGGTTGTCGTAGAAGACTTCATGTAGATGTTGAAGATGTGGATGCTCAATGTTGATGGAGATCATCAAGAGTTGGGAGCTATCCTTTGGATTCGGGCACTTTCAATACCTACATGGGTTAGTCCCACAAGGAACAAACAAGGATATCCATGGACATAGATTGAAGTTCACAATAGATGATGTCCATGAAAGCAATGATTACCTTGTCCCTTGACTTACCAACAAGAGGGTTTGTGACTCCATGAACTAGTGCACGATGTGGAAGTTGATTGCACAAGTTTTTGCCAAAATGAATGTGAGTGAAGTATGTTGGCGGAGTCACCCTCAAGAACTTTCTAGTTCTTCTTCTTGGGATCCACATCATCTTGATGGGAATCCTTGGGGTTGTAGTTGAGCTTGACGAAGTAGAACTTGGCGTTTCCTTGGGAACCCACTTGACCATGGCTTGAGGTGCTTCAACAAATGCATCAATCTCCTCTTGAAGCTTGTCCTTGCCTTTTAGCTTGTGGTCTTGTGGTGGAAGGTCATCTTGAGCTTGTTCCACATTGGAAGAAGTAGGATCATACTTCTCCTTTTGAGGAACAAACTGTGGAGTAGGATATTGACCTTCTTACCACTCAACGCCTTGGCGTTGAACTTTCGCTCAAAACCAATTCCTTGATTCTTCGGTGCCTTCCTTGCTTGCGAACAATTTCCTCAAAGTTCTTGCTTCCGCAAGGCTCTTGTAGACACCTTTCTCTATGATCCCTTTCAATAAACTATTCTCTTGCTCAAGTGTAACTTGGCTTGAAACATTGTTAGTGGAATCAAGAGAACTACTAGAAGCAACAACATTGGATTTAGCATGGTTATTGTTACTGCTAGAGGAAGAATTTTTCTTATGCTTGTCATGCTTAGTCTTAATGGGTGGCAAGAAATTAGACAAGAGAAGTCGTTTGGCAAGATATGAAGAACTCTTCTTTGAAGATCGTCATTGATTGCTTTTAGAAACTCATGTTCTTGCTCTAGAGTGAGCTTCTCGAGCGTAGCTTCTCATGAGATCTTAGGAGCTCTCTTTGATCTTCTTGAGTTGTTTCATGAGCTAACTTAAGAGTGTTTAGTTCTTTAGTTAGGCGCTCAATCTCCTTCATAGCATTGTCATTCGACTCTTCTCGACTATAAAGACTACTAGCATGTTCATCGTTACTAGGCTCCTTGGATTTATCATGCAAGAGCTCATCTTCACCAAGCAAGTCATCCTCATCACTATTGAAGTCAATGAATTCAGGGTGTGATACCTTGGGGCCTTTAGCCATGAAGCATCTTCCAATTCCCTCATTTGGTGAATCAAATAAGTCGTAGGAGTTGGAGTTGGAGGATCTGAGAGCAAGACCGGCACACCTTCATCTTGGTTGTAGTCGAGTCGGAGTGATAGCTTCCTTCGGATTGATTGTCGGAGTCGGGCCGGAGACCCATTCACCTACATGAGCTTGATGTATTCTTCTTGTGTAGCTCCTTGATGACTTGTCTTTCCTCTCCGAATCCTTGCTTCTCCGAGAGGGTCTTCGTTCATAACGATCATCTCTGCTCCTTCTCTCTTTCGAGGTGACTCATCTCTTGAGCTTCTTCTTCTTGGAGATTCTTCTCTTCTCTTGTGGGGAGCCGTACACTCATTTGAGTAGTGTCCGGGTCTTCCACAATTGTAGCAGTTTCGATCACGACTAGAAGATCTCTTTTCATCATATGATCTAGACTTTGAGCTTCTCTCTTTGCCTCTATTCTTGTAGAATTTGTTGAAGTTCTTGACCATTAGGCTTATCTCTTCATTGGAAACTAACTTGTCACTTGAGGTTGTGGGATCACCACTTGTAGTTTTGTAAGCACCACTTGACTTGTTGTGAAGCTCTTCCTTATCCTTAAGTGTCATCTCATGAGCAACAATTCTTCCAATGACTTCGGTTGGCTTGAGAGTCTTGTAGTTTGGCATCATTTGGATCAAAGTGCACACAGTGTCATACTTTCCATCCAAAGCTCTGAGAATCTTCTTGATGATGAATCGGTCGGTCATTTCTTCGCTTCCTAAGCCGGCAATCTCATTTGTGATGAGAGCAAGCCTAGAGTACATTTCAGCGACTCCTTCACCATCCTTCATCTTGAACTTGTCAAGTTGACCTTGAAGAATATCTAGCTTTGATTCCTTCATGGACTCGGTACCTTCGTGCATTTCAACCAAAGTATCCCAAATCTCTTTTGCATTCTCAAGACGGCTGATTTTGCTGAACTCCTCGGGACACAAGGCATTGAAGAGAATGTCACAAGCTTGAGCATTGTTTTGCAACATCCGCAATTCTTCGGTGTAGCCGCGATCCGGAACTTTTCCTTCCTCGAAGAATTCACCTTGCATACCAACACAAATAATGCCCCATGCGGCTGGGTTATGACCAAGAATATGCATTTTCATTTTATGCTTCCAACTACCAAAATTTGTACCATCAAAGTAAGGACCTCTCTGAAAATTACCCTCACTAGGCGCCATACTCTCCTAGGTTGTGAAACCAAGCTTATGGAGTCAATGCAATGGAAACCAATACAATGGAGACCAAAGCTCGATACCACTTGTAGGATCGAAAGTATGTCTAGAGGGGGTGATTAGACTACTTGTCAATATAAAAATTCTGCCTTTTGACAAAGAACAGTTTTGGCAGATTCACAATTATGATCAAGTCAAGCATCACCCTACACATGCAATTCTAGAGTATAGGCAGCGGAAAGTAAATTGCACATGTAGTAAAGAGAGGTGGAGAAGAGCAAACGCAATTTTGGACCGCGGTGATTTTTCCGTGGTTCCGATAGGTGGCGCTATCGTACATCCACGTTGATGGAGACTTCAACCCACGGAGGTAATGGCTGCTGAGTCCACGGAGGCTCCACCCACGAAGGGTCCACGAAGAAGCAACCTTGTCTATTCCATCATGGCCTCACGCCCATGGAGGCTAGCCTTACTCGGGGTAGATCTTCACGAGTAGGCGATCTCCTTGCCCTTACAAACTTCTTGGTTCAACTCCACATCTCGACGACGGAGGCTCCCAAGCGACACCTAACCAATCTAGGAGGCACCACCCTCCAAAAGGTAATAGATGTTGTAGATGATGATGAACTCCTTGCTCTTGTGCTTCAAATGATAATCTCCCCAACACTCAACTCTCCTCACTAATTTGGCTGTGGTGGAAGAAAGGATTGAGTGGAAAGCAACTTGGGAAGGTTAGAGATCAAGCTTCATATGGTGGGAGTGGAGCAACTTGATCTCAACACAAGGGTAGGTAGTTCTCTTCTCGAAAATGTAAGGTAGGAGTGGTAGTTCTTTCGATGGCTCTCTCCACGAATGAAGAGGGGTGGAGGGTATAAATAGCCTCCACACAAAATCCAACCGTTACACACATTTGAGCAATCTCGGTGGGACCGAAGTGGACAACTCGGTGAGACCGATAGTTCAAATAATGTGAACGTTGGGATTTTCGGTGGGACCGAATATACAATCTCGGTTAGTCCGATTCGTGCAATGACAAGAGCATGCCAGTTTCGGTGGGACCGACTTCATCATCTCGGTGACACCGATTTGATGACAGAAGGTTACAGAAGCTTGGCAACTCATGTTTCGGTGAGACCGAGTTCAGAATCGGAAAATCCGAGTTTACTAGGGTTTGGCTTATGGCTGAGGTGGTTCATCTCGGTGTGGTGAGTTTGGAATATCGGTGGGACCGAGACTACTTATGAGTGTCTATGGCGGTGAAAGTTCTTGATAGTTTAGGAGATGTATCACTAAGCACTTGAGCAACGGATCATCATCATAACCTCATCCCTTTTAATAGTATTGGCTTTTCCTATGGACTCAATGTGATCTTGGATCACTAAACCAAAAATGGAGTCTTGAGCTTTTGCCAATGCTTGCCTTAGCATTTTGGGGGTCCACTTCTTGATCCTTGCCATACCCATATCACTGAACTCTCTGAAATGATTCTCAAGTAACTATTAGTTCAATGATATATATGTTGTTATTAATTACCAAAACCACCCGGGGATTAGTTGCACTTTCAGCGCAGGAGCGCAAGGCGCTACACCGACCACCGACCCCTCCGCCGCTGATGCAGCACCGGGCTCCGAAGAGCCCCAGCCCGGTGCCTACTTGAAGGCCGGCGAGGGTGTCTTCATCCATCTTCCCTGGGCATCGAGCTCCAGGGCGCCGATCGAGGGAGAGTCTTTTGACGGAGAGGTGCTCGCCTCCGCTGGGCTGTCAGTGGTTGATGCACCAAGTAGCAGCAGCGGCAAGTCCGAGGAGGAGCAACTGCTCCGGAAACTGGTGTCGCTCTACCGTGCCCGGCAAGCGAAACTGGAGTCCCGGGAAGTGCTTGTCGCGCATGGGGAGTTGACATAGAGAAGCATGCAGAGGAGCTCCAGAGCCGCAACCAAGAGGCCCTCGGGTCCATTGCGGAGGAGAGGGCGCAGCTTGTCGAGGCGCGGAAGGCCTTCGTCCTTGAGAAGGCAGAAGCTGAGGAGCAACAGAGGCTTGCCGCTGAGGAGGTGTCCACCCGGGAAGGTGAACTAACGCAGCGGAAAGTCAACCTGGACAGCTACGAAGAGGAGCTCGCCGCACGCGAGCAATCACTTGGCGGGGCGCTCAAGGAGGCGAAGGATGCTGCCGCAGCTGCCGAGACCGCCAAGAAGGAATTGGAGGTGAAGGTGACGCAGCTGGAGGCTGATCTGAAAGGGAAGAATGAGGAACCTGCCGCACTCCAGCGCGAACGCGAGAAGGATGCCCTTGCTCATGGCGATCTGCAAGTCCAACTCGCCGACAAGGGCAAGGAACTGAACGCCGTCAAGGACTCAAATGCCGACTTGGAGCTGAAGCTGGCCACATTGATGGAGATGCTAGACGGCGCCAAGAAGAGGGAGGAGGACTTGAAGCAAGAGATCAAGGGCAACGAGGAGCTGCTAACGAGGGCCGCCGAGACTCAAAACACCCTCAGGGCCACGGTGGAGCTCTGGACGGAGGGCCTTGTCAACATTGCTGCAACCATCGACGAGGAGCTGGCTCAACTGGACTTGGCGGGCTTCGGGTACTCCTCCGACGAGAACCTCTAGCCTAGCACCAAGCTTACTCTGTTCTTCAAGGGCGTGGTGACGGCTCTCTAGCAACTCCGGGAAAGGATCCCAAAGCAGCTGGCTGACGAGTCACGCGCCATCTGTGCCAGAGTCTTGGAGAAGGTGTTGGTGAAGGTGCTTTTCCGCAATCCGACCATCAACCTCACCAACGTTCTCAAGAAGCTGCCGGCAGGTGCTGATCTTGCGGAGCTCAAAGCCCTTGTCGCACCCATCGTGGACAAGGTGAATGAAGTCAGAAGGGTCGACAGCGATCGTGTAGATTAGGCTGCCCTTTTCCTCCTTTTTCTTGCCGCTGCCAGACATGTCATAGGACCAATTCATTAGAGCGCGGCAAGTTATTTATTGTAATATAACTTTATTCTGGGTAGTATCTGCTATGTTATTTCCTTTACTTGATTCCCTCCCTTGTATGTTTTCACCCTACGCTTTTAGGGAACTTGCCAGCGCAAGCACCCTTGCCGCGAGCGCTGAGTGCGGAACATCAGCAGCCTGCTGGCGGTGTTGCCTCCGGCAAGAAACCTTGTCGGGACTAGTCGCAGCACACTTACATTGTTGAGCGGACTCGAAACAAAGTAAGGGCGCAACTAGCCACGATCTGGTTCCTCCGCGCACAGGTTTTCCATACAAAGCATGGTCGTTCAAGGAATATAACTTAAGAAATTTAAAACTGATCGTGCTCAAACTTTGGCAACTTAGCTTTTCTGTCGTCTGCGTCCCGGCAAGGCTATACTTCTTTGAACAACGCCTGGTCCACACCATTACCTTCTCCTCCCCCCCCCGGTGAACTTGTGGGCGGAGGAACCTTCTCTTTGAGGGGAAGAAAGAAGAGAAAATAAAAGTATGGAGCCTTAAGGCTCGTTATTGCTTACCGGGGGTAAGTGCTGTACAAGGTGTCAGATAATATATGCAAAAAAGAAAACGGCATGAAATTTGACAACTTTTGCAGAGCATATGATCTTTATTTAAGTACGGGATCTGCGCCCGGCTTTGTACAAAGGGTTACATGCAACAGCGGCAAGGCTTGTACAAAAGGTGGTTGCCGGGACAGCAGGTTCCGGCAACCGCGCCTTATGGGTAAAACTTACGAAGATGCTCTATGTTCCAGGAGTTGCTCACCGGAAAGCCATCTTCGGTCTCAAGGTGGACAGCGCCAGGCCTAGTGACTCGCTTTACCCGATAAGGGCCTTCCCACTTCGGCATCAACTTGTTGGAATTCTTGGCGGATTGAACGCGCCGAAGAACAAGGTCGCCTTCCTCGAAGCTTCTGGCATTAACTTTGCGGCTATGGTAGCGACGCAAAGCTTGCTGGTAGCGAGCAGCTCGTACAGCAGCCTTTAGACGATCTTCCTCGAGGAGAAGCACGTCATCTTGCCGCAACTGCTCTTGCACAAGCTCATCATAAGCGAGCACTCGAGGCGATCCGTATACGAGTTCTGTGGGGAGAATTGCCTCTACTCCGTAAACAAGAGCAAAATGTGTCTGGCCAGTGGCTCGATTTGGCGTCGTCCTGATCGACCAAAGAACCACTGGCAGCTCCTCGATCCAATTTCTCCCGCACTTGTGCAGCCTGTCGAAAGTTCTGGTCTTGAGCCCGTGCAGCACTTCAGCATTTGCCCTCTCCGCTTGACCGTTGCTTCTCGGGTGAGCAACAGAAGCGAAGCAGATCTTGGCGCCAAGATCTTGGACGTACTGCATGAAGGTGCGGCTCGTGAATTTTGTGCCGTTGTCGGTGATGATCCTGTTAGGGACTCTGAAACAGCAAACAATCGACCTGAAGAACTTGACTGCTGACTGTGCTGTCACCTTCCTCACTGCTTCCACTTCCGGCCACTTTGTGAACTTGTCGATTGCCACGTACAAGTATTCAAAGCCCCCGACAGCTCGGGGAAAGGGGCCGAGGATATCGAGCTCCTAGACCGAAAATGGCCAGGATAAAGGGATCGTCTGGAGAGCTTGAGTTGGTTGATGTATTTGCTTGGAGTGGAACTGGCACGCTTCACACTTGGTTACTTGTGCAGTTGCATCCTGGAGGGCTGTTGGCCAAAAGAAACCTTGCCGGAAAGCTTTGCCGGTAAGTGCTCTTGCGCCAATGTGGTGACCACATATGCCTCCATGTATCTCTGCCAACAGCTGCTGTCCTTCTTCCCGGGGAATACACTTCAATTTCACTCCGTTGAATCTTCTTCTGCATAGTATGTCATCAACAAACTGATACATACTTGATTGCCGGGCTATTTTCTCCGCTTCTTCTTGCTCTTCGGGAAGTTCTCCTGTTTGGAGGAAACGGACGATCTGTTGTGCCCATGCCGGAGCTTGAGGCTCGACGACAAGGACTAAAGGCGCAAATCCTGCTGCGGGAACATCTGCTTCCACGAAAAGAATCTGTGATTCAGCCGGAGCTTGATGTCCGCCGACAAGATTGCCGGAGCAAAACTTGTCGGGAGCGTCTGCTTCAACGAAACAAACCCTAGGGCTTGTCGGAGCAGACCGCTCCTCAGCACTCTTGGCGTTGATCTTGGGGACCTTCTGGCAGCGGCTTCGGGGAGCTCAGCTGGAAAGTAGTCACCAGAAATCAACTTCCTCTTCTTGCTCTGTCCAGTTGATGGTGTTACAGATGGTTGAGTCAGCTTGAGCACAAAGATCCCTGGTTCCACAGGCAACTTGAGTGCGGCGCATTTTGACAGGCCATCTGCAATGTCGTTCTAAGCTCTTGGAACATGTTCCATTTGCAGGCCGTCAAAATGCTCTTCCAACTTCCTCACTTCATCAATGTAGGCCTCCATCAACGGACTCTGATAATCTTTGTTCACTTGGCGGACGACAAGCTGTGAGTCACCCCTGACAATAAGCTTCTTGATCCCAAGGTCTGCCGCGATCCTATGTCCGGAAAGCAAGCCTTCATACTCTGTAGTATTGTTTGTTGCTTGCTCCTTGGGGAAGTGCATCTGGACCACGTACTTGAGGTGCTCTCTGGTGGGTGTGACAAGTAACACGCCCGCGCCGGCGCCTTGCAGCGAAAAGGCACCATCAAAGTACATGACCCATTCTTTGCTTGCTTCCTTGACGGGGATCCTCGTCTCCGGAGTTTCTTCATCAGGTGTTTGCATCCACTCTGCTATGAATTCTGCCTATGCTCAGCTCTGGATTGTTGAAGTACTTTCAAACTTGAGGCCAAAGCTCGACAGTTCCAGTGCCCACTCGACAATCCTGCCTGTTGCTTCTGGATTCTGCAATATCCTGTTCAACGGAAAGCGAGTGACAACTGTGATCTCATGTGCTTGAAAATAATGGCGCAGCTTCCTCGAGGCCATGAGAAGGCCGAAAAGCAACTTCTGCACACCAGAGTACCTTGATCTAGCCCCCTGCAGAAGGGAACTGACAAAATAAACTGGGCGTTGCACCATCTTCTTCTGTTTCTCTTCCTCTGGCTGCACAGATCCATCCTTGCCGGGACCAGAGCTTGTCGGGGAAGCCCCCTGCCTGTCGCTGGACTCGCTTGCCTTGGTTGCTGGCTCATCATCTGCCTCCCTCTCCGCTACTAACGCAGCACTAACCACTTGATTGGTTGCGGCTAGATACAGCAGCAACTTCTCTTGTGGCTTAGGTGCGACAAGTACTGGAGTGGAGGATAGGTATCTCTTCAAGTCTTGTAGCGCAGCCTTCGCTTCCAGAGTCCATTTCATTGGACCTGCCTTTTTCAAAATTTTGAAAAATGGCAGGGCGCGCTCAGCAGACTTAGAGATGAACCTCTTGAGAGCAACAAACGCAACCGCAAGCCTTCGCACATCCTTGGCGCGCCGGTAACTTCGATCAGCTCAATGGCCTTGATCTTGTCGGGATTGGCTTCAATCCCCCTCTAAGATATAAAGAACCCGAGAAGCTTGCCGGAAGGAACTCCAAACACGCACTTCTCGGGGTTCAACTTGAGATTGATCTTGCGCAGATTTGCAAAAGTCTCGTCTAAATCTTGGATCAAAGTTGCTTTGTCCTTTCTCTTGACCACTATGTCATCCATGTAGGCTTCTACATTTACGTACAATCATGGCTCAAAAGCCCGACCGACTACCCTTGCAAGCGTTGAACCAGCATTCTTTAGTCGAAGGCATCCGTACAAAGCGATCGTGCCACATGGAGTAATGAATGCGGTTTTCTTCATCCTCTTACGCCATGAAGATCGATGTTATCCTGAGTACGCATCAAGAAATGAAAGCAAATCACATCCTGCCGTGGAGTCGACAATCTGGTCAATGCGCGGCAAGGGAAATGGATCTTTGGGACAAGCTTTATTAACAGCAGTGAAGTCAATACAAAGCCTCCACTTCCCGTTCGCCTTGCGCACAACTACTGGATTGGCTAACCACGTTGGATGGAGTACTCCTCAAACAAGGCCTGCTGCTTCCAACTTCTTGATCTCTTCTGCAATGAACTCTTGTTGCTCCACTGCTTGTTTCCTTACTCTCTGCTTGACGGGCCGCGCGTGAGGACAGACGGCAAGGTGGTGCTCAATTACTTTCCTGGGAACACCGGGGATGTCAGACGGTTGCCATGCAAACACATCGACATTCGCCAGAGAAAGCAACGAGCCTTTCCTATTTAGGGTCAAGCGTGGCACTGATGGTGAAGGTACCACCAGTGCCGTCCTCCTTGGCGGCCACTTTCTTGGTCTCTGGGGAAGCTGCCTTTGCCTTCTTGCACTTGCCGGTGGATCTCGATGGCGCGTCCTCGACGGTAGCACAGCACTCCAAAGAGGTGCGCTTGCTGGAGTGGGCATCAGAGCTACTCTTGCCGGACTTGGTCTTCTTGTTTCCCCCGGGAGCTTCAGCGGCAAGTGTCTTGTGATCTGCTGCGGCTGCTGCTTCCCGGTAGATCTTGTCGGTACAGATAAATGCATCTTTCTTGTCGCCAAGGACAGAAATGACACTTATCGGACCGGGCATCTTGAGCACGTTGTAGGCGTAGTGAGAGGCTGCCATGAACTTGGCGAGCGCTGGACGGCCAAGTATCCCATTGTAGGGCAATGGGAAATCAGCAACGTCAAAGGTGACCTTCTCTGTCCTGAAGTTCAGCTCGCTGCCAAATGTCACTGGCAGTGTAATCTTCCCCTTCGGCTTGCTCCTTCCCGGGTTGATTCCTTGAAAGGTACCAGTCTCTTCGAGCTCGCTGTCGGGGATCTGGAGCTTCTTGAGCACCGCGGAGGAGATAATATTCAAGCCGGCCCCGCCGTCAACCAGCATTTTCATGACCTTGAGGTTGCGGATTGTTGGCAAAACAAACATCGGCAAGCACACGACCGCAGTTATGCAATCAGGGTGATCCTCAACGTCAAATATGATGGGCGTGCTGGACCACTTCAGAGGCTTGCGCGATTCAACTGACGGTTCTGCTGCATTTACTTCCCGCACCCACTGTTTGAGCTGGCGGTGCGAGGTGTGCAGAGAAGCACCGTCGTCGATGCACAAAACCTCTGTTGCCTTCTGGAACTCCTGCTCGTCGGTCTCATCTTCATCCATCTCTTCGTCTTCATCCTCGTCTTCATCCTTGTCGCGGCCGCGGGGAGGCCTGTCTCCTTGCCGCTGCATAGCCTTGCCGCGGCGCCCTCCCCGGGCGGGACGCTTCTTGCCGGATCCTCCACCACCTTCTTGGGCCTTCTCCTTGTCGCGTCGCTCGTATTCAGCTTTCTGCAGCTCAAGAAGCTGCTCAACTTTCTTGCAGGCCTGGAGATCATGGCCCTTGGTGCGGTGGATCTTGCAGTACTGCTTGCCGGAGCCGTCCTGCTTGTCGGCGGCCACCACGGCCTCGGCGGAGTCACCAGCTTTGACCTTCTCGGCGCCACCTCCATTGCCGGACTGCTCGACAACAAACACATCCTTAGCTTTCCTCTTTCTATTATTCCGCCTCCGGTTCTTCTTTGCCGGGGCTGCATCCTCACTGTCGGATCCTTCTGCTCCTGCGTTCTCCGGGGAGTTTCCTTCCCTCCTCAACACGTGCACACTTGTCGGCCAGAGCATATAGCTCGCTAACATCTCTGATTTTGCACATCGCCATCTCCTCCCTCATCCTACGATTACGCATGTTCGATGGAGCGCGCGATAACCGCGCGGGTGGGCGTGCGGATGTTGCACCGCACTGGCTGAATCTCTGTATGAACTTGCGCAGGGGTTCTTCTTCCTTCTGGGAAAGCAGATGAAGATCACTCTCCTGGCCATGTGGCTTGTGGCCGCCTGTGAAGGCGCCGACAAACTGATGGCATAAGTCTGCCCATGAAGATATGGAGTTATCCGGCAAGTGCATGAGCCAAGATCGGCGTTGGGCTTGAGCACCGGCGAAGTAGTTGGCGAGGATCTTCGTCGCGCCCCGACAGCCTGCACCGCGATGGTGTAGATCTTTGAGGAACTCCGACGGATGTATCCTGCCATCGTACTTCTCGGTATGTTTGGCTTGAAGTTCTTGGTATCGGGCCATCGGACTGCCGCAGCTCACGAGTGAGCGCAGGCAACCTACACAGCGTCTGCAAGTCGCTGGTTCCCTGGCGCATGCATATCAACAGCGGGCCCATCGCGCTGGTCTGACTGATGCCGAGCTTCTCTTCGACGCTCGATGCGGGTACGAGCGTCTTCTTGTCGTCGTTCTTGGAGAACTTGGCGCTGATCGCGACGAGCTCGCGGGTCCGACGACGCGGTGGAGTCGGTGTCGAGGTTAGCCCGGCGAGTCGGCGATCTTGGCCTTCGGGGCGGGGAGTGCATGGTGGTGGCACCCCCACCAGTCTTGTCGCCACCGGCTTGCGCCTAGACGTCTTGCCGCGGCTTGGAAGTGCTTGGTTGCCGGGGCTTGTCGCCGTTGGCGAAGCCGATGAGGCTCTGGATAGTGATCCTCCAGTCGTCGATTTTGTCCGGCGCTGGAGGGTAGTCTAGTAGCAGTTGGGCTCGGGCCAACGCTTCTTCTGGGGTTTTGGGCAGCGGGGGCGAACGACGCGAGGCGAGTGACATGCTCAAACTTCTAACAGTGTTAGAAGGAGCAACATCTCGTCCAGGCGAGCGTGCCGCGCTCGCACCAACATGCTGACGTGTATGTTGGCCTTGAGCGTCCCGCGATCCGCCAGCTTGACCTTGTTCTAACGCGAGCACGGTGCTAGGAGCACCGTGGCGTTGTCGATCCCGCGCCTCCTGAGAGGGGAGCGGCGCGTGTACGGACGCCGAAGTTTGCGGGGCCTTGTCCTTGGACCTGCTGACGATGTGAGTCCCCCCGTCGGCGCCCGTTCCTCCGCCGGCGTCTACCCCACCGCCCGTTTGCTCCTGTGGCGGTGGGATCGACGCGGACGGACCAACCACCTCCGAAGCCTTCTTCTTCGGTGGCATGTCGACGAAGATGATGATGTAGCACGCGCGAACACCGGATCAGGTTCGCACAACCTTGACGCCCCCTACCTGGCGCGCCAAAGATGTCATGGGAAACGAGCACCTATGGGGCAGGGCCCCTTCTCGGTCCGGCAGGGAGCAGAGGGCGCACGAAGAGCAGATCGAGGCGAAGCATGCGAGGGATTTTACCCAGCTTCGGAGCTCTCCGGAGAGATAAAACTCCTACTGCTGCTTTGTGTTTCTATTCTGTTCTTGCTCGAGAGCGTGGGTATGTTGTAGTTTCTAATGAGTCGAACCCCTTCTATGTGCGCATGGGCCTCCTTTTATAGGCTAAAGGGGTCACCGACAGGTGGCAACGCAGAGAGGGGTAAAAAAGTAAAAAAAGGGGGTCGGTACAACCGCTATCTACAGTGCCCCCTACATAACTCTGACGGCAGGGGACAAGGGCATTTAATGCCCGTCCGGTCGCCCAAACAATGCAGGAAATGACCGTTAGGGGCGCCACCGATCGCCACGATGGCCTTCTCGTCATCTCCACTTGCCACCTCGCACCGCTTGGCTGCACAGCTACTCGCCACGTGCGCCAGAATGATCTGCGGCGACACGTCGTCGGATCTTGTTGGGCGTGGAGTGCAGAGTGGTAACCGCCCAGCAACAAGCGCCTTGCCGCGGTCGTTGGCTTGTCGCACCCGCAAGCTTGTTGCTCGCCGGGTCTTGCCGGGACACGCAGCGCATCGCGGCAAGTCTCTTGAAATGCCTTGGTTGGCCTTCCCGGCAAGCTCCTCTTGCTGGGGCCTTGTCCTTCCCGGCAAGCTCCTCTTGCCGGGGCCTTGTCTTCTCAGTTGAGACACTTTGTTCTTGAATGGCAGTAATAGGAATAGCGAAGGATCTTGGCGGACGGCCGGCAAGCCTTGCCGTGGGACGCTGCGACTGCCCGTGTACAAGTTCGGGATACTAAGGTACCCCTACTTTAGTACACCGACAGCCGTGATGGAAGACGGAGCTAGGGGACGGGAACGGAGGGGGCGAGCAAAGAGGAAGCAACAGGAGCTCACAGGGAGAACGATGAGTTGGTCAGCGAGCTCGGGGGCGTCTTCGGTGCTGCGAATCGAGCGGTGGCGATCGCCGGCTATGGCAATGAAGATGGCGGTGATGGCATTGCTTCAGGGAACCCGGCGTCGCGTGCGTCGTGGTAGGTCTTCCCGGATCCAAGGCAGAGCTTGTGGCCTAACTGGCTAGGTGTGGGGATGCTTGTGGCTCCGGTGGTGCTCGTCGGCGGTCTCGGGTGCGTCCGGGGGTGAGCGAGGGAGAGAGACAGAGGAGGGAGAGGGGTACGGGGAGAGAGTGGGAGGCCTGGGGTGCGGCAACGCAGGAGAGATCCAGGCGCCGGGGACGCAGGCAGGCAGGGTGGAGGTGGCCGGGCGCGTGCTTGCGCGCGGTGGCCACGCGCCTCTCATCCTCCTGGCAGGAGGTTGAGGGTGATCGCACGGCGCAGGGCTGGGCCGCCTGAGTGAGCCGGCTAGGCTGGGCGAATGTGCAGCAGTAGGTCTTACGCTCTTTTTTATTTTTCTTCTGTTTTGTTTTATTTAATTGCCACTGAATTCAAATTCAAACAATTTGAAAACAGTGCCAAAACTCCCCTGGATATTTTTAAGTCACTTAATGGACTTCTCCACATATAAATATAATATCTCAGGGCATTTGAAAATATATTCATCATATATTATGAATATAATTCCAAATTCAAATAGAATATGATTTAAATCCAATGTCCCAAAATATTCCAAAAAATGTTCCAGAATTTTGGTTTGATATATATCTCCTGCCAAAATTACCAAAATGATTTTTAGGGCATTTTGGAAACACTGAATGCAATTTAAAGGGTTCTTGCCCTTCGTTTAAAAGTTTTGAGGCTTTCTAATTTCCTCAGTTCAAGTTTCAGAAATTTAGAGATGATTCATGAGTGCTCTATGATGCAACTAATACAAGCAATAATCTAGGGTGGTGACAACTCAACCCCACTAAACAAGAATCTCGTCCCGAGATTCAAGACGTGAGGTTAGAAGACAGAGGGGCCACAAAGCTAATACGATCTTCATGATCCAACTGTCCTTCTCAAAGATGTTGATTCATTGCTTCATATTGATCTTGGCGTCTTTGCTCTCGAGATCTTCATCCAACACGATGACGTCAGAGAGAAAACTCTATCGGAAAGGATCATTGAAACTCTTCATACCAGGCTAATGGAAAATCACAAACGATCGTTTGAAGGATTTCGAAGAAATGGCATGCTCCGATTGGAGACAATACTATGGTTATAGGGTAATTCGGCAAATGGAAGGCACATTCCAATTGATACCGAGGATGTAACCTAGTGCCTGAGAGTGCTTCAAGAACCTGAGCATTTCCATATTCATCAAGGTTATACCAACATCCGTGCCGAGGATCCTGGCAACACAACTTACTACCATGATGGATATTGATGGAAGGCGCGGATGCAAAGGAAGACAAACATTTTCTCAGATTTTACCTTAGCAATGCCAAGGAAACAAAATCTGGATGATCGACCGAGGGACATTTAGCACTCCACTTCTAATGTTCTCCTTGATGTGCTAGCGTAATCCATTTATAGATATGGTTTGGTATCTAGGACATCAAGTTAAAGGTCGGACTTTGGGAGCACAAGAATCCATAAGGATTAACTGCTGGAGTAAATCCTACGAAATCCTTATGGAGAAAATGGACAAATTGCCCAATCAAGATACTATAGTGATAGATCCTCCGACTAGGTGCGTCGGCCAGAACATCAACCCTGTCAGGACCTACATCATAGATCCTGGAAAGGTTCCAACCATCATATCTGCCTGAGATTCAGATCTGGTTGGTAACAGAATATTTTAGACATCAATTCTAGGAAAGAAAATTTGCAACACAAACCGATGAGATGACGTTGCGGAATTCTCGGGAAATGAACTACTATAGCAAGCTCCAAAACATGAGCCGGTTCTGCTACAAACCTGTGATCACGCTGTCCAAGACAAGCATGACCACATAGTAGTCTTATAATAAAACACTAGCGAGTTCTGGTTGGGAACCATCATTGGGGATATCGAAGTCTTGTGCACTTAAATTAGACTTCTTTACCTAGAACAAGTCAGTCAATGGCTTGGTGTGCTACGGAATTCATATGGAGTGGGGGTAATTAATCTACCAAACCATAGTATACTTTGCACATGCATGACTGACTTGGAATGATTCCAAAGGAAGCAAAACTAACTTTCTCAAATTCACCTGCGGCAACTTGCATCGAATGCACATGAATGAGAGGAAGTCACTTCTTTCATCCAAACATATACTTCATGAACGGCGCATGATGAAAATGCTTACACAAGTTTCCAACACCAGCTGGATGTTCAACACAAATCATGGAAGAGACAAAATGCTGCTGATGGGCTCAACAGCAGCTCATCGGAATTTCCATATCACTGGACTTCCACCACTATGTGAACAATGGGATGGTATTGGTCAGACCAAAGATGTAATGGTGTATGCTCGAGGAATCAACCACGAGTAAGACAACATTACGAATATCGTTGGTTCTGATTTGATTTGACGATAGCCTATACTCAAATCAAAGGTTCAGGTAAGACAATAGATCCAACAATTGACCACGAGGATCAACCAATGAAGATATCATCTTTCTTCAACACACGCACAAGGATAACCCTTTGGAATGAACTGATTCGGACAAGCTTTTATCTTCCAACTCTCCAAGTTGTTGTTTAGCTTAACCAACCAGCTCAGGGGTATCCAACACGGATTCTTGGAGAAAAGGTGGTTTCAAAAACCAACTTGATCACGAGCTCAACATAGCGGTCAGGTGACAACCTGGTAATACTCCCAAGAAGATATTCGGAAAATCACGAACCACTGATATGTCACTAAGCTCGAGAACAATCTTGCTTTTCAGGGCAAGATGATATGGTGAAATAAGCAAGAGATTGGCATAGCCCTAACTCATTGACCGAGAAGTGCACCAGGAAAAGGGACTAGGTAGCACGATCAATCTTAGAATGATGATTCAATAACCAACATGCTAAGAATGAAATTATTGTCCTTTAACTACCAAGCAACGGAGTTGCTAGGAGTATTGAGTCCACACATCATGATTCACTTGTCGGCACTCCAGCTGCAACAACACGGAACCGAGGAATGAATAATGATGGCGAGAAGTATCACTACGTCAAGAATTCACAAGAGATGGTGCAATTCTCATGATATTCTTGATATAAACATGGTAATACTCTAGGGTAGAACAGACCAGAAGCTGGATTGGCATTTGATCTATGGAATACAACTTCTTTGACCCAACCCTAGATATGGATGAGGTACTGGAGTTTGTTTCTCCTAGTCATTCCAGAATAGAATGGCTTGACGGACCACAAGAATAATGGCATCGATGAACGAATGCACACATACTCTTGACTATCAATTGATAGACGAGGGTCGGAATACAATTAAAGAGGGACAACCCAAAAGAACATATGATTTTCTGAGTTGTGGATGCATGGACTAGCATGTCGAACGAGTTCAACATATTTCTTCCAGATAACCCATGCAGAAAGGTTGAACTAGCAGAGTCACAATATAGAGAGAAGAACTCATCAAGAGCACTCTGGTTGAGATCTTTTGGTTCAGCGAGGAACTGCTCCATAAGTAGTTCATGGTATTTGGAAGAACGATATACCACGAACCTCGAGGCTATCACAAGGTTACTAATATCCTGAACGGACTAGCAAACACTATCAACATGGAGTAGGTGGAGTGAATCTCGGGTTCAAAACCCAGGACTAGAATACCTACTAGCTAAATGGCATCACAGGATGCTTTCGAGAATAATGGCCAGAATCATCACACTGGGAACACAAAACATGGCTAAATTACTAGGTGATACTCTAGACACCTAGGGTCATAATAATAACTCCGACATATATGATAAGGCAATAGAGTACCTCAACTCACCGATTAGTGTGGTTAACCTTGCCCAAAGGGACATCGGAACGGGAGGAAGGGATTTTGCAAATGCTTCAGACTATTTAGAAACCTGGGATGACTCGGACAGCATAACGGCTGTAAATGCTCGAAAAGATTGGAGACATGCTACAAAAATGGTGGCATAGCCACTCAGAAGCACAATATCAAGGTTTCGAGATCAACAGTTAACATACGGAAGTAGTAGGAACTGAACTGAAGCTTAAATCCATCAATCCTATAAGTCTACGGATTAGTAACACGTGATCCTAATAGAAAGAAGAGAAGGCCTAGTTCTTAACCCCGTAGAGAAGAAGAGGGTGACTCAGATCAGAAGGAAACAAGGTAAAGAAGTAAAAAGAGCCTTACGTTCCATCCCAGAATCAATTCCCCTACATATAACTAAAGCATTTCTAGACTCAACTTCGACCAGTTTGGCTTGGTAATCCTCAGCAAATCAAGCTCGATAGCAAAGCTGTCAGACCCGACTCAATGCCACATCGATCTAGCATGTAACACCTCATATCACTTTGCGGCCTCACGCACGGTATTCCCACGGTGTCGCCTTACCTTTGCCGGGACCGTTTAGCCTTTTGGCACACGATATGATAGTGTCGCTAGCATCCATATGATAAGGAGCCCGGGCTGACATGGCTAGTCGTAAACCCAAAGTGGCACAAAGTTATAGGGACAGGCATCCATGACCCATCATCGAACATGTCGGTCATCAGCGAGTGAATCCAGGCTGTAGCACTGGCTAGCAGGACTCCGGTGAACCGGGCTGTAGCGGGCTAACAGGACTCCGGTATTCATCGCGTGACATTTCCCAGAGGGGACAGACACAGGAACGAAGAAGGACACATGCCGGCCAGCCTAAGTGTTCTGGAGCAAAAGCAAGCTACCATGGCTCTGTGGAAACACTAGGAGACATTTCCCGGTAAGAGAGGCTACTAAGGATAAACAACTAGATAGTCAGATCCCACACATACCAAGCATTTCAATAACATACACACAATATGCTCGATATGTGCAAATACAACATGGCATCACAACATGACTCTATGACTCAAGTATTTATTCATTAGGCCCCAAGGAGCGAGATATTACAAACATGGGTCTCATGACCCAACATTCAGAGCATACAAGTCAAGCACAAGCGGAAGCTCAACATGTCTGAGTACAGACATCTACAAATGAAAAAGGGCTGAGAAGCCTGACTATCTACCAGATCCTGCCAAGGGCACAAGATCGTAGCTGAGGTAACAAGCTAAACGTCGAAGTCCAAGCGGAACTACTAGCAAGACTGGAGTCTCTCTGCCAAAACATAAAACAGGCAAACGTGAGTACAAATGTACCTAGCAAGACTTACATCAGAACTAACTACATATGCATCATTATCAACAAAAGGGGGTGGTGGAGTTTAACTGCAGCAAGCCAGCTTTGACTCAGTGGTTATCCTGAACTACGACTACAATGTAACTCTTTTGAGGTGGCACACACGAGTCCACATATTCACCATATCAATACACCACTATGGATCCGCTCTCGTCTCCCTACGAGAATGCCATCCATAGCACCAACGCTTATCTTGCGCATTTTAGAGTATCCACTTTCACTTGTCTATGAACTATGCAAGGGGTCCAAGTTTCCATATCCGAGGAATCCGGCTATAAGAATAGATAATGATAACCCTGCAGGGGTGTACTTCTTCACACACGCTCGCCACTTATCGCCTCAGACACGTCATGTACCTCGGCAACCTTCAAGCGGAAGCCGGGCGAGGGAGTTGGCCACGACCTGACTAACCACACAAGTCTCTCGTCCAGGTTTATCGCCTATTCGGGTTCCATCCGCAAGGAGATCCGGCCGGGTGTCGCTCACGGCCCCAAATGATGTGAGCAGGTTCCCAAGCCCACCATCCGGTGCCACTTGGTACACCGTACATCAGGCCTAGTCTCGTCCCAAGCCCACCTGCAGGGTGCCACTTGGTAGACTACTAACACTACCTACAAACACCAGAAACTAGTTGCAACTCCTGGACAGAGATCAGGTTGATTAATAAGTCGAGAGGGGCCGAGTTACCAGAACTCAATGTGTGGTAGTAGCTGTTCATGGATCACAAACACAGAACTCAGTTCCTGAGGATGGCTGCAATGAGACAACCCACCATGTACTCCTACATGGCCTCTCACCGCTACCTTTACCAAATCATGTTCACACACTTAGCTCTCAACAGTAGGATATGTTTACACACCTCCGATTCATTCCTGATGAATCAGACCTGACTCAACTCTAAGCAATAGCAGGCATGACAAACAAGCATGAATGAGTAGGCACATCAGGGCTCAAACAACTCCTACTCATGCTAGTGGGTTTCATCTATTTACTGTGGCAATGACAGGTCATGCAGAGGATAAAGGGGTTCAACTACCACATCAAGTAACAGTTGTATCGTTGTTGTCCTAATGCAGTAAAAGAGAGCAGGAGCGAGAGAGTGGGATTGTATCGGAATGAACAAGGGGGTTTTGCTTGCTTGGCACTTCTGAAGATAATATAGTTCTTCATCGGTGTCATCGATCACATCGTCGGAACCAAGTCTATCGAGAGGGGACAAATACCGGCAACACAGAGAAAACACAATCAATGCAATGCAACAATATGATGTATGAATGTGACATGGCAATATGCTGTGATTTGAGCTAATGCAACTAGCAGCAAGTTAAATGGAGTTGGTTTGAATCAAAGATTCAAATTCAAACTCCATATGTGCTTTCTTAAGTGCCATTTAATTGAATTGTCCTAAACAGTAGTCATAAGTTGTTCTAACATGCATGAAAATGGTACAGATGGAAAGATTGGATTTTTCTGATCATTTCTCATATATAATTTATCTCATTTGGAGTTACGGTTGAATTTCTATGATTTTTAGAAGTTTAGGACATTTTCTGAAAATAATAAATCATTTAAGATTTATTTAAATTTCAGAAAACATTTACCGCGTCAGCCTGACGTCAGTGTGACGTCAGCAGGGTCAACAGGGTCAACCTGATCCGGTCAAACCTGCCTAGTGGGTCCCACCGGTCAGTGTCATAGTGCTGGCTTGGGTAACTGATGGGTGGGCCTAGTCAAAGGCCATGTCAGCATGGTCAAAGCTGACACGTGGGCCCACTGATTTATCTAAATCTTGTTAAGAAAATAACCCGAGGTTATTTAGCTGGTGGGGCCCTGATGTCAGTGGCTGGTGAGATTAAACTAAATGCAATTAAGCCCTAATGATGGTGCCACGTCAGCTCGCCGGAGTGTAACCGCCGGTGACGTCAACCGACGACGGAGGCACGCCGGGACGGCTGCTCCGGCGCCCATTCGACGCGCGGAGGGGTTCTACAGGGAGCTCGAGCTCGTGCGCATCCAATGGAGCAAGCCAGAGGAGCTGGGGTTAGTTGTGGCGTCCGCAGCGGCGAGGGAGGCGGCGGCCGGAGTTCGGCCAACGGCGGGTTAGGCGATGCAGGGCACTAGGGGAGGCGTTGGTGCGTGTTACATGCTCCTGGTGAGGTGTGGAGCACGGTGGTGTGCCCGGCTTCGAGCCACTGTGGCTCTAGCCACGACGGCGATAAGGCACGGCGGCGGCGAGCTTCGGCCGTGGTGGAAGACGGAGCTAGGGGACGGGAACGGAGGGGGCGAGCAAAGAGGAAGCAGCAGGAGCTCACAGGGAGAACGATGAGTTGGTCAGCGAGCTCGGGGGCGTCTTCGGTGCTGCGAATCGAGCGGCGGCGATCGTCGGCCGTGGCGATGAAGATGGCGGTGATGGCGTGGCTTCAGGGCACCCAACGTCGCGTCCGTCGTGGTAGGTCTTCCCGGATCCAAGGCGGATCTCGTGGCCTAACTGGCTGGGCGTGGGGATGCTGGTGGCTCCGGTGGTGCTCGTCGGCGGTCTCAAAAGGCCCGAGGGTGAGCGAGGAGAGAGACAGAGGAGGAGAGGGCACGGGAGAGAGTGGGAGGCACAGGGGTGCGTAACGCATGAGAGATCCAGCGCCGGGACGCAGGCAGGGGTGGAGGTGGCGGCGCGTGCTTTCATGGCATGGTGGCCGCGACCTCTCATCCTCCTGGCAGGAGGTTGAGGGTGACTGGCACGGCGCTGTGGGCTGGGCCGCCTGACAAGAGCAGCCGACCAGCCTGGATGTGTGTGCCAGTGGGTCCTCTGCTCTTTTTTTATTTTTCTTCTGTTTTGTTTTATTTAATTGCCACTGAATTCAAATTCAAACAATTTGAAAACAGTGCCAAAACTCCCCTGGATATTTTTAAGTCACTTAATGGACTTCTCCACATATAAATATAATATCTCAAGGCATTTGAAAATATATTCATCATATATTATGAATATAATTCCAAATTCAAATAGAATATGATTTAAATCCAATGTCCCAAAATATTCAAAAAAATGTTCTAGAATTTTGATTTGATATATATCTCCTACCAAAATTACCAAAATGAGTTTTAGGGAATTTTGGAAACACTGAATGCAATTTAAAGGGTTCTTGCCCTTCGTTTAAAAGTTTTGAGGCTTTCTAATTTCCTCAGTTCAAGTTTCAGAAATTTAGACATGATTCATGAGCGCTCTATGATGCAACTAATACAAGCAATAATCTAGGGTTGTGACAAATTGTGAAAAGAAAATTGTCACTGTTGGCATAGATGGTATGTCTCATGAGTTTAATTTCGCTAAGTTTAGTAGACAACCTCGTGAAAGAGAACCACCTAGTAAAGATGAGATTATTGGTCTTGCTTCTATTGCTGTTCCTCCAACTGATCTGTTAGAACAATATTTACTAGACCATGAAAACGATATGTTTATGAAGGAAAGTGTCACACCCTGATTTTCATGCCACAACACTTAAGCTAATAAATCATGATAAAATGTGGTTTGACAAAAACTTTTGAGTGTTTTGTCTTTGCTTGATTGGATTTTCGTTTCTTTGTTTGCAAGTGCTCTAAAATCAAAAAATCCTCCAACTCCTATACTTCATCTCCTTGCTCCAAAATCTTGGACAAATGATCATGCCATGTGTATAGAGCAATATAGTATTTTCTTACAAAAATAATTTGGCCAAAAAGTATTTTCAAAATTAGTTTTCCAAAACCCCTGAATTGAGGTTTGCACTTGCAAGTACTTAATTAAGGGCAGTAAAAATCTTTCAAAAATATATTTGACTCCTATTAGATATAGGATACCCGAAGAGCTACCAGAACTTCAAGCACAAGCTCGTCATCGAATGACTATGCCGAAGTACCAATCAGACTGAATAACAGTTCATGCGAGCAGACTACTCATGAGCCATAGATCTCGACATCAGATACCAGATCATACCACTCCAAGCATCTGATCAGAAGTCCATAGATACCTTGAACTCAATGATTGAATCTAATCAAGATTACAATAGGTCCAATTCAGAGTCCATACTTTACATGCATAGATCTACTGAACCATAATACAGCAACATCATGCTCAAACGATACGCATGTACCTATAGAACTCAGACAATCACACAGTACAATCTGTAGACGGTACATACGATACCAACATTATTCGACTATCACAAGACTACAATACTCTAACTTAACTAATTCTCAATCATTCTACAATATCCTTGCACACTATATTTTCCAGTATATTGTGTATATCTAATTACAGTAGTCTACAACATTTCATTTACAAGCTCAATGATATACAATAATATTTCGTATATCTGAATTATCACATACCAATTCAATTAATTGCACTGAAATTTTCATCAATTGCATATGAGACATTTATATGATCAAAAACTTAAATTTCTAAACTCTATTTTATTTATACTAAAATACTTTATACTATTTACAAGTCTAATATACAAATTTATAAAGTTTCATAATTCATCATCAATATTTGCACAAGCTTAAATCTAGATATAGAGTATACACAAAGATTTACTCATTCATGTAACTTACATCTACTCATGTCATTCATGCATTCACAATTTCATCAAATTGACTATTCTGCAACATCTTACCATCTTACTTCACAATCTCTCCAATTGATCTGCATGCTCAACAGACATCCTCTTCATCTGCCTAACTCGCACTGTCATGTCATCCTTACACCTGCTATCTCACTCGCCTGCCATTGCACCCTTACTCTCCACCACTGCCTCTGTCCACTTCCGCTCCATCTCTTTGCGCACCTGTGCACACATGCCGCTATGCTCACGCTGCTCCGCTCCAGTCTCAGTTGAGCGCACTTCAGTGTCCTCGCATGCCCCCTACTCATCGCATCATTCCCATCTCACTCTGCCAGCCTCTTCATACCCTCTGACACCTGCTACTCCTTCCAATTGCCGCCTCTACCCTCCTCTTCACCTCCTCACCACCTTTCTAGTCATCCATGCCTCCCCATTGCTCCCATCTCCCACCAGCATACCTGCCCCAGCATGCCTCCCTCCCAGCATCGCCACCATCGACGTCACGTCAGCCTCCGCTCACGCTGCCATGCCGCTCTCCACCATGACCCGTCCCCGTCTCCCCTCTCGCCACCACCCGCCGCTCCAGTCACGCGGTCCATGCCCCCTACCACGACACCATGCCCTCCGCCACCTCCTCGCCCTGCTCACCTCCGCACCAGACCGCACCTACCTCCGTCCTCCAGCCGTCGCTCAGCCCTATGCCCGTCCCTCTCCACCCCCTGTCACCGACCGTCCATCCCCGCTGTGCCGCTAGTCACCGCGGTCGCCCGATCCGCCGGCTGTCCCTCGCGTGGCATCCTCGTAACGCACGCATGCGGCACTCGGCGTCGTCCGCACAGCTCCTGCGCATCCATGCCGATGCCAAGGCCGCATCCTCGCCTCCACGAGCCATGCAGACGCTCGCCCGCTCAGAGCCATTCACTCATACTGTGTTCAATGGACAGCTAGCTCAGTGCCATTTGACATAGTCAAAGCTATCTTTCAGAATTAACACATGTATGTCCACATTGACTTATGTCAGTATCGCATTAAATAATTGTCATGATCCATTACGATTAACTTTCTTCACAATATATTCATATAGTAACTCGACAATTAATGCTAACTTAAATGTATCAATATTTGTACATATCTAATCTGACCATGTACACTTCATACATATTCAATTAGTACATAGCAGCTGCTCATTTCATAGAGACTTACATTAATGCTATGTCCTTATTAGACACCTCATTTGAGTGCTTTGTACTAGTACTCTATGTACGATTGTACTGAAGCTTAAGACTTATTGTATTAATCTAATATTACTTTTTCAGTCATTGTTTCTATATTGTACCTGTCTGGGTATCGTAGTGAGTATATGAGTACATGTGTAGAGTGCTGTCATAAAGTGGATAAGATGACTTAATCGATTGAACCAGGACATTGAAGCATTGTGTAACATTGAGCATGTAATTTATGATACTCTACATGACTCAGCATATGATTAATGCCGATATTGCACCTATACACGAGTTAGATGTATGGCTAGTGTGGTAGCTTGATTGAGTTGACGGTCACTTGGGCATGTATCTGTTACTGCTTAGGCTGTCTATGCTGATCCGGACTGGTACGTGACTGTGGAATGTATCTTGCGTGTCGAGTATAGCGTGTCGGCAATGTGTGGTAATGTGACGGTATGCTCGGATCGGCAGATAGTGGTGAATGTAGTGACATAGTTGTCACTAGTCGATTGTGCGTTCAAGCAGTGATCTTAGTCGTGTAGTTCAAGTTGATTTGATGTTGGTACGTTTATGCGGATCATTGTGTGTGCTATGTGTGCATTTGCTATGGTTGGTTGCCCACTTGATTGGAGTTGTGTCATTGTATGTGATTGTTGATGAGTACTCTGATCTATCCAATGTATTGAATTGATGTCTTGTTAGTCGTGTCACTGTTGACTCAGTGCTCTTAACGTATGTTGTACTAGTACATTCTATTAGGTACATAACTCAGCTTGTTGTTGTCATGTTATATTGAGTGCATGGTATGTACGTTGATGCTCTTGTTGTCTAAGTTTTATGGCAATGTCTGAGTTAGAGTTGCAATTGGTTACTCTATTGAATGTATCAGTTGTATGTTGTCATTACATGTTCATGTTCATGACTATCATGTTATTTCATTATATGGCATTAGTATATCATGATTCATGACATGCGATTGCAGTTCAGTCGGATTCATTACTGACTGTTCATTAGCAAAAGGGATCGTCGTGATTAAGAAGACAATAGAAGATCAAGTCAATGCCAGCCACGAGGAGCCACCTTCTCCCCATCACTAAAACAGGCGAGAAGTTGTTGAAGAATCTTCAGGATCAACCCAGATTGTTTCATCGAACAACTACAAGAGACGGAGCAACACCTGAGGGAAACCCGGGAGACTGCACGAGGCTCAAGGCACGACTATAGAGTCCGAGGACCCCTAGGGTAGGATGAGTCGTGTACCCCCTATGCGCAGTCGAGTCCGTATGATGGTTCGAGTAGAACCCTGATTGTGTGTTGCTTGTTTTTATTTGTCTGTGTTTTGATATCAGTTGCCCTTTTTGCCCTAGGCAACAAGTATACAACTATATCACCTGCCTTATTTTGTTGTTTGTGTTTGGCCCCTTCTGGCACTTGTTTGTTTGCACCTGCACTATAGAACCCCCTTTAGGCATTCCCCTCCTCTATGCTACTTTTCCCTCTCATCTCTCTCCTCAACTGAAGACAAGCAAGACAATATGCACCAAGGATTCCACCTCGGCGACCAACAAGCACTGAAGACTTTTGCTACAACCTCCTCGACCAAGTACAACCTCAGATATTTGCACCTCAAGACTAGAACCCATCCCTAGACCCTTCGAGACTTCACGAGATACCCCAGCTCGAAACCTTAACCATGAGCTTAACCTACGGAATTGCAAGAGAACCTGTTAAGCCTCCGTAACCTTGCTTATCACTGGGTTCATTATGGAACTAGTGGACATAGTGAATGAGCACATTATCATCCTAAGATAGCACCAAACCGCGATGCCATAGGAAGGACCAGTTTGAGGATATAGGAACAGAGGACAAATGACTTGATGAGTTTATATCTATGACTTTGAGGAATTATTCGAGACTCTTTGGTGGATTATAAGGCTACCATGTTGGTAGATGAACTTGGTGGGATCATGATTATAGAGTAGCATAGCTTTCATTACTCCTGAGTAAATTGGATTTAATAGGACAATTATGATCGCAAGTGAAACTCCTGGGAGTGCAAGGATTTGACTTGATCGATAATATTGATAGGTGATAGCTGATATTACGACAATGACTTGGGGAACATGTAGGCATTCTCACGGACAAGAGATTTGGATTTAAGTAGGTGATTCTAGTTGAATATAGATGCTGAGTATGTCCACATGGTTCGGAGTAAATTGATTTAGACCGATGATCTCGATCATGATACCATGTTTCTCGGTGGACGATAAACTAGGAGATTGGATTAATTGTCGGAATTTATTTAGGGTTCTATATGAGCTTGACCTTGGAGTTTACTTGACCATGACAATGGGAATCGGTGGACAAACTATAGTAAGGTAGCTTTCCATTATTTGTGGATTATAAGGACTTTAGGAGATCATGTGGAACACCAAAGATAGGCATTGGATCGTGTAGTGATTGATGGTAGTTAACAGGTTGCTGGAGTTGATTCATAGGAAGGAAACAAGATCTTGGAGTGGCATACGACGTGTTTCCTTAGGATAGAGATGCACTAGCATGGACCTTGGAAAAATAGGTGAGCACTTGGATTGTCACGCTCAATCTTAGCAGCTTATATGTTCTACCCATGGATTTTAAGGGGTAGACATACATATGAGTTTGGGGATCGTAGACTTATATGATGTTGTTAGACCTCCTCTTGGGAGTCATGAGGATATGAATAGCATGAGTGATGATTGGAGTGGCCTATACGAAATGATGCTGTCAGTGATATGATGTGATTTGTTTAAAGGACTAGATAGACTATTGGCATCTCAGAAACCGTGCTTAAAGGTAGGATGATAAATGTTCATTCGCGCACTAGAATCCTTGAGACCCTTATGCCCTACCAAGCCACAACGCGGTTGGATCATGACCTTGGGCCTTGGCTCTAGATCAATAAGACCTTGGCCAATGCTCAACCATGGCCACCACCATGCCTCAGCCCACTCTACGTACCCCAAATACTTCATAGAGTACTTGGGCAAGTAGACCATCATCCTTACTTGAGGGCATGAATGTCCACATGAAGACGGAAGAAGAGTTGATCAGCTGGTTAGGGAACATCCGAAGACCGCCATGTCAAGGAGGAAGAACTATACCAACCACCGTCGTCAAGGAGTGAGCTTCCGCATTGAAGACTGTGCATATCTGCAAGCCACTCCTCCCAAAGGCAACTACGGCCTCATGAAGAAAACTATGCTACTCATGACCTTGAGCTAGCAGCAGTGGTTCATGCCCTGAAGACATGGCGACATTACCTCATACGGAAGGGATGTGAGATATACACGGATCACAAAGGTCTGAAGTATATTTTCACTCAAAAGGAATTGAACACGAGGCAAAGAAGATGGCTAGACTTGATCAAAGATTATGACCTCTGTGTTCAATACCACCCTAGGTAGGCTAATGTGGTAGCAGATGCATTAAGCAGAAAGGCTTGTTCCTTGAATGCTATGCTCAAGGACAGGCTGCCCGCCTTGTATGAAGAACTTGAAAGCTTGGGTTGGAACTGGTTGCACCAGATTCTTAACTAACCTAGAAGTCAAGCCTTCAGTGGCACCATTTGAAGTGTTATACTGGACGGAAGTGCCGACACCCTCAATTGGTCGTGACAGGAGAAGGACTTGTCTTTGGGCCCGACATCCCCGTGAAGTCAAGAGCAAGTCCAGCTTGTCGAGAGCGTTTGAAGACTGCCAAGCCAAGACCAAAGAGCTACGCCGACCCACATCATCAAGACATGACCTTCCGGTTGGAAACCATGTTTATCTCCGGTCACCCTCTCAAAGGAACCCAGACTTCCATGTCAAAGGAAAGCTCGCCCCAAGATTCATCGGCCCCTTCGAGATCACTCCAAGATTTAAGAACCCCTCCGAGATCGCTTCAAGACGAAGAGTAGACAACTACCAACTAGAGTTACCACCGACTCGCCGATGTGCACGATGCTTTCCATGCATCCCAACCCCGGAAGTGCTTTCAACTTCCTAGCTAGCCCGAGCAATCGATAAGGACACTAACCACCAAGCCATCGACCCTAGCCCAATCTAACCTACCGCGAGCTACCCATTAGCAACTGGATCAAGAAGAACGCCATCTGCGAAAGCCACACCATCAAGTATTTCAAGTTCAATGGAGCACCAAATGTAGCAGAGCAACATGAGGACTTGAAGACTACCCAAGATCCAAGTTTCAGATCCCTTTCCACGCTTAGTTTGGGAATCTCGGGGCGAGATTCTTGTAAGGGGGTAGGTCCATCACACCCGATTTTCATGCCACAACACTTAAGCTAATAAATCATGATAAAATGTGGTTTGACAAAAACTTTTGAGTGTTTTGTCTTTGCTTGATTGGATTTTCGTTTCTTTTTTGCAAGTGCTCTAAAAATCAAATAAATCCTCCAACTCCTATACTTCATCTCCTTGCTCCAAAATCTTGGACAAATGATCATACCATGTGTATAGAGCAATATAGTATTTTCTTACAAAAATAATTTGGCCAAAAAGTATTTTCAAAAATTAGTTTTCCAAAAACCCCTAAATTGAGGTTTGCACTGCAAGTACTTAATTAAGGGCAGTAAAAATCTTTCAAAAATATATTTGACTCCTATTAGATATAGGATACCCAGAAACCACATTTATATAATTTTAAAAGTTATTTTCCTATTTTATTTAAAAGCTTTTTCTTAAGGCCAGAAATGGTCTTTAATAGGGAAAAATTATTTTATTGTTTTAAAAATATTTGACAAAATTTAGGGAAACTCATAAGACATATATTTTCCATATATAAGAGTTTCAACACATGGTCATGTTCAAAATATTGGTGAAACCCCTCAAAAACCCTTTCTGTATATTTCTAGATTTTGAAATATTTACAAAGGAAATATTCTCCAAAAATTCCAAGAAACTTCTATCATGTCACATGTGACATGTTTGATGATCTTGACAAGTATCATGTCATGGAGAATAGCATAACTCCATGAAACCCCCTCAAAACCATTTCTGTCCATTTTGAAGTTTGAGCAACTTTACATTGCCAAACATGTCCAAATGTTCTCAAACCTTGTGAACATGCTCCAATGGTCTAATTATTCATCTAGACCAAGTGGCACAAGTTGGAGAACAAGTTAACTTGATCAAAGTGCCCCAAAACCCTTCCCCGTCCGTAACCAAATTTGAACAACTCTACATTGGCAACTTTCTCCTTTTGATCTCAACTTTTGTGGACATGTTCATAGCCTCTAATGATGGCACTACACCAAGTGGTGCATCAAGGAGAATAGATTTGCATGACTAAATCTTGGCAAAGCCATTTCTGCTGATTTCTAGGGTTTACAAAAGTTGCATTGGCAACTTTGCCCAAATAAGCTCAAATTTGGTGGCACACCCTATTTCTAAGTGTCTTTCCATCCTGCTAAGTATCCTGGCAATTAGAGTTCATTTGCTTACCCAAACAAACATCAAACACCTTCTGCCATTTTTTCAAAATCATCATTTTGACCTCTTTCACTAATCTCCTTGAGCTCAACTTTTTACCACAGCTCCTCCTAGTCCTCTCCTACCTCCAGTAACTCTCCCCTGGCCATTGCTCAATTATTGGAGGGCTAAAACCTCATTTTTCTCTCTCTGGACAGCCTTTTCTCTCTCTCCCTCAACCTCTCTCTTCTCCTAGTGGTTCACCAGGGCATCCAAGGCCACCACCCCTTTGTTTACTCCTCCCCTGACCCCCTAGAAACAAGTGGCCACGCCCTACAAGCCAAAGACATGCCCTGGCATGCAATTGGCGTGCTCCAGAGCGTGCTATAGTGCACACCCGCACTGTAGCCGCCTCCTTCCAACCGCCCCCGGCCACCTAGGGCCTCCCCCTCGTGTCCCCCGAGGTCACCTCGACGTCCTCAACACGCTACACTGTCGTCCCCATCCTCTCTCTCCCTCTCCGGCTCTCCTCGCGGCGGACAGAACGCCGCCCGCCTGCTGGGCCGGCACAAGGGGGGACCCGTCATGCCGCATTCCTGCTCCCTCTCTTCTCCCCACAGGCGTAGTCCACCTCCACGAACTCCCGGACTCGGTGCACCACCTTCCCGAGGGTCAGAGGCGAAAGTGCAGCTCGCCCAAGACGAGCCCACGGTGCACCATCGCCCGCCATAAAGGCCACCCCAGGGCCTCTCGCCTCCTTCGCTCTCTCTCCTCCCGAGACCCCGGACCAACCCTCTCCCCTCCTCGCGCTCTCCATCCGTCACCATGGCCGGAGCCTTACCGTCGGTTTCCGCCTAAATCCGCACCCATCTCTCCTCCTCCTTCCCTCTGGACCGCTCCAGAGCGCCACCACCGTCACCGCGAGACCCTCCCGTGCTTCTCCCCCCTCCTCCCCGTGGCTGTCCGTCGAGCTGCATCACCACCGTTAGCCTCGTCCGCCGCGGTCGATGCCTTGCTCGACCCGGTGCCCCTGGGCGACCGTGCCACCCACGGTTGGACGCGGCTAGGTCCCCTGAGCATGCCGGTGGGCAGGGCATCGCCGGAGACGCCCTGTAGCGCCGGCGGCCGGCGTCAAACACCTCCTCTCGTCTCTGTTGCACCAGCTGGAGGTGGAGGACGAACTCGACAGCGGGCCCGCTTTGATGGCTCAGCCACGGGCCACGCCGCAAGTGGAGGCGTATTCGTTTTCTCCGCGTCCCAGCGAAGGTGTACTCAGTGGGCGCCATCGACGTCGCCAATCGTTGCTCAAGTGGCCGAGCCACTGGGCCGCCCATCGCTAAATCTGCGCCAGTCTTACTGGATAAGGGTAAAACCCTTTCCTTTTCCTTTTTCTTTTCTGTAAATTTGTAAAATCCACAAATAAGTCAAATGGGCTCCAAATTTGATGATTCAAATTTCCAGTGGCTCCATAAATCCAGCCCTATTTAATAGGCCACAGTGGACATTTTTGTTGTCCCTGGTTTTCACTGAACTTTTTAAAAGGTCATTTATCCACATAAGTCCACTTCAAAAATCCATATTGTATTCATTTCAACTCCAAATCCAGTGAAACCAATTTCTAAATGTTTCTAAAATCGTGCCTGAATTAATGGGTACTTTTACTCATTTTTATAAAATGTCATTCTGTGTACAACTTGTGGATCCATCAAACCCCTTGATTCCATCCTATCAAAATGTTTAGAAATATCCATAGATCCACTTCCATTGAAACCACTTTGGTCATCCCTCATATGACCAGAGGTACCCCAGAAAAGTCCAACTCATATTTTTAGAGCACTTTTATTTCCTGCCTTGTTGTGTTGCTTATTATGGTTGCTTTCGACGATAGAGGACGAAGTAGACGAAATGCTCGGAGTTGGACCAGAGATATTTGAAGACCTCAAGACTTTGTTCAAACAGTAAGCAGCCCTTTGACCATGACTATGAAACCCTTTACATGCATGTCATTTATAGCTCCTTATTATTGTTTCTCCGGAATCATGATGAGATGGTGAACCACGTGGTTGGTTGCCTCGGTTACATTCCTCGTTGATACTTGCATTGTGCATGGCCCTACCTTCTTATGAGGGTTATGCTGGTGGGAGTAGATAGGATGCTAAGTAGTGCTACATAAAGGGACGGGATATGCATGGTGATGGAGACAAAATACTTTCAAAACGACTTTTGAAAACCCCATCGGGTGCCACTTATGCCCGAGGGAGATGATGAGATGGTAACCACTTGATGACGAAGTGGTGTACCGAGGCAAGTGTGTGTTGTTTTCGAAAACGGATTAGATTTAAGATTTGATGACTGTCCCAACCTTACATGCGCGACCACTCTACCCTTATATGGGAAAGGGCATTATTGAGTACCTAGACCGATACTAGCTTGGAGCCCACATTACTAGTGACGGGGGAGAGTTGGTGCTCTCTCTTGGGACGGGGTCGTGCCAGGTAGGGCGGCCATGACTGTTTTCACAGGGCACCGGACACACCGTTGGTACCCCGTGCTTGTGGTATGTGATGAATATGGGAACGAGGCTCCACAACTTTATGATGTGAAATGTTTGGCACGGGGGTTGCTACCAATCGAGTGGACTCCATGTTAGTGTCGTCTTGGGAAAGGTAGTGATCGGGTGCTTACCCCGGGTACTTGAGGTACCGCGGGTCGTGGATGACACGGAAGTTCCCCGGATCTAGTGGGTAAAGTGTGCAACCTCTGCAGAGTGTAAAACTATTCGAATAGCCGTGTCCACGGTCAAGGACGGTTGGGCGGTGCTGCTTAAACTATGTCCAGGGTTTTCAACTGTGTGAGTGTGATGATGAAACTACTTGGGTCAAGTCGAAGGACTTGACATGTTGGAGATGGGTTGGTGCCCACTCTATTTATGTTGGGTTGGTGCCCACTCTATTTATGTTGGGTTGGTGCCCACTCTATTTATGTTGGGTTGGTGCCCACTCTATTTATGTTGGGTTGGTGCCCACTCTATTTATGTTGAGTTGGTGCCCACTCTATTTATGTTGGGTTGGTGCACACTCTATTTATGTTGATATCTGTGACCAGATCTCATGGTTACTTGAATTCTCTTGATGCATGCTTTATAGGATGTTGAACATGTCATTGCACTCAAAACTAGCTTTATGCAAAATTTACCTATGTCCTGCATTGTTGTACCTTGAACCAAAACATGGGTTGCTTGCGAGTACATTCAAAGTACTCATTGGATTGCCACTGGTTATTTAATTGACCAGGCTTGGAAGAACCGGAGTTCGAAGAAGAGTTCTTTGGAGACGATCATGCGAACTAGGACGCTTCCCACGAGAATGCCCGTAGGGTTAAGGCAGATGGCATGGATTCTACTTATCAACGATTTATTTCCGCTGCTTATGTTTCATTTGATGTTCAGCCCTTAAGGCTTTGTCGTTGTAAGACTTGACCATAATGGTCACAATTTGTGTAAGACGGTATGTATGGATGTAAGACTCTTGTTATTCAGCTTCGTGTGTTCAAGTGAGCATTGATCTCGGGATCACTGTGTACACATACATTCGGTGATCTCGACTTATAAGTCGGGTCCCCACAGAGCTGGTATCGAGCCATCCCGACCGTAGGAAGCCTTAGTTAGCATGGTCGTTAGTTAGGTAAAACTATTTCCAAAACTACTACTAGTTTTCAAAACTATCTATACTTCTCTTCCCTTCGAGTTTTTCAAAACTAGGGTATACTTTCCTTATTGGTCTCTTCCCTTCAAAACCTTTGGTCGCTAGAACCCTTATGCCCCGACCACGAGATTCCTTGTAATCCTCGTGGGTAATCTGAAGGATGATGCCTTGCGGACATTCACCCACATCTCCCGAACACAAGATTGGCCACATCACAACAAGACAATATCAACGAAGATACATCCTCGAGGAATGAGGACACGAAGACCCGGAGATGGTGACACCCTTGACACGCCCCAAGATGATGCAATCTTAGCCTACGATGATCAGGGCATAGAATATGCAAGATCATGGTATACATCGCTAATAGAGTAACCATGTCACTACCGTTGTTGTATCGGCAACCACCGATGGATGAGAACCTAGCCATTTGGTCCACCTCACCATAGTGAGCAGGAAAACGGTTCTCCTCATCCCCCGCTCTTGGTGTCGATGTTGTCATCAACGTAACCGACATGATGGACCTCTATTACGCCTTGATAGTGTCATTGCATAAAGGATTACCTACCTGGTACCATTGACGGCATAGAAGACAAAAAGGGATCGTCGTGATTAAGAAGACAATAGAAGATCAAGTCAATGCCAGCCACGAGGAGCCACCTTCTCCCCATCACTAAAACAGGCGAGAAGTTGTTGAAGAATCTTCAGATCAACCTGCAGTTGTTTCATCGAACAACTACAAGAGACGGAGCAACACCTGAGGGAAACCCGGGAGACTGCACGAGGCTCAAGGCACGACTATAGAGTCCGAGGACCCCTAGGGTAGGATGAGTCGTGTACCCCCTATGCGCAGTCGAGTCCGTATGATGGTTCGAGTAGAACCCTGATTGTGTGTTGCTTGTTTTTATTTGTCTGTGTTTTGATATCAGTTGCCCTTTTTGCCCTAGGCAACAAGTATACAACTATATCACCTGCCTTATTTTGTTGTTTGTGTTTGGCCCCTTCTGGCACTTGTTTGTTTGCACCTGCACTATAGAACCCCCTTTAGGCATTCCCTCCTCTATGCTACTTTTCCTCTCATCTCTCTCCTCAACTGAAGACAAGCAAGACAATATGCACCAAGGATTCCACCTCGGCGACCAACAAGCACTGAAGACTTTTGCTACAACCTCCTCGACCAGTACAACCCCGTATATTTGCACCTCAAGACTAGAACCCATCCCTAGACCCTTCGAGACTTCACGAGATACCCCAGCTCGAAACCTTAACCATGAGCTTAACCTACGGAATTGCAAGAGAACCTGTTAAGCCTCCGTAACCTTGCTTATCACTGGGTTCATTATGGAACTAGTGGACATAGTGAATGAGCACATTATCATCCTAAGATAGCACCAAAACTGACGATGCCATAGGAAGGACCAGTTTGAGGATATAGGAACAGAGGACAAATGACTTGATGAGTTTATATCTATGACTTTGAGGAATTATTCGAGACTCTTTGGTGGATTATAAGGCTACCATGTTGGTAGATGAACTTGGTGGGATCATGATTATAGAGTAGCATAGCTTTCATTACTCCTGAGTAAATTGGATTTAATAGGACAATTATGATCGCAAGCTGAAACTCCTGGGAGTGCAAGGATTTGACTTGATCAGATAATATTGATAGGTGATAGCTGATATTACGACAATGACTTGGGGGAACATGTAGGCATTCTCGCCGGACAAGAGATTTGGATTTAAGTAGGTGATTCTAGTTGAATATAGATGCTGAGTATGTCCACATGGTTCGGAGTAAATTGATTTAGACCGATGATCTCGATCATGATACCATGTTTCTCGGTGGACTATAAACTAGGAGATTGGATTAATTGTCGGAATTTATTTAGGGTTCTATATGAGCTTGACCTTGGAGTTTACTTGACCATGACAATGGGAATCGGTGGACAAACTATAGTAAGGTAGCTTTCCCATTATTTGTGAATTATAAGGACTTTAGGAGATCATGTGGAACACCAAAGATAGGCATTGGATCGTGTAGTGATTGATGGTAGTTAACAAAGTTGTTGGAGTTGATTCATAGGAAGGAAACAAGATCTTGGAGTGGCATACGACGTGTTTCCTTAGGATAGAGATGCACTAGCATGGACCTTGGAAAAATAGGTGAGCACTTGGATTGTCACGTTCAAGCTTAGCAGCTTATATGTTCTACCCATGGATTTTAGGGGTAGACATACATATGAGTTTGGGGATCGTAGACTTATATGATGTTGTTAGACCTCCTCTTGGGAGTCATGAGGATATGAATAGCATGAGTGATGATTGGAGTGGCCTATACTGAAATGATGTTTGTCGGATATGATGTGATTTGTTTAAAGGACTAGATAGACTATTGGCATCTCGAAACCGTGCTTAAAGGTAGGATGATAAATGTTCATTCGCAAGACTAGAATCCTTGAGACCCTTATGCCCTACCAAGCCACAACGCGGTTGGATCATGACCTTGGGCCTTGGCTCTAGATCAATAAGACCTTGGCCAATGCTCAACCATGGCCACCACCAATGCCTCACCCACTCTCACGCACCCCAAATACTTCATAGAGTACTTGGGCAAGTAGACCATCATCCTTACTTGAGGGCATGAATGTCCACATGAAGACGGAAGAAGAGTTGATCACTGGTTAGGGAACATCCAAGACCGCCATGTCAAGGAGGAAGAACTATACCAACCACCGTCGTCAAGGAGTGAGCTTCGCATTGAAGACATGCATATCTCGCAAGCCACTCCTCCCAAAGGCAACTACGGCCTCATGAAGAAAACTATGCTACTCATGACCTTGAGCTAGCAGCGATGGTTCATGCCACAAGACATGGCGACATTACCTCATACGGAAGGGATGTGAGATATACACGGATCACAAAGGTCTCAAGTATATTTTCACTCAAAAGGAATTGAACACGAGGCAAAGAAGATGGCTAGACTTGATCAAAGATTATGACCTCTGTGTTCAATACCACCCTAGGTAGGCTAATGTGGTAGCAGATGCATTAAGCGAAAAGGCTTGTTCCTTGAATGCTATCTCAAGGACAGCTGCCCGCCTTGTATGAAGAACTTGAAAGCTTGGGTTGGAACTGGTTGCACCAGATTCTTAACTAACCTAGAAGTCAAGCCTTCAGTGGCACCATTTGAAGTGTTATACGGACGGAAGTGCAAGACACCCTCAATTGGTCAATGACGGAGAAGGACTTGTCTTTGGGCCCGACATCCCCGTGAAGTCAAGAGCAAGTCCAGCTTGTCGAGAGCGTTTGAAGACTGCCAAGCCAAGACCAAAGAGCTACGCCGACCCACATCATCAAGACATGACCTTCCGGGTTGGAAACCATGTTTATCTCCGGTCACCCTCTCAAAGGAACCCAGACTTCCATGTCAAAGGAAAGCTCGCCCAAGATTCATCGGCCCCTTCGAGATCACTCCAAGATTTAAGAACCCTCCGAGATCGCTTCAAGACGAAGAGTAGACAACTACCAACTAGAGTTACCACCGACTACCTGATGTGCACGATGCTTTCCATGCATCCCAACCCCCGGAAGTGCTTTCAACTTCCTAGCTAGCCCGAGCACTGATAAGGACACTAACCACCAAGCCATCGACCCCTAGCCCAATCTAACCTACCGCGAGCTACCCATTAGCAACCTGGATCAAGAAGAACGTCATACGCGAAGCCACACCATCAAGTATTTCAAGTTCAATGGAGCACCAAACAGAAGCAGGAGCAACATGAGGACTTGAAGACTACCCAAGATCCAAGTTTCTGTATCCCTTTCCACGCCTAGTTTGGGAATCTCGGGGACGAGATTCTTGTAAGGGGGGTAGGTCTGTCACACCCTGATTTTCATGCCACAACACTTAAGCTAATAAATCATGATAAAATGTGGTTTGACAAAAACTTTTGAGTGTTTTGTCTTTGCTTGATTGGATTTTCGTTTGCTGTTTGCAAGTGCTCTAAAAATCAAATAAATCCTCCAACTCCTATACTTCATCTCCTTGCTCCAAAATCTTGGACAAATGATCATGCCATGTGTATAGAGCAATATAGTATTTTCTTACAAAAATAATTTGGCCAAAAAGTATTTTCAAAAATTAGTTTTCCAAAAACCCCTGAATTGAGGTTTGCACTGCAAGTACTTAATTAAGGGCAGTAAAAATCTTTCCAAAAATATATTTGACTCCTATTAGATATAGGATACCCAGAAACCACATTTATATAATTTTAAAAGTTATTTTCCTATTTTATTTAAAAGCTTTTTCTTAAGGCCAGAAATGGTCTTTAATAGGGAAAAATTATTTTATTGTTTTAAAAATATTTGACAAAATTTAGGGAAACTCATAAGACATATATTTTCCATATATAAGAGTTTCAACACATGGTCATGTTCAAAATATTGGTGAAACCCTCAAAACCCTTTCAGATATTTCAAGCTTTTGAAATATTTACAAAGGAAATATTCTCCAAAAATTCCAAGAAACTTCTATCATGTCACATGTGACATGTTTGATGATCTTGACAAGTATCATGTCATGGAGAATAGCATAACTCCATGAAAGCCCCTCAAAACCATTTCTGTCCATTTTGAAGTTTGAGCAACTTTACATTGCCAAACATGTCCAAATGTTCTCAAACCTTGTGAACATGCTCCAATGGTCTAATTATTCATCTAGACCAAGTGGCACAAGTTGGAGAACAAGTTAACTTGATCAAAGTGCCCCAAAACCCTTCCTGTCCAGAACCAAATTTGAACAACTCTACATTGGCAACTTTCTCCTTTTGATCTCAACTTTTGTGGACATGTTCATAGCCTCTAATGATGGCACTACACCAAGTGGTGCATCAAGGAGAATAGATTTGCATGACTAAATCTTGGCAAAGCCATTTCTGCTGATTTCTAGGGTTTACAAAAGTTGCATTGGCAACTTTGCCCAAATAAGCTCAAATTTGGTGGCACACCCTATTTCTAAGTGTCTTTCCATCCTGTTAAGTATCCTGGCAATTAGAGTTCATTTGCTTACCCAAACAAACATCAAACACCTTCTGCCATTTTTTCAAAATCATCATTTTGACCTCTTCCACTAATCTCCTTGAGCTCAACTTTTTACCACAGCTCCTCCTAGTCCTCTCCTACCTCCAGTAACTCTCCCCTGGCCATTGCTCAATTATTGGAGGGGTAAAACCTCATTTTTCTCTCTCTGGACAGCCTTTTCTCTCTCCTCAACCTCTCTCTTCTCCTAGTGGTTCACCAGGCATCCAAGGCCACCACCCCTTTGTTTACTCCTCCCCGACCCCTAGACACAAGTGGCCACGCCCTACAAGCCAAAGACATGCCTGGCATGCAATTGGCGTGCTCCAGAGCGCGCTACAGTGCACACCCGCACTGTAGCCGCCTCCTTCCAACCGCCCCCGGCCACCTAGGGCCTCCCCCTCGTGTCCCCCGAGGTCACCTCGACGTCCGCAACACGCTACACTGTCGTCCCCATCCTCTCTCTCCCTCTCCGGCTCTCCTCGCGTGCGGACAGAACGCCGCCTGAAGCGCTGGGTCGCTGGCACAAGGGGACCCGCCATGCCGCATTCCCCGCTCCCTCTCTTCTCCCCCTGGGCGTAGTCCACCTCCACGAACTCCCTGGACTCAGTGCACCACCTTCCCGAGGGCCAGAAGGCGACGAGTGCGAGGCTCACAAGACGAGCCCACGGTGCACCATCGCCCGCCATAAAGGCCACCCCAGGGCCTCTCGCCTCCTTTCGCTCTCTCTCCTCCCGAGACCCCGGACCAACCCTCTCCCTCCTCGCGCTCTCCATCCGTCACCATGGCCGAGCCTTACCGCCGGTTTCCGCCTAAATCCGCACCCATCTCTCCTCCTCCTTCCTCTGGACCGCTCAGGCGCCACCACCGCCACCGCGAGACCCTCCTGCTTCTCCCCCTCCTCCCGTGGCTGTCCGTCGAGCTGCATCACCACCGTTAGCCTCGTCCGCGCGTCGATGCCTTGCTCGACCCGTGCCTCGGTGACCGTGCCACCCATCGTTGGACGCGGCCGGGTCCCCGAGCACGCCGGCAAGGCGGGCATCGCCGGAGACGCTCAGAGCGCCGGGCGGCGGCGTCGAACACCTCCTCTCTCTCCTCCGCCGCACCAGGGAGGTGGAGGACGAACTCGACAGCGGGCCCGCTTGTCGCTGGCCCAGCCACGGGCCACGCTGCAAGTGGAGGCGTATTCGTTTTCTCCCGCGTCCCCGCAGCGAAGGTGTACTCATGCTGGGCGCCATCGACGTCGCCCTGTTGTCTGCGTGGCCGAGCCACCGGGGCGCCCATCGCTAAATCTAAGCCAGCCTTGTACCGGATAAGGGTAAAACCCTTTCCTTTTTGTTTTTCTTTTCTGTAAATTTGTAAAATCCACAAATAAGTCAAATGGGCTCCAAATTTGATGATTCAAATTTCCAGTGGCTCCATAAATCCAGCCCTATTTCATAGGCCACAGTGGACATTTTGTTGTCCCCGGTTTTCACCGAACTTTTAAAAGGTCATTTATCCACATAAGTCCACTTCAAAATCCATATTGTATTCATTTCAACTCCAAATCCAAAGAAACCAATTTCTAAATGTTTCTAAAATCATGCCTGAATTAATGGGTACTTTTACTCATTTTTATAAAATGTCATTCTGTGTACAACTTGTGGATCCATCAAACCCCTTGATTCCATCCTATCAAAATGTTTAGAAATATCCATAGATCCACTTCCATTGAAACCACTTTGGTCATCCCTCATATGACCAGAGGTACCCCAGAAAAGTCCAACTCATATTTTTAGAGCACTTTTATTTCCTGCCTTGTTGTGTTGCTTATTATGGTTGCTTTCGACGATAGAGGACGAAGTAGACGAAATGCTCGGAGTTGGACCAGAGATATTTGAAGACCTCAAAGACTTTGTTTAAACAGGCAAGCAGCCCTTTGACCATGACTATGAAACCCCTTTACATGCATGTCATTTATAGCTCCTTATTATTGTTTCTCCGGAATCATGATGAGATGGTGAACCACGTGGTTGGTTGCCTCGGTTACATTCCTCGTTGATACTTGCATTGTGCATGGCCCTACCTTCTTATGAGGGTTATGCTGGTGGGAGTAGATAGGATGCTAAGTAGTGCTACGCAAAAGGGACGGGGATATGTATGGTGATGGAGACAAAATACTTTCAAAACGACTTTTGAAAACCCCATCGGGTGCCACTTATGCCCGAGGGAGATGATGAGATGGTAACCACTTGATGACGAAGTGGTGTACCGAGGCAAGTGTGTGTTGTTTTCGAAAACGGATTAGATTTAAGATTTGATGACTGTCCCAACCTTACATGCGCGACCACTCTACCCTTATATGGGAAAGGGCATTATTGAGTACCTAGACCGATACTAGCTTGGAGCCCGCATTACTAGTGACGGGGGAGAGTTGGTGCTCTCTCTTGGGACGGGGTCGTGCCAGGTAGGGCGGCCATGACTGTTTTCACAGGGCACCGGACACACCGTTGGTACCCCGTGCTTGTGGTATGTGATGAATATGGGAGCGAGGCTCCACAACTTTATGATGTGAAATGTTTGGCACGGGGGTTGCTACCAATCGAGTGGACTCCATGTTAGTGTCGTCTTGGGAAAGGTAGTGATCGGGTGCTTACCCCGGGTACTTGAGGTACCGCGGGTCGTGGATGACACGGAAGTTCCCCGGATCTAGTGGGTAAAGTGTGCAACCTCTGCAGAGTGTAAAACTATTCGAATAGTCGTGTCCACGGTCAAGGACGGTTGGGCGGTGCTGCTTAAACTATGTCCAGGGTTTTCAACCGTGTGAGTGTGATGATGAAACTACTTGGGTCAAGTCGAAGGACTTGACATGTTGGAGATGGGTTGGTGCCCACTCTATTTATGTTGGGTTGGTGCCCACTCTATTTATGTTGGGTTGGTGCCCACTCTATTTATGTTGGGTTGGTGCCCACTCTATTTATGTTGGGTTGGTGTCCACTCTATTTATGTTGGGTTGGTGCCCACTCTATTTATTTTGATATCTATGACCAGATCTCATGGTTACTTGAATTCTCTTGATGCATGCTTTATAGGATGTTGAACATGTCATTGCACTCAAAACTAGCTTTATGCAAAATTTACCTATGTCCTGCATTGTTGTACCTTGAACCAAAACATGGGTTGCTTGCGAGTACATTCAAAGTACTCATTGGCTTGCCACTGGTTATTTAATTGACCAGGCTTGGAAGAACCGGAGTTCGAAGAAGAGTTCTTTGGAGACGATCATGCGAACTAGGACGTTTCCCAGTCAGAATGCCTGTAGGGTTAAGGCAGATGGCATGGATTCTACTTATCAACGACGATTTCCGCTGCTTATGTTTCATTTGATGTTCAGCCCTTAAGGCTTTGTCGTTGTAAGACTTGACCATAATGGTCACAATTTGTGTAAGACGGTATGTATGGATGTAAGACTCTTGTTATTCAGCTTCTGTGTGTTCAGTGAGCATTGATCTCTGGGATCACTGTACACGTACATTCGGTGATCTCGACTTATAAGTCGGGGTCCCCACAGAAAGGGAATAAATAGATGAAGTGTTCCTTAAACAAGAACCTATGCTGAAGCGTAACCTACCCGTTGAAATTCTTGGGGATCCCCCTCCACCCAAGGGTGACCCCGTGTTTGAACTCAAACCATTATGTGATAATCTTAAGTATGCTTATCTTGATGAAAAAGAAATATATCCTGTTATTATTAGTGCTAACCTTTCAGAGAAAGAAGAAGAAAGATTATTGAAAACTCTGAAGAAGCACCGAGCTGCTATTGGATATCCTCTGGATGATCTTAAGGGCATTAGTCCCACATTATGTCAACACAAAATCTCAGTGGAGAAAGATGCCAAACCAGTTAGAGATCCTCAAAGACGATTAAATGCCAAAATGAAGGAAGTGGTAAGAAAGGAGATACTGAAGCTCCTTGAGGCAGGTATTATTTATCCCGTTGCTGATAGTGAATGGGTAAGCCATGTCCATTGTGTCCCTAAAAAGGGAGGTATTATCGTTGTTCCTAATTATAAAGATGAATTGATCCTGCAAAGAATTATTACAGGTTATAGGATGGTAATTGATTTTTGTAAGTTAAATAAAGCTACTAAGAAAGATCATTACCCTTTACCTTTCATTGATCAAATGCTAGAAAGGCTATCCAAACACACACATTTTTGCTTTCTAGATGGTTATTCTGGCTTCTCTCAAATACCTGTGTGCGCGCAGGATCAATCTAAAACTACTTTTACTTGCCCTTTTGGTACTTTTGCTTACAAATGTATGCCTTTTGGTTTATGTAATGCACCTGCTACCTTTCAAAGATGCATGATGGCTATATTTTCTGATTTTTGTGAAAAGATTTGTGAGGTATTCATGGATGACTTCTCCGTCTATGGATCCTCTTTTGATGATTGTTTGAGCAACCTTGATCGAGTTTTGCAGAGATGCGAAGACACTAGTCTCGTCCTGAATTGGGAAAAGTGTCACTTTATGGTTAATGAAGGCATTGTCTTGGGGCACAAGATCTCTGAGAGAGGTATTGAAGTTGATAAAGCCAAAGTTGATGCTATTGAAAAGATGCCATGTCCCAAGGACATAAAAGGTATAAGAAGTTTCCTTGGTCATGTTGGCTTTTATAGGAGGTTCATTCTGGACTTCTCTAAAAATATCTAGGCCTTTGACTAATTTATTGCAAAAAGATATTCCTTTTGCCTTTCATGATGATTGTGTAGAAGCATTCGAAACACTTAAGAAAGCTTTGATCGCTGCACCTATTGTTCAGCCACCTGATTGGAATTTACCTTTTGAAATTATGTGCGATGCTAGTGATTATGCCGTAGGTGCTATTTTAGGGCAAAGAGTCGATAAGAAATTGAATGTTATCCAGTATGCTAGTAAGACTCTTGATACTACCCAGAGAAATTATGCTACTACTGAAAAATAGTTCTTAGCAGTTGTGTTTGCATGTGATAAGTTTAGACCTTATATTGTTGATTCAAAAGTTACTATTCACACTGATCATGCTGCTATTAAATATCTTATGGAAAAGAAAGATGCTAAGCCTAGACTCATTAGGTGGGTTCTCTCTTGCTCCAAGAATTTGACTTGCATATTATTGATAGAAAGGGAGCTGAGAACCCCATTGCAGATAACTTGTCTAGGTTAGAGAATGTTCTCGATGACCCACTGCCTATTAATGATAGCTTTCCTGATGAACAATTAGCGGTCGTCAATGCTTCTCGTACTGCTCCTTGGTATGCTGACTATGCTAATTACATTGTTGCTAAATATATACCGCCTAGTTTCACATACCAGCAAAAGAAAAAGTTCTTTTATGATTTAAGACATTATTCTGGGATGATCCACACCTTTATAAAGAAGGAGTAGATGGTATTATTAGACGTTGTGTGCCTGAGCATGAACAGGAACAAATCCTACGCAAGTGTCACTCTGAATCCTATGGAGGACACCACGCTGGAGACAGAACTGCACACAAGGTACTACAATCTGGTTTTTATTGGCCTACTCTTTTCAAAGATGCTTGTAAGTTTGTCTTATCTTGTGATGAATGTCAAAGAATAGGTAACATTAGTAGACGTCAAGAAATGCCTATGAATTATTCTCTTGTTATTGAACTGTTTGATGTTTGGGGCTTTGATTATATGGGACCTTTTCTTGCCTCCAATGGTTATAAACATATTTTAGTTGCTGTTGATTACGTTACTAAGTGGGTAGAAGCTATTCCAACTAGTAGTGCTGATCATAACACTTCTATTAAAATGCTTAAAGAAGTTATTTTTCCGAGGTTTGGAGTCCCTGGATATCTTTGACCGATGGTGGTTCACACTTTATTCATGGTGCTTTCCGTAAGTTGCTTGCTAAGTATGATGTCAATCATAGAATCGCATCTCCTTATGACCCGGAGTCTAGTGGTCAAGTAGAGTTGAGCAATAGAGAGCTCAAATTAATTTTGCAAAAGACTGTGAATAGATCTAGAAAGAATTGGTCCAAAAAACTTGATGATGCATTATGGGCCTATAGAACTGCATACAAATATCCTATGGGTATGTCTCCATATAAGATGGTTTATGGAAAAGCATGTCATTTACCTCTTGAACTTGAACATATGGCTTATTGGGCTATTAAAGAGCTCAATTATGATTTCAAACTAGCCGGTGAGAAGAGGTTGTTTGATATTAGTTCACTTGATGAATGGAGAACCCAAGCATATGAGAATGCCAAGCTTTTCAAAGAAAAAGTCAAACGCTGGCATGATAAGAGGATACAAAAGCTTGAGTTTAACGTAGGAGATTATGTGTTATTATTCAACTCTCGTTTAAGATTTTTTGCAGGAAAACTTCTTTCAAAATGGGAAGGTCCCTACTTTATCGAGGAAGTCTATCGTTCTTGTGCTATAAAAATCAACAACTTCGAAGGCACAAATCCGAGGGTGGTAAACGGTCAAAGAATTAAACATTATAGTTCAGGTAATCCTATCAATGTTGAAACTAATATTATTGAAACCATAACCCCTGAGGAATATATAAGGGACACTTTCCAGAATGTTCCAGACTCCGAAAAGGCATAGGTACATGGTACGGTAAGTAAACCAACTCCAAAACAACTCTAGTGGCAATTTTTATCAATTTTGGATTATTTAAGAATTCTAGGAAGAAAGAAGTAGTCCAAAAGGGACACGAGGCTCCCACGGGAGAGGAGGCCGCCCCCCCCCCATGTAGGGCGCGCCCCCCTGTCTCTGGGCACCTCGTGAGCCTCCCGGACTCCGTTTTCTTGTATGTTACGTATTTTGGTCGGTAAAAATTCATTATATATTCTCCCGAAGGTTTTGACCACTGTATCACGCAAATATCTTCTGTTTTCGTTTCGAGCTATTTCCGTTGCAGATTTAGAGCACCATGACTTCTCCCTCCTCCAACAATGAAGACAAGGATGCTTGGCTATTGAAGATAGAGTTGAAAAGAGAGGAACCAGAAGAGATCAACAAGGATGAAGGGATCAAGAAGGCCATGGAGGTTCAAGCTCCGGTGGTGAAAGAAGAAGACATCCCTCAACCTTTACCTAATCTTTTCACTCCAACAGAGATTGAAGCTTTCAGGATGATTTAGTTAGCCCGCATACAGAACAAGTATCTCACACAAGAGAATATTTTGTTGAAGGATCATATTGCTGGGCTCAAGGGCATTATCCGCAAGTTGGAGGAGCTCCTATGCTCGATGTGCGATTATCCACTATCATCATCACCACCTCCATCACCTCCAAGGAAATAATCACATGGGTATATGGGCACTCTCCTTGGCAACTGCCAAGCTTGGGGGAGGTGCCCCGGTATCGTATCACCATCACACTCCTATCTTTACCGCTTTATTTAGTTTGCTCCTTTCAGTAGTATCTTGATCTATTAGTTCAAAGTTTTGATATCAAGTAGTTTTGAGTTTTGCTTTGTGATCTCTTTATGTAATCGAGTCCATGTGCTATCTATATAAAGATTAGTGTTGAGTCAAGGGCTTTGCTATGTTGCTATGATCTTGAGAAAGTAGAAAGAACAAAAGAGTTCATATTGATCTTATGGATAGTGATAACTTCACACATAGAAAGTATGAGGCATAAAAATTGTTGAGAGTTGATGAACGTAGCCTTGGTCATCGTTGCAATTAATAGGAAGTGATAAGGAAAGAGGAGTTCACATAAAAATATATTATCTTGGACATCTTTTATGATTGTGAAGCACTCATTAAGTATGACATGCTAAAAGAGTTGATGTTGGACAAGGAAGACAACGTAATGGTTTATGTTTTCTGACATCTCAGTTAAAGTATATTGTCATTGAACTTCCAAACATGTTGAGCTTGCCTTTCCCCCTCATGCTAGCCAAATTCCTTGCACCAAGTAGAGATACTACTTGTGCTTCCAAATATCCTTAAACCCAGTTTTGCCATGAGAGTCCACCATACCTACCTATGGATTGAGTAAGATCCTTCAAGTAAGTTGTCATCGGTACAAGCAATAAAAAGTGCTCTCTAAATATGTATGACTTATTAGTGCAGAGAAAATAAACTTTGTACGAACTTGTTGTGGAAGTAATAAAAGCGACGGACTGCATAATAAAGGTCCACATACAAGGGGCAATATAAAGTGACGTTCTTTTGCACTAAGATTTTATGCATCAACCCTAAACGCGCATGACAACCTCTGCTTCCCTCTATGAAGGGCCTATCTTTTACTTTATGCTTGAGTCAAGGTGATACTCACCTTTCCCTTTTTATTTTTATCCTTTGGCAAGATCTTTGTGTTTGAAAGATCATGATACATATATCTAATTGGATGTAAGTTGGCATACGCTATTATTGTTGACATCACCTAAAGGTGAATACGTTGGGAGGCAACACAATAAGCCCCTATCTTTCTCAGTGTCCGGCTGAAACTCTATAACCACAAGTATTGTGTGAGCGTTAACAATTATAGGAGACTACGAGATAGTTGAGTATGTGAGCTTGTTGAAAAACTCTATTATTGACTCTTTCTGATGTTACGATAAATTGCAATTGCTTCAATGGCTGAGATTATAGTTTGTTAGTTCCCAATGAAGTTTTTGAACCATACTTGACATTGTGAATTGCTTATTACTTGAGCTTAGGAAATCATATGACAAAATCCATATATGTTGCTGTTATTAGAATGATCATGATGCCCTCATGTCCGTATTTTATTTTTATTGACACCTCTATCTCTAAACATGTGGACATATTTTTCGATTTCGGCTTCCGCTTGAGGACAAGCGAGGTCTAAGCTTGGGGGAGTTGATACGTCCATTTTGCATCATGCTTTTATATCAATATTTATTGCATTATGGGCTGTTATTACACATTATATCTCAATACTTATGGCTATTCTCTCTTATTTTACAAGGTTTACCATGAAGAGGGGGAATGCCGGCAGCTGGAATTCTGGCTGGAAAAGGAGCAACCGTTGGAAACCTATTCTGCACAACTCCAAAATTGCTGAAACTCCACGAAACAACTTTTTGGATTTAATAAGAATGTATGAGAGAAAGAAATGGGCCAGGGGGCCCACACCCTGTCCAGGAGACAGGAGGGCGCGCCCCCCTGTAGGGCGCGACCCCCTATCTCCTGGGCCCCCTGGTGGGCTTCCGGCGTCCATCTTCTGCTATATGAAGGGTTTTGTCCTGGAAAAAATCGTGGGCAAGCTTACGGGACGAAACTCCGCCGCCACGAGGCGGAATCAATCTCGGGCTCTGGCGGAGTTGTTATGCCGGGGACACTTCCCTCCGGGAGGGGGAAATCATCACCAATGTCATCACCAACGATCCTCTCATCAAGAGGGGGTCAATCTCCATCAACATCTTCACGAGCACCATCTCCTCTCAAAACCCTAGTTCATCTCTTGTATCCAATCTTGTATCAAAACCACAAATTTGTACCTGTGGGTTGCTAGTAGTGTTGATTACTCCTTGTAGTTGATGCTAATTGGTTTACTTGGTGGAAGATCATATGTTCAGATCCTTTATGCATATTATTACTCCTCTGATTATGAACATCAATATGCTTTGTGAGTAGTTACGTTTGTTCCTGAGGACATGGGTGAAGTCTTGCTATTAGTAGTCATGTGAATTTGGTATTCGTTTGATATTTTGATGAGATGTATGTTGTCTTTCCTCTAGTGGTGTTATGTGAACATCGACTACATGACACTTCACCATTATTTGGGCCTAGAGGAAGGCATAGGGAAGTAATAAGTAGATGATGGGTTGCTAGAGTGACAGAAGCTTAAACCCTAGTTTATGCGTTGCTTCGTTAGGGGTTGATATGGACCCATATATTTAATGCTATGGTTAGGTTTACCTTAATACTCCTTTTTGTAGTTGCGGATGCTTCCAATAGGGGTTAATCATAAGTGGGATGCTTGTCCATGTTAGGGCAGTACCCTAGTGCCGGTCCACCCACATATCAAATATCAAAGTACCGAACGCGAATCTTACGAACGTGATGAAAACTAGCTTGACGATAATTCCCAATGTGTCCTCGGGAGCTCCTTCTTCATTATTAGAATTTGTCCAGGCTTATCCTTTGCTACATAAAGGATTGGGACACCTTGCTGCACTTTATTTACTTTATTTACTTTTTGCTCGTTACTATTTATCTTATCACAAAACTATCTATCACCTACTATTTCAGTGCTTGCGGAGAAAACCTTACTGAAAACCGCTTATCATTTCCTTCTGCTCCTCGTTGGGTTCGACACTCTTACTTATCGAAAGGACTACGATAGATCGCCTATACTTGTGGGTCATCAGTTATCTTTGCAAGTCTCTTCGAATTATCAGTTTGGTTTGGCCTACTAGGTTGATCTTTCTTGCAATGGGAGATGTGCTTAGCTTTGGGTTCAATCTTGCGGTGTCCTTTCCTAGTGACAGCAGGGGCAGCAAGTCATGTATTGTATTGTTGCCATCGAGGATAAAAAGATGTGGTTTATATCATATTGCATGAGTTTATCCCTCTACATCATGTCATCTTTCTTAATGTGTTACTCTGTTCTTATGAACTTAATACTCTAGATGCAGGCAGGAGTCGGTCGATGTGCGGAGTAATAGTAGTAGATGCACAATCATTTTGATCTACTTGTCTCGGACGTGATGCCTATATACATGATCATGCCTAGATATTCTCATAAATATGCACTTTTCTACCAATTGCTCGACAGTAATTTGTTCACCCACCGTAATACTTATGCTATCTTGAGAGACGCCACTAGTGAAACCTATGGCCCCCGGGTCTATCTTTTATCATATAAGTTTCCCATCTACTTTTATTTGCATATTTTACTTTTCAATCTATATCATAAAAATACTAAAAATATTTATCTTATCTTATTATCTCTATCAGATCTCATCTTCGCAAGTTTCCGTGAAGGGATTGACAATTCCTTTATCGCGTTGGTTGTGAGGTTCTTGTTTGTTTGTGTAGGTACGAGGGACTTTTGAGGAGCCTCCTACTGGAGGGATACCTTGGTTCTAAAAAACTGAGGGAAATACTTATGCTACATTGCTGCATCACCCTTTCCTCTTCAAGGGGAAACCAACGCAATGCTCAAGAGGTAGCAGCTGGCTGGTGGGCCCTGCCGGCTGCCGAGGAACCGGTCGACAGGTGGGACCCGTCGCTTGCGGGCCCCATCGACGACTCTCCACTGTAGCGCCGTCCGTGCTGACGGAGGCCGTGTCCTACGCGCCATGGCTACAGCGCCGCGTCGAGAGGGTCGGCAGCCGCCTGGCGGCGCCTACTGTAGCCACGCAGGCCGGGATTCGGGGGAGGCACGGTGCATTGTGGCCATGCCTCTGCTGGTCGTCTGGTCGGGGCCAGACTCCGAGGGGGAGGATAGGCCGTCCGTTAGGTGTCGTCCCATACCTCGGCCTCCTTCTTGGGGCCCACCGTCTTCTAGGAGGCGGCCTGCTGGTTCCAGCTGACTTCTTGGGGTCTGCCGTCTTCTAGGAGGCGGCCCGCTGGTTCCAGCCGGCCGAGGGAGCCGGCCTTGCGACTAGCCGGACTGAGGGGCTTGGCCAGCGCCGATGTCTTGAAATATGTTTAAGTGTTGATGAGGCTACTCGGGGCTTATCCCCCTGACAACGATTATGTCACCAAAGGTCATCTCTTCGACATTCAATGAGCTCTAGATTAAGAAAGTGAAGCTTTGGGCGATTGCATCGAGCAACTCACCGCCGACTTACACTAATCGGAAGCAAGGAACCGGGACTATCTTGATGCCAAGCATGTTGGAGGCGTGCCCTAGAGGCAATCATGTATGATGATATTTCCTATGTGTTTATGAATAAAGATAGTCCTTGGACATTATCAGTGATGTGTATCAGCAAATACGTGACCTATTTGTGGGACTATGCACTGTATATGACTTCCCTAAAAGGTCCTTAGTCGAAAGGGTTGTGTGGATGCACAACCGACTAGACTAGCATATGACATGGTGGATGGATCGGTCTCACTAGCCATGGAGCATTGGATGCTAGCCGGATAATATGGACCCAGAAGGATCTGGTCAAATTCGACATAGTCGGATCCGAGTCCAGATAAGGTGCGAGTCGGACAGACCCGATTATGATACACAATGATAGGTCATTTGTGAGTCTCTAGTACAACATATATTCTATTTCCTAAGACCCAAGCTGGAGCATGTACTCAGGATGGTGACAGATCTGCTTTGGACCGACCAAATGCTACTCCATAATTGGGCAGTTATAAAGGTAGGTTTCGGGCTTGTCTAGACCCATGCTACGAGACGTGGTCGAGAAAGATGTAATTTGCCTCCCCAATCAGGAGGGATATACTCTAGGCCCATCATGTTATCCGACCAAGATAAGCATGACCACACGACAAGGATTATGAGATAATCCGATTTGTGGTCGGTGCTATTACTGAGCTGCGTTGTGATTTTCCCCGAAGAGGAAGGGTTAAGCAATATAGTAGATACGTATTTCCCTCAGTTAGAACCAAGGTTTATCAAACCAAAAGGAGAGTCATGCATATCCTAGTGAAGACTACCTGCACACATAAGAGAAAATACTTGCACCCAATGCGGGCGAGAGGGTTGTCAATCTGCTTGAACTCGTTACTTGCAAGGATCAAATCTGGTAGTGGTAGATTTATAAATTTCAAACAAAGATAATAAAGTGCAGTAAGGTATTTTAGGTTTTAGTAATATGATAAAGATAGACCTAGGCCATAGTTTTCACTAGAGGCTTCTCTCTCGAATAAATAACATACGATGGGTAGGAAAATTACTGTTGGGAAATTGATAGAAAAGTGCATAGTTATGATGTTATTCATGGCAATGATCATGTATATATGCATCACGTCATGACAAGTAGACCATCTCCTGCCCGCATCTACTACTACTACTCCACTCCGAGAGCTCTTCTATGCTTGCATCTCTACGTATTAAGTTCATAACACTACAAAAAACACTTCCGTGATGATACGTGTTTGTCACAGTAGGTCACATTTTCTATCATGCATGTACATCCGTGACAGTTTTATGAGAGAATCAAGATAGTCAAACATGTGTTCTCGTAGAAGTGATCAATGACAATACACAAATTATCATCACGGAAGTGTCCACTTCCATGATGAAATGGTGTGTCATGTAAGTGCTTTCACCAAGGGTAACCGACACATGGAATTCATCGTAATGGGTCGCCGTTAAGCTATTGGGTTCCGCTTTGGATACGATAACTCGGTAACAGCCCGAGCCAATGGGGATTTTCCACGTGTAAATTTGTCATTGGCCAGAGGAACCATGTGTCATCTCGATGTCGTGACTGATTTCATTCATCCAATGGACGAGATGGGCCTTTGAAAAAGTGACATGTGGTACGACCCAACAGTGGCCCAATTAGTTTAAAAAGACCGGTCTGTTTGTGTTGGTGCAACATCTACTTAACTTGTGCTTTGGAGATTGTTGATAGAAACACGTATGGACCGATTTGTTTGCTAGTGCATACTGAGAGAAAAAGTCCATAGACAACCAAAGAGAATGCTATCTCCAGTGCTGAGTTTGAGGAACTTCACTAAGGCACATCAGTGTTGTAGAGAAGAACGAGCTATATTTGTTCAAGTGATAGAGTCGAGATGATTGATGTGAAGAAATCAACCCCTAAAAAGTTTACTGCTGAAGCAAAGCTTTTGTTCCCGTATTGTTGTCCAATTGACTGCAGCGATGGAAGTCGAAGACAAAGTGAAGATGTAGTATTCACTTTGTTGTTCTTCTTCTACTCTTTCGAGTCATAGGACCTACATACTATAAAGAGGGATATAGGTTCTCGATGTTTAGATCCACTGTGATGCTTAGCCATAACCTATGAAAGATGCGAGAGAACTCTCTTTGTGCTCCGAGCAATTACTTGCCAGTAAGAGACTGTGATCTTCTTCGCTGCGAGTGTTTTGCCTCAGACCGATGAGTTAGCATTTCTTGCTCCGAAAGAAATGTTACCACTGTGCTCAAATCCGACCGTTGGAATCGTGTCGTTCGGCCATTGGCTAAACCCGATGTCTAATTTGGTATTTTCCCATCAAGGAAGTCTGTGGCTATAAATAGCCACCCTAGTCCAACCTTGTCCGTTGGCTTCTCCGCGTGAGATTTCTGATAAGATTGATTTGAGCAACCCCTCTCCGAGCAATTTGAGTTTAAGATCCACCGAGAGAAAAGCCAAGAGCCCAAACATAGATAGTGGTTTAGCATCACAGTAGTTCTCAGTGAGAGTTCTTGTACCTATTACTCCTGAGAGCTGCGCACTCTCTAGACGGATAGGTTTCGGCTTTGAGTGTTTAAGAGTTGTTGTCTTCACGGAGCCTGATCTTCAGCAACCAAGAGTGGTTGTGGTTCGTGAAGGTCGACTGAAGGTTGGAGATCACCGACCACGATCTACCACGAGTGAAATCAACCTGCGTTTGATCAGCTCTGCGTTCAAGGAGAATAGGGTGAAGAGAGTTTATCTTCAGTGTTAAATCACAACCCCTCCAACCAGACGTAGCCCTTTGGCAGAAGGGTGAACTAGTCTACCAAACCTCTCTATCACCATCAAGCACCACTGGTTCAATCTACTCTACTACATTTCTTTTAGTAGCTTTTATCTATGTTGTGTGCCAATAGGTTTCTCGAGCATTTCTTTCTTTCTTGTTTTCTTCGTGTAACTGTGTGTTCACTTTGTTTCATTGTCTTCACCTGTTTTCATTCGTCACCCTCCTATCTCTCAAAATTTACTTGTGATATCTGTCTGTAGTTTTTGTATCAGCCCACTCCATGTTGTGTCTCATTCTGCTACATTTGTTTGTATGTTGCATTACTCTCATTGTAGTTAAACCTGTGATTTATCAAGCTCGTACTATTATCAATGCATTCATCGATGAATACGCTTCTGATGAAGAAGATTGATTATGTGTATTTCCTCCAATACTATATTCTGCTGCTGTGACAGAGTTTTGTTTCAAAGCTTTCAAAAGAAAATTTGAATCTCCCATTCACCCCCCTCTGGTCGATATACTCAAGGTCCTAACAAATGGTATCAGAGCAGGTTCTCCCTGTCTCTGTTTATTAAAGGTCTAACGTCCTTGGAGTTTTGAGTATGTTGTTCGCAGGTAGATCCTCGCACTCTTAAAGATTTCATATCTTTGATGGAAATGACTATATGTACTGGAAGGAACGAATGAGAATCATAATTCAAGCTATCAACTACGATCTGTGGTAGATTGTGGAAGATGGCTACACCATTCAGCAACAGAATGATCCGACTTCCGATGATAAAGCAAATCTCTAGTTGGATGCTCAAGCAAAAGATATCATTTGTGGTAGTCTATCAAAAGACATTTTTTTTCGGTTCCACAGGCTCAACACAGCAGAGCAAATTTGGGATGCTCTCAACAGTGCTCATGAAGAACTTGTTGCCCGATCAGATCCTCACATTCAAATGCTTTGCGCCATGTTCACTAGATTCAGAAGCCTGCATAAAGAAAGTGTCATTAAACTCACTGATTGATTAACAAACATTATCGAAAGACTACATAGTGAGGAGTAACTGACATCACCGATAGAGATATAGTCAACAGGCTTCTGTGTGCACTTGATGAATCCTTCGACTCTATTGTGTCTAAAATCAAGCAAAGACATGACTTTGAAGAACTTCACTATGTTGAGGTCATGACGCTGCTGTCAATTCATGAAGAAAAGATGGAATTGGAAAATGCCAATCAAGAATCTTCTTCAGAAAGTGAAGGAGAAATTATCTCACACTACGGTAGTTCTCAAGAAGAAGAAGAAGATGTCGAGAATCAACACACCATCACTAGGGAACTTGAAATACTCACACAAAGGCTAAGTGATCTAAAAAGACACAATCTCTGTCTCATAAATGTTGAAGAGTTTCATGTGCCAGAATCATCAAGAAGACAATTGCCTCCGACAGATATGAAGTTCTTCAAGTGCAAGTTATACGGCCATGTCATCGCTGATTGCCCTAGTTGGGAAGGAAAACCTAGCAACAGATGGAAATTCCTTCACTGAAGTGATTTTACTCGAATGGATTGTCATACTAAGCTCTCGAAGGAAATTGCATCTCCGTCATCTTCTTCGACGAGATTAGTCACTAACATGAAAGCCAGAGCAATCATTGAATAAATATGAAGAGGATGTCACGGCTAAACAGAGCATGTTCTCATATGACATTGGACTCTGAAGAAGAAGCTACTAACACTGAATTGGATGATGAGGCATTTTACAAAAGGATTGGGAGAAGAAATGCATATGTTGCCACTGAATCATCCAAGTATAACAGCAATTCATATACCGATGATGATGTTTCAAGTAATGATGATTCAAGCAATGATGAACCAATCGCCTTTCAGAGTGTGAGGATTAGGTTGGGAAGGAAATCATCAAAGGATCATGTATCTACTAAAAACCAAAGGTCCGTGAATAAATATTCACCTGAGTATATATCCTATGCCAAGCTGGTCAAGATTGCTAAATCTCAACATGATAAACTTGAAATGCTTGAAAGAAATCTCAGGAAAACTGAAGGATTACTAGTCGAAGAGAGGAGAAGAATCAAAAGTTGATTGAAGAGCAAGATGCTTTTTCATCAACTGTTGACGATCTTACCATTCGACATGACTCACTTATAGTTGACTACAAGAGTCTATCAAATGAACTCCTTAATAGGAATCAAGAACTCGTGTCACTAAAAGAATCTCATAACGAGCTGGTTTTAGAGAAAGCTTCTCTCTTCTCCGAGCAATCTATTCGAATTCCTGATGATTTTGTACCTCCTTGCTTAACATTCCTAGGATGTAGCAATGCTGAATCTCATGCTGAAACCTCTAATGCCGTCAAAAAGAATATTCCTACTACTGAAGTTGGTACTACTAACCCCTCTCTCAAGGATTTTGCTGCTATTACTGAAGAAAATTGCTGGTTAAAGGGCTTACTTGATACTGGAATGCTAAGTAGCCTAAAAGGTAATCAAACCTTATGTGATGTGCTCAAGAAGTCCATACTAGACAAAAATCCTCAAAAGGAAGAATTAGGCTTCAAAAAGAAACTTAATGTGGATGGATCCTATTGGACTCCCGAACAATATCCTCGTATGACTTGGATTTGTGCAAAGAGTAAAACCCTTGAACCTGGAACTCTAACTGGTTATCTTTTGCCCATTCCTGTTGATATAGACGAGTTAAATGACTGAAATTACAAACTCTTCAAACAACAGAATGGTAAGGTTTTCGCTCGATATGTTGGAACTAACTGCAGGTGAGGTTCACCTAAGAAGCAAATTTGGGTAAAGAAGTGCATCATTGAATATCTATCAGTTAATGCTAACCTGACTGTGCAAGATAATTTTCGACGAGGAAATGGTTATCACTCCTAATCTACTCGAGTATCTTTCTTGAATGATTATCACCCTGAAGTGCGTTAGAAGAAATACATGTGTATCTCATCAAATCATTACACTCATGTATCTGGAAATAACTTCAATGCCTATTCATATGATTATCATAGTGCACATGTGTGTCGCAGGACTCACCGAAGAAATGCCCCTAGCCAGGCAAAGCAAATGAGATCCTCACCTCCCACGCAAGTGTGGGGTGTGAAGAATAAATAATCAATTCTTGCAGGAAATCCTCTCAGGGATATCTCATGTTTATCATAAGCCCTGAGATCAATTATTGTTGGTGCTCACTTTTTCTAGGTTTTCATTCATAGTGTTTGTGTTTTCCTTCGTTTGGTTTTGTGTTTCGAGTCAGTTCTTTTTCTGGATTTTACTCAGTTCTTTGTGTCGTAAACATGCAACTTGATCTGATGAAGATTTCATTCTGATGTCCTTGGTTGCAAATGGAATCAGATTTGAAATTTCATCTATTTTGGCGCTTGCGCTTCCTCAAACCTTTCTGTATCCAGTTCAGTTACCAAGATTTTTTAAGGAAAAGGCTGAATCATGCGCACGATCTCATGATCTTGATCCCGCCCGTTGAATGTGGAATGTCCCGAGTTTTTCAGCCATAGATTTTGGAGTGGGCGGTTTCTCCCTCAAGCTATATAGACCCCCCTATAGGTCTCTTCTTCCTTAGTTCACTGTCTCTTCGGCCTCAAACCCCTCCTCTCGCTCTCCGCCCGAGCCCGAGCTCGAAGTAGCATCTACGTCAAGCCTCGCCATGCAACTCCTGTGAAGCTTCATCACCGTTGGCCGCGCCAATGCGGTAACTCTTCTCTCCAGCACTGGCGTAGTCGATTTGTGCTGCCACAGTAGGGTATTCAGATCTGGAACTTGTCCTTTCCCTTTCCTGTTCTAGGGTAGTTCATCCCGATGCCATTTATTTTGAGTTATTTTCTTGCAGTAGATCTTTAGGATTCACTAAGTCATGGCTAGTACGGTTTGTAGTAAGTTCCTCGTACCAGTATTTTGGATCTAGGGTTCACTGAGTATACATCAAAAGATTAGAGGAATGGTATGTTGTCTTAAGGCATATTGCAAGTCACCCAATGATATCTTGCAAGTGTATGCCATGGATCCGATGCTTCTTCTGAAAGCTTATCTGTTTTGAGTTAAAATGCTTCTGTGCATGGTTGTGACTTCTTCCTGTGTTTTTCTTTCACATTTCTATTTTTCTCTCAAGAGTGGTCGTGGAAAATAGTTCAGATGAGCATTATGCGTCCGAGGAAGATATTTTGCAGCACCCTCATGGGCTGACTGTCGTGGGTAGACACGATCACCTATGGGTTCACGGTCCCGTTGTGGTTTGGCAAGGGGGGAAGTCACATTGTACAAAGAATGGAGGTAATGAGAAAGCATGACGGCGATGACACTGGAGATTTTTACCAAGGTTCGGCCCACTATGAGGCGTAAAACCCTACTCCTGCTTTGGTGGATTCAGTGGAGGAGCACAACGGCACGCAACGCTCGAGCCCGGCAAGGTTGCCTCAGGGGAGGAGCAGCTATGCGCGTACAAGTGTGAAGGGTCTCGAATCATTTCCTCTATTGCCTTGGACCTCCTTTTATAGCTCAAGGGGTAACCACAGTGGTAAAACAGTCATTATCTAGTAATTGGATAGCTAACTCTGGCAGTTAGAACAAAGTGCATTGATTGCACTGCTAGATGTCATGTGGAGGGTGAAGCCCGGCAAGCCTGCCGTGCAGCTTAATCATCTCCTGCATATCTGCCTGACATGCCTCTGGACGGGTGTCATATCAGGGTAATCTGTGTTCCAGTCGGTTGCCACGTGCTTAGTGGATGCCACTTAATCACTTGGGGGCTTGACACTGTATTGATAAGTGATTTTGCGTCACCCCAAGGTGGAGCGGTGGTGCCTTGGTAGGGTTTTCTGCCTTTGGCAGTCCAGGCAAGCATGATGGGGAAGTCCTGGATTCGCCCTTGGGGTGGCCTCAACCTGACCAGACGCTCCTGCCTGGCAAGGGAGGCTTTCCCAAGGTGGTGCTCTACTATCTTGTATATTTCACTTGGTCTTCTTGACCCGCTCTTTGATCTCGCGAAGAGAAGTTCTTCTGGCTTGGTCTTCCTTTCATATCCTGGTGTTGGATATAGGGTGCTAGCATGCCCATGTATAAGTCCGGGCAACAAACATGATCATTCGTTGCACCGACACTAACAAAGTAAAGGTGGCTAAAAGAAAATCAGCGAAGCCACCAAAAGGCCGAAGAAAAAGGCCGAATCGGATCTGCTGAAGAAGATGATGATATTCCCTCAGTGCATACTCGGCCAGAGGATGAGCTTGTCACCAACTCCAAAACCCTATTCTTTGATGGAAATACCAACAAGGGTGGTCGCGGTAGAGAGAGGAACACCGCGGCTGAGATCTTTAATCCGGAAACTTACAAGACTCCACCTGGAGTAGAAAGTACTCAAGAGAGGAACAACAGGCTGCAAAAGATTCACCGTCATCGGGAGAAGAAGTGGTTCAACTATGACAATGTCCGAAGGAAATACCAGGTTCTGTTTGCATTCACTCCACCCTGGAATGATTGCATTGCAGAGGGTTGCCTTGGGCAGGATGATGAGAAAGTAAGGCCAGCACCACCTCCCAATGCTCATGTCGATTCCTTGAAAACCGTTGCTGATTTTCCCGAACAGATTGCAAAGAGGGAAAAGGCCAAGGTCAGGCGCGAGGCAAGACTCGCGAAGAAAAATCAAGTAGAACAGCGAAATGTCGAGTTAACTCAACAAGTTGTGCAAGATAAGAAGGAAAGGACGTCTGCCTGATAAGAAAAGAAGAAGAGGAAGTCTGTTTCTCCTCAAGCTTTTACGAAGAAGTCTATTACCAAGAAATCAAGGAAGGTGGCATCTGCTTCATCCAATGATTCTTCTGATGACAATGTTGGTAAAGAAATTCCCATGCTTGACAAAAGAGCTCTACTTGATAAGCCGTACAAAACTCCTTCTCCAGCAAAGATTTCACCACCAGTGAGATCTTCACCAAGGCTTGCTCCCATACCCTCAGATAAACCTTCGGGTTCTGCTGCCCCTTGGCAAAGAGAAAATTGTTGACTGATGAAAAGGCTGATGCTCCTTCCAAGAAGGCAAAGAAAGTTGTTCCTACTTGCACAGAGGAATATGATTTTGGTATGATATTCGACATGACTGAAGGTGCTTCTTATGATGCGAATCCATCTGAGTTGAGAAGTCTAGGTTTGCCTGATGATGTTAGCAAGATGGTAACGAAGCATTTCACTAAGCTAAAGGAAATCACCTAGGAACTAAATCAAGCTGTAGAAGACAAGAAACTGCTTGAGAAGATGAGAAATGAAGCTCGCTCTGAGTCTGAAAGGAAGGATGTGAACAAGGGAATCCTTGAGATCACCAAGGACGCCGTTGCTGTAGTCCGTTGCCTCTCCACGTACATGAGCCCTGACCGACGTATGCTCGAGTATGCATTTTGAGACCCCGCCCATATGTATGTAGGTGGCCGTATTTTTTGGCATCTGGCTATACGTACGGGTACACAGTTTTGACTGGACTGCCTGAACTGCTATGTCGAGGGCTCCACTACTACACATGCCGCTGCTTGCTCAGCCACGGTTCATCGTTGCAGAGAGACCGATCGACCAGTACGTACGTACACATTTGCAACCAGACAAACAACCCTGCGTATGGTTCGACCGGGTGGGTCCCAACTGCCAGGGAGGATAAGGAGGCACTTCCTTGTGTGTGAAGATATAGATGGTGGGTCCCAGCTATCGGGGGGAGAATCATTTTTCTTTGCCCGTAATATGGACACACTTCCTTGCATGCGAAGATGTAGTCGATGGGTCCCAGCTGTCAGGGGAAAACATTTTTTTGCAAAATAGAAAGTCCCTTCCGGTGGGTTCCCGCTGTTAGGTGGAGGAATAATTATTTTTTGCGTAATAAGGAGGCACTTCCTTGCTGTCGCTATGGACCCAGCTGTCAGCCTCTCCATGTACAGTCCTCATTCGATGGAAGTCGTTCCTTGACCATGTTGAACATGCCACACCGAGAGCACCAGGGCGGTGGACGACGGTGAGGCCTAGGAAGGGGATGATGCGGAGCCGGGGAAGACGCGACAGTGGATGCCCACGCAGAGAGGAGTACGAGGGTAGACTGGTTCGGCTGCGGTGTGAGGCTCCTATCCCACAGAATAACATGAGCTGTGGGTGAGTAGAGGGATGGCCTAGCCAGCGGTTGGATAGGAGGGGCGGCGAGGCCTACGCAGCAGCACAACTGACCACGGGAGGCAGGAGCAGGAGGCATGACCCGCGATGGTTTGGGCGGCTCGAGCAAGAAGACCAGAGGTTGAAGATGCAACACGGCCGTTTATTTAACATCCACCGGTCTTTTTAGCTAGAGTCATTTTGAATAAGTTGATAGAGCCCGTAGACATCAACGTAGTTGGCCCACAAGTAGCCTCCAAAGCTGGTGGGTCCCAGCTAGCAGGGGAATCATTTTTTTGCTCGTAATAAGGTGGCAATTCCTTGCGTGCAAAGATGTTTTCCATTTTTTTTTGTAATTTCTTCTTTTCCGAGTTAGAATAAAAAGAAAATAATTTACCATCTTTGGTACAATCTATATTTTCGTGAAATGCATCATAATAAAGCTGGTGGGTCCCAGCTGTCAGGGAGAGGTAACTTTTTTTCCGCGTAATAAAGTAAACACTTCCTTGGGTGCGAAAATGTAGTTGGTGGCTCAAACCTATCAGGGGGGGAATCATTTGTTTCCGCATTATAATGAGGGACTTGTTCGCGTGCGGCCATGGGCCATGTTGGTCCCCACTATGAGCCCCTCCACGTACATGCCCCTTCCGAGGGTTGTCGTTTGTTGACAAAGTTTAGCACGCCGCAGTGAGAGAACCAACACGATGGACAATGGCGAGGCCTAGGAAGGGAATGACACAAAGCCGGCGAAGACACAATAGTGGATGCCCACACATAGGGGAGTATGAGGGTTCACTGGTTCGGCTGCGGTGTGAGGGTTCTATCACCGGAGAATAACATGATGTGTTGGCGAGTAGAGGAATGGCTTGGACGGCAATGGGAGTAGGGTGGGCCGGTGAGGCCTGCGTGGCAGCACAACCGGCCATGGGAGGCGGTAGCAAGCAGTACCGCCGGCGGTGGTTTGGGCGGCTGAAGCATGAATATCCGAGATTGAAGAAGCACCATAGTCGTTGTATGGACATCCAACGACCACTGGTACTAGAGTCATGTATTGACTATAAGTTGGCAAAGCATTGTGTACACGCCATCTTAGTAGGCCCACAAGTGACCATCACATCTGTGGAAGCGAAAATATAGCCCATTTTCTATTTATTATAATGTACAACCCAATTTTGAATTCTAATAGAATTTACTCAGCCCATTTACTGTTTGTTAAAATTATAGCCCATTTTCTAGCTAGGACAACGGTTAATAATTTCAACCAACCGCTCAAAACAAATTCAACAAAATTTCGCACATTTTGATGGGATCCTAAATTTTTTTATCCCGAAATTTCGAGTCAAATTAAATATAATTACAAAAGAAATTTCTATTAGGTAAAAATCCAACAAAATTTTGCGCACGCAACATGTAATGGAATTAAAAAGATTTAAAATCCAACAATAGTAATTTTGAAACTATTTAGTTGTTCGGTGCATCTTTTATATTTACAACCAATTTTTATTATTAGAACCAATTTATTATTTCTTAAAGCCCATTTTCTTGGCAAGTCTAATGCGGGGCGGAGAATAACAATTTGACCTGGGTTGGGTATTCCGCAAAAAAAGGATAACTGGACTAGCCAATTTCACATTGAAAAATTAATATCTGGGCCGGATATTGGTCTACATAAAATAATAGCCTATGCTAGACGGGCCACAGCCTGCCCAGCTGATACTCTGTTCCTCTGAACAACACCAAAAACAACACTCAAGAAAAACTCTGCTCACACCTCGAAAAACAAATACTGCTCGAGCTGCTGGGTCCCAGTTGTCTGCCGCTCCTTGTGCAATTCTCTCGTTTATTGACTATATAGGTTGACAATGGTGTGGGACCATGATGTCAGGAAACCAAGAGGAAGGAAAAAAAATTATATTTGCATATAATAAGGAGGCACTTGCATACGTACGGCTATGGCCCTGGTGGTTCTCTACTGTCATCCTCTCCAAGTAAAGTCATCTCCTGATTCCTCATGCTCCTTGACCATGTTGACAACGTGAGACGACGGCACCACTGCGAGCGCAACAACTCGAGGGACGACAGAGAGGGCCTCGTGGGCCCTACGAATGGTCTGATACATCGCACGCTGGTTGTTCAGGAAGCCTGGATCATCAGACCCCTATGAGCACCTTGGAGAGACTGAGCCGGCATGAAATGGTAAGGCCGCGCTTGGGAGCTCTCGATTGTTTCACACCTGTATTAAGGATACAAGTGTAATTTACCCAGCACCAGAAACAACACGTAAAATACATGCGTAATGAAACCGACGGCCCGAGGTCTGTAAAGAAAACTTGCGAGTTCGTGTGTAATCTGAGAAACCAGTGTATATTTTACCAGTCGAAAACGACCAACCAAGCGCTTCTCCCAAGACCATCTGCTTTTATTTACAAACGTCAGTGTTAGAAGCGGTTTTGGTTGGACAACGATGATCCAATCATGGCCTAATATGATGAGTTGGTCGGCAGATCATATGATTTCACCTCTAACCTACCCGAGTTGTCATATAGGCTATGAGTGGAAGTATGAAACATATCACGATGAACTTCTTAAGCACAGAAACAACAGAAGAGGATGATCTTCTTAGCATGCAAATCACTGGCATTAGATCAACGTGCAAAACAAAATGAATCATTATTCTCAGGAGGCACGGTGATCCCGCATGCCACAACATTCTAAGCTAAACTTTGCAATCAAACTCACAAGGCCTGACATTTCATAGATAACATTCAGAACAAACTCTTAAAATACCTTACATAAGTTAACATTCATGACTATGCAGAATAGAGTAAATATTTACTTTTGAACTGAACACACGAATAGGAAAAAATGATGAACGCAGCTAACAGCAAAGGGCGTCCCATTCCAACATATCAAATACATGTGTTCTGGCTAACATCAATGAGCAAAATTTGACAAGGTTTTCCAATTCCAAAATATTAAACGATTGTCTTGTTGCTAACATCAATGATTAAACTTTGACAAGATTTTCCCATTCAAAATATGTAATGCCTATGACTGTGGAACGGGAAGGGTTTGTCATCAGTTTGCACATTGAAATGGCACATGGAGGTGGATTAACCAGCATATCTTTTTGTGCAGTTCCACTGAAATCAAACAATGTCTTGCGTAGCATGGTGGATTTCGTATTTATATGTTGCAAGGCATTGAAGACGTCGGCAGCTCCATTCAAGTAGATAGTCCGGTGTCTCAAGGTGTATTGTGCATGATGAAGTATTATGGAGGACACGAACCATCTGAACATTTTGTGCAGTTCTACTAAAATCAAGCTGAGCATTCCTGTCCGCATAAATACAGAAAAAGTGTGATGATTATAATAGTGGTACTAGTTGATTAAACATACGCTCACAACTATAATCATCTTCATTATCTGAACATGAAAAGATAGCAATAAAATTGCTTCAATTAAACATTTATTCAAACAAATACAAAAATATAATTAGAACATAACAACGCACTATCACATGGATGAAAATGATACTGAAATCATCTGTTACAGTTGTGTCTGCCATTGACTTGGTCATACCTTTCCTTGTGGAGTGAATTCTGCACTCCGCGTGTTGTTGAGTAGAGTTTTCCTTGGTTTGCAGACTAGTCATGTCACCACGTGCTATTGACTTGAGTTTTCCTTAGTCTATAGACTAGTCATGTCACCAAGATCTACTAATACTCTAAAGCTTCTCGATCATTCCTTCTGTAATGTAGTGCAAACAATGACTGCTTTTTCTGCAAAGTGGAAAGACCAACCGGGCCCAATAATGCAACAGTGTGCCTTAAATACATTGGATCCTTTTGTGAAGTTCAACTAAAATCAAAGTTGAAATAGAACCGAGTAGAAGTTTTGACGTATATGCACAAATAGGTATGAAGGAAACAATTACTGAGAAATAACAGTTGATGACTTACACTCCTAGAAGAAAAAACATCTACCTTATCTTAATGGGAAACAAAGCAGGACAGTAGCAATTCTCAAACAGTGTGATTCATTCATTTTAACGGAAACATTATGTTAACAATACCTTGTTTCAACATGTATAAAGAACGACAAAGAAGAAAAGTACCATTCCTAAAACAGTGCAACTAATTCATATTAACAGAGACATTATCTTAACAATACCTTGGTTAAACGTGTAGAAAGAACTACAAAGCAGGATAGTACCATTTGTAAAACGCTAAAACTGATATATAATAACAAAGACATTATCTCAACAATACATTTCTTATACATGTACTCCCGTCGATCTCTAACAGAAATGGTACTCCCGCCGATCCCTAACAACTGTTGCAGTTTTGAACTAAGATTCCGTAGTTAATTCTAAGAGTGGCATTGCTTAATTTGAACAGTGGCATTAGATTAACAAAAAACATAGATAGTTCCAGGGAGAGAGGGTGCAACAACAGCATGTGCTTCCATCTACTTATAAAGGCGGTTATGCAGAGTTTGTTGTAACAAAGCAACAAGCATCATGTATGGGTTTGTCCCATTTTTGTTCACTTAATGGGAAAAGACAGCAATACAATAGCTTCAATTCAACATTTCTTTAAAACATTACCACTACAAGTAGCACAACATCTCAAAGCACACTGCACAATCTTCTGGATGAAGGTCGGTACTGACCTTTTATGAGGCAGACAAGATCAAATATGAATCTGCCAACACGAATAGGAAATCCTATCTCGTTTTGTGGAGTTCAACTAAATCAAGCGAAGTTTTCGGTGTGACATTTAAGTTGAACTGCAAAAAACACTCTTAAAAACAGAACTATTTTGCGTAGTGAAGCAAAAGGTCGCAATAGCAATGAGTTGAATATATATCCCTATTTTCAGAGGTAAAAGAGAAATAATTACTGGCCAATAAAGGATGAATCATATGGCCACAAAAAGAAGCATCTACCTTATCTTGATGGAAAACAAAGTAGAACATTAGCATTTCTAAAATAGTTGCATTGATTCATATTAACAGAGACATTCTCTTAAAATAACATTCTCTAAAAATGTAATTTACTTTTAGTAGTGGCATTGCTTCAATTTTCCAGTGGCATTCTTAGACTAACAACGGCAAAATAGTTGTATGGGACATGGGACATGCCAGCACCATGTGTCTCCACACGTATAAATGGGTGATGTAGACTATGTTGCCAAGCAGCATATCTACGTTGGTCCCATATTTGTTCTCTTTGAACCTCTTTCCTATCTGAGGGCTGCAAATCTAGTCCCACACAAACTACTCGACCCCCTATTTTCTTTCCTTTTTCAACAAAGAGATCGGTTCCTTACAAATGTGTGTACTGGTTACCCCCTTTTTCCCTTTTTGACCAAAAAATGGTTGGATAGCCAGTCTATACTACTTTCCCTCCATCCTTTCCGCATTGAATCACGTCCTAGATTCATGCTCCACCCCACCCCACTTCTTTCCTCTTTGAGAAAGACATAGATTCGACTACAGAATCGAAAAAGATCCGCATGCAGCTAGAGCAATGATGGTTTCAAAGAAAGTTATACCTTTGGTCGTCGGGATGGGGCTAGGTGTGCGGCAAGAGGCCGGATCTTCCCACACTACGTACGTCAGCGAGGAAGAAGGGGTCAGAGGCCCTCCCGCACCTGCGCTAGTTGAAAGAGAACAACACAATCGGAAGTGGATTGCCTCCCTCGCCGATGGAGACAGAGTGAACGCTGCACCTCCTCCCCCCCCCCGGTGCGACGGGATCCGGACGGCTCCTTCACCAGCTGTGGGGGGGGGATAGAGAGAGACCAACGCAGTCTTGTTTAGATCTGACGAAGAGGGTGAGAGATTGTGAACAGAGAAAGCCTTAGCAAAGGAACATTGAGCCCGCAACGTGTATATATGTAGTGCAGCGAGAGTGTGAAGAGTGCAAACCTTAGCGAACAAGCGCTGAGGCTCCAGCTTATATAGTACTCGTATATATTACTAATACTAGAAAGAGACCCATGCACTGATGGAACATGAAGATACCTTTTTATGAGTAGATCATCTTGTGGGAGATAACGATGAACGAGGGAAGGCCTTATCTGCAAATGTGGAGAGAGGTGCGGCTATCTTTTTGCAAAATTGTCATAGTTTCCTTCCTATCTGTCAGATTTAGATCGGACAACCTATATTGCAGGTTGGCAGGCACACCATCATCACCAACTCCGTTTCTATAAGAGTAGAGATAGAGATAGTGGACTGGTTTTCTTTTTTTGTCCATAACAAACGTTTTAAATTGTGTACGAAACAAAACTCTTTATTTAACGTACCAGTGAAGAAAACTATGATCAACTAATGATCAACGTGTCCTAGTCACACTTCCTGTCATTCACGTGCGGTACACTGCCCTCCGTTAAGTAAACAAGCACACATGTGCCAAATTATCGGAAAGGTGTGAAAGTGTGTACAAATAAAGAAATTTAATTCAATTATCTTGTATGTACAGTTTGCCCTCTCTCAATAATTATGGTTTGTTGTGTTCGGCCTAAACTTTTTGAAACTTTACAAAGTTTGATTTTTGCCAAATCTAATATGCAGAGTGAATAAAAACGGAGGGGTACTACCTCCATCCGGGTTTTTAGTCCACACCATATTTTTAATCAAAGTCTGACCTCATATTTAGTTAAAAGCTGGACAGATAAAATTACAGGGTAGCTGAAGACAAAGTTGTGAGAAGGCTTAGGTATCAATATGAAACATTTGCTCTTAGTACCAACGTCTATGCTTCTTCGAGGAAACATTTGGTTCATATCCAATTGTGTGATAAAATTGCACCACCGTAGATGACTGGTCCAAGATGAACTAATGAAGGATAGTCTTTGCGGTAACAAGCAAAGAGCATTGATGGAAGAAAACCCGTTCTTCATTGAACATCGATGAGCTTCACCAGCCGATGCATCCATGAGACGCAACCATGAGCATCGATAGATCATCATGCTGATGCATCCTCAATTTTGGCATCAAGTTTGGGTCAGGCACCAATGAAGTTTGGTAATCCTCATTGTGGTTTGTTTCTTCTCGGTAATCTAGCTCGAGTAACCACTTGGTAGAGGACAGTGAGGCTGAGCAACAGTGGCCATCCAGTTTTGTGCAGTTCCACTAAAAACTGAGGAAGACATGCCCGAGTAAGGAGATATGCATCCCTATTTGCAAAAATATAAAAAATGATATTTAAGTAGTGTCGTTACTTTGTTTTAGGAGTGGAACAAGATTAACAGTTGCATCTTAATTGTCAAATAGAATTATTGAAAGTACACCAAAAAATCGAAGCATCATGATTATCTTGATGGGAACTAAAGCAGGATACCCAAAAAAATAAAGCAGGACAGAAGCATTTATCGACGCCTCTACATGGGCATTGCTTCATTTTACCAGTGATAGTTTTAGATTGGTAGCAGCAAAATAGGAGCATATGGACAATGACCGCACAACCACCATGTACTTTTTGTTGAAAAAAACGTGTATACCTCCACCGATGCATAAATGATAAACCATGAAAACTTTTGGAGTGGCCTTTCCTCTATAATAGTAAAAAATAGGTGATGTTGGACCAGCCAACAAACCCTAGCTACTGTACATTGGTAGTTGGGGAGTAGTGGTATAGAAAAAAACCGATTGCAGAGTACAATGAAGCATGAAATCCAAAAGAAGTTATAACTCAGGTGGGCGAGATGTGGCTTAGGCAGGCGGGGAGGATCTGCCCACACAACAACAGTGAATATGGGCGCTGTCGTCGTCCTGGATTTGGGATATCCGGCCATACCTGCCTGCGGCCTACCACGTGATTTCATCGACGGCCTGGTACGGCCCAGCTTCAACATCAGCAACACGAAACCCTCGCGAGGGGCCATGCCTCGTGAGGCGGACGACGCCAAGACCCCCGAAGGGATCAGCCTCCTCAGGCTGGCTCCTAAGGGGCAGAGAGTTCTATGCAAGCTACCTCACGAGGCTCAACTAACGTGAGCCATGACGACCAAGGCCAGGCGGGCGCAGAGCACAGGTTTCCTCTTCAGTGCAAAGGAAGTAGGACACAGACGTGGAGTCCCGAGGAATCAGCCAAAGGTTTCCATTCTGATGCAACGAGACCAAGACCGCCAGGACGGCAGGACGGACGTTATCGATGAGCTCACTGCAGTGTCACGACTAGTGGCTTTCCGCAGGCGAAGACTACTTTGTCTGGATAGAGTGTACTACTTGTCCCCTTTCAAATCCGGCCGTTGTGGAATTCCTTCCCGCTCATATTTGGGAAGAGGACCAAGGCCACTATAAATAGGACTAGACACCACCATAGGAAGGGGCGCAAGATCCGAAAAAGTAGAGCTAGCATACAGCACACCAGCCCAAGAACACCTCACCTCCTGAGGCTTGTTCATCCACTATACTAGTTCATCCTCAGCCCTCCGAGGCAATCCACTACACCACACTAGATTAGGGTATTACACCACAACGGTGGCCTGAACCAGTATAAACTGATGTGTCCCTTTGTCCCTTTGAGATTGACGTGCAAGGCTTAGGATAATCGCGAGTAGGCAGGCTGGGTAGGTTAGGATCTCCGCACGCACCCTAGAGTTCGAACCTCTCAAGGGGTTGCGGATCCGACAATCTGACATTTGGCGCGCCAGGTAGGGGTGCGTCGGATCCTATCTTCTGTCGATCGATCAACCTCCACTCCGACACCTCCATGGCCGATGCGCGCCGAGCTCGCGCCGAGCGTCGGGCAGCAGTCGCCGCCCGCGTCGCTCCGACGGCTCTGACGGGTGACGGTTGTGCCCGTCGCGCTCCTTCTCCAGTGGCCAACGCCACCACGGGCCCCGCCGGGCACGAGCAACAAGCCTCATTGCTGCACCTGTCGGTGCACCGTGATGGCCGCGCCGCTATTCTGTCTCTGACCCTAGAAGCTTCGTCATCCCACATGCGTTGCGGCCAGGCGGAAGCATAGGCTGTCGGATTTCGGGTTCCGGCCGACCCTTGAGGTTCGAACACTGGGGTGCGCGCGGAGATTTCACCCTCTACCTACCTGTTCCTCACCGGCTCGCTGAGATCTAAACTACGGAAGGATCAACACAAGAGACACAGAGTTTATACTAGTTCAGGCCACCATTGTGGTGTAATACCCTACTCCAGTGTGTGGTGTGGTGGATTGCCTCTTGGGCTGATGATGAACAATACAAGGAAGAACAGCCTTGCGAGGGCCTGTTCTTGGCTGGGGAGATGAACTGCTAGGAGGAGTTCAGCCGCCCTTCTCTCTTTCTCTCTCTCTCTCGCTTCGGGTACCTATCCAAATGCCCCTACCCTGGGGGTGGCTAGTCCTATTTATAGGCAAAGGCCCTGGGCCTCTTTCCAAATATTGAGCGGGAAGGGCGCCAACAATTGGCCATTTTGAAGGGGAACATCGGGTACACTTGACTAAAGTTGGTCCTCTCCTGTCAAAGGCTCTGGTGGTGGCCTTTGCTTGGGCTCCTCAATGACTTCCTCCCTGCCGTTGGGCTGGTCTTGGTCTCGTTGCACCGACATGGATGCCTTTGCTTGATGCTCTACTTTGTGCTTGCTCCTTTGCACCAAAGAGGACAGGAGGACACTTCTGCGGGCTGGCGCCCGGGCGCCCTTGGTAAATCATGGCTTGCGTCATGGGGCACCTCGCGAGTACCCGCCTTGATCTCTCGCCTCCTCATGAGCCAGCTGATGAGGCCGTGCTGAGAAGCTCCTTGTCGTCCGCCTGCAAGGCTTGCCCCCTCGCGAGGGTCTTGAGATTGTGTTGATGAAGATGGGCGTCTTGGGGCCCCTTTGAGCCACGCCACAGGCGCAGCAGAGCAAGTCTGGGGACCCCGTTCCCGAAACGCCGACAATAGCCCGGGCCCAAAGCGCGCCCGGACTTGGCGAGCGAGAGGCGAAAGGGCAAGTCTGCAAACGCCGCAGCCCTAACAGCTCTTGACCTTGGGCGCCCGCGTGGTGGTTGATTGGCGTGGGCGCCTCGGCAACGCGAGTTGATAAAGGCGGCATCTGTCCAGGCTTTACCTCCTTTGCTTTCTCCGGTTGCTGCTCAGATCCCCTTTCTTGCGCTTCTCCTTCCTGCCTCCGAAATCTTCAGATCTACTCCGTCCGTGCAACCTAGCAAGACATGGCGCCTCGCCAGGCCCCGGCAGGAGCTTGGTATTCGTCCGCCTTGGACTCGCCGAGCGTGTCGGAGGCGAGCCTTGCCGGTGCGCCCGGATAAGCGGCGCGAGGGGCATCGGCAAGGCGAAGTGTTCAAGGCCGGCTCTGCCCTCCCTGAGGGCCAAGGGAGCACCTTCTATCCGCTCTTTGTGAGCGCCATTGTTGCCGGTCTGGTGCCTCCCTTCTCCGAGTTCTTCTTCTCTGTCCTCTGCCATTACAAGCTTCAAGCTCTGCACCTCCACCCCAACTTTGTCCTTCTTATGGCAATCTTCGCCTACTATTGCGAGGCTCACGTAGGGGTGAAGCCCTCAGTGGCCTTGCTGCGCCACTACTTCTCCCTCCGGACCTCTGGCGGTCTCGTCTCTGCGTGCGCGAGCTTCGTCGCGTACGGTAGCTCCATCGCCATTTCGAACCCCGGAAAGAGGATTGATGGCTTCAGGAGCAAGTGGGTCTTGGTGGACGCTGGGCGCATCCACCCTCGGCTGGTCTTGCCCACGGGGCACCCCGCGAGCTCCGACGACTGGTCTCGAGTGGAGCTTGTGGACCCCATAAGGCTGGTGTTGGAGAAGATGGGCCAGCGGATCTGAGGCCGGCCAGCATGGCGGCGCGCCAGCTACTGGCGCGACGCTCTTGAGGAATTCTGGAGCACCACTAGCTCCGCTCGTCAAGTACCCACTTCGATGTGGAGGCCCACCCGAGCCCGCGGTCTTGGCAGCGAGGATCTGGCTGTGGTTCTCAGGTCTTGGTTAGAGGCGACGTGGCGAGGTTGGAGGGCTCACCTACGCCCCTGTTCCTCCGCGAGGACTGGGAGCAGGTAGTGGGGTCCATGCCCGTCTTCAGCGGGGACGGGCCCGTGCCCGCGGAGGCTCCCGAGGACCCGGTGGACGTGTCCTCCGGCGACTCCAACAAAGAGAAGGAAGAAGGGGAGCGGGAAAAGGGGGCTGACTCCAAGGCAGAGTCAAGGGCTCCCCCTTCGGCGTAGGTCCCATGCTCTCTGCCTCTCTCTAAGTGATGACGACGAGGATGATGACGAGTAGGGCGACGGAAGCCTGCCCCCGATCGCGAAGAAGGACAGGACCGGGCTTATCCCCCGCGGGTCTGCCCCGGCTCCGAGGCGATCCGCAGACGCACCTCCTGCTCCCATGCCCCTTGAGGCTGATCCTTGCAGCCGGCTCTCGGGCTTCAAGTACAGCCGGAGGCTGCTCGAGCCATGACGGCGACTGTAAGTGCTTGATTCTGTCTTGTTTCTTGTTACATTCTTTGAGGCTTGGCGTTCGTATCCTCGGCTAGGCTGGCGCCCATGATGAAAGAAGTCAAAGGAGCTCTGAGGTTCCATCCGGCAGCGCCTCTGCTTGTGAAATAAGGTGACCGTGGCGCGAGGGCCTCTCCTGCCGGCGTCCTCGCGAGGCTGGCTGAGCCGGCTGGGCGAAGCTCAGCCCCCACGACCCAGCGACTCCCGAGGTGCCCTTGCACGATGCGCCATCACAGCCGTCGAGGCGCGGCGAGCTCCGCCTCGAGATCACCGTGGTCACGCTGCCGTCTTCTCCTCCTACTCCACCGACTGCTGTTTCCCCTACTCCTCCTACTGTTTTGGATCGTGCTGCTGCCGAACTGGACCATCTGCGGTAGGATCTTCTGAGCACTGGCCTTCGTTTAGTGGTCGGGCGCTGGAGCTAGCTTCTGGCTGGATCCGCTCCAATGCTTTGATTCGGGCGGCGCTGGTCCAGGCCTCGACGGCTTGCGACAAGGAGAAGCAGGCCGTCCTTGGGGCGAAGGCTGCTCGCGACGCCGCCTTGGGGAGGTGGCTAATGTCGAGAGCCCTTTGCAAAGCGCTTGGGCCTTGAGCTAAAGACTGCTGCAGGACCAGCTTCGCCGAGAGACCCGCATTGCCAAGAGCAGGAGGAAGGCATGAAGGCTCATGGCGGGCGTCAGGACCAGGGCGCCAAGCTCAAGAAGCACCGTGTTGCCTAGGCGCTGGAGCAAGTTGGAGGCGAGGTCAAGCTGGGCGGCAAGCGCGGGTTCTTACGAGGATCGTGTGGCCTTGAGAGATGGAGGAAAGGCTCACACTTCACTTGAAGGCAGCTTTATGAGGCGGCCTAGAGGCCAGCCCGGCGGCGAGGAGGATGGCCCCGCCAAGCTGCTTCCCTTTACGGTTCGTGCTCTTGAAGATGTCACCCTTGGCCTTGGCCCTCTGGTGAGGCAGTAGCGTCTTTTTCTTCTGTGACTGTGGGTCCTTACCCACATCTATCTTGGCGATCCCAACGTCGACCTCGGCGACTTCTTTGGAGCCGATGGCGGTGAGCTTGCCGCTGCCGCTGCTGAGGCCGTGAAGGGTCGTGCGGAGGCTCTGCTGGGGAAGTTCCGGGCCTTCAGCACCAAGCTGAAGCGGGGCGCTGCTGACCCTGCAGCTTCACGAGGTGAGCCCACTCCGCGCAGCTCCACCGCCGGCAAGTAACTCCGTAGTGGCTCCCGTCCTGCTTTTAATTCCTGCGCATGTACCATGCCTCGGGGAGGCGTTAAAGCTTTCGTTTGGTGCTGTGATAACAGTATGGACTGTAGTATTTGCTTTTGAATTCCTTGAAATTTGCGCTATTTCCTTCCTACTTGCTTATGTTCTACGCCGGTAGAGCCCGGCCCCGCGCATACCTCAGCCGCCATTAGCCCCGACCGGAAACCAGGACGGGACCAAGGAGTGAGGGGCTACGTGACAAGTTAGGCTCCTGAGTCGCGATGCTCAGGAGTCCCCTTAGCCTTCGAACAACAAGTAGGGAGGTGAGATGTGGGGTGACTCCTTAGGGAGGTGAGATCGGGTGGATCTACCGTTCTACATCTCTGAGCCCGACCCAGCATACCTCAACCGCCCGTTAACCTTTGGAACTAAGGAGTGAGGGCTACGTGACGAGTTAGGCTCTGAGTCGCGATGCTCGAGAGTCCTCCTTGACACTCAAATGGCCTTCGTACCTTGGCTCCACTCGGGGAGGGGCGTCTGACAGACCAGGCCAGGGGGCTGGCTGGAGTGGCGTCGTCTAGGCGTGACCAGGCGCAGCCCGTGCCCAGCCCTCGCAGGCACTCCCAAGGGAGGCGTTGCGATGAGGCTAGACTCTTGAGCTCTGGGCTCCTTGAGGTTGATCACGGCCCGGGGCCACCCTCGATTATTTATCACCAGCGAACATAAGCGCTTTCGTATGTGTCTGGGCATAGCCGCTCCTAAGCGATGTCGTCGGCCAGTGCGAACATCGTGCTTCCACTAGTGCGTGGGAGGGGGATCCCCTCCGGGAGGAGCCACCGGGGCGTGTACAACCCTGCCCGATAGGTGGCTATGCGGTAGGGCCTGATGAGGTGTCTGGGCACCCGTGAGCAGTCTGGGGACTCACGGGGCCCTACCTCAAGCGAGTTCGCTGTGCTGGGCCTTATCTTGGGGTGTGTTCCTGCAAATTTGGTTAGATGTTGAAGCTCTACGTCCTCGGGTCCCGGCCCTCGAGCTGGTCTCAGCCGTCGCTGGTATGCCAGGTCGTGATGCCGTGGACAAGACCAGAGGGTGAGGGCTGGAGAGCTGGTAGGAGCCCTGAGTCGCGATGCTCAGGTACCCCCCCCCCTTAACGTGCAAGCTTCCGACATCTAGGAAGAGAAGGTGCCACGGACAGGCACCAAATAACAAGCAGGATGGGTCGAAATCATGGCCCTAAGATAAACGCAAGAAGGGTACCGCTCTTTGGGTGCGACCCGGCGACTTTGGGTTAATGCAGCCAGGCGCCCCCAACAAGGTAAGCTAAAACACAAGCAAAGGGATACGCCCGAGGGGCGGACCTGCGCCTAGGAATGATGCAGCCAGGCGCTCCAGTGAAATGAAACTTGAAAGATGTCACTGATAGTGTTGGCAGCGAAGGGGTGTTGGTGTAGCAGACTCGGTGGGCTGTGGGAGCCGATCCTCCACGAGCCCCGGGCCCGGGGGCCTCGGGAGGCTCGGGAGGCTGGTGACTCCTCGCGGACCATCTCCATCTCCGCCGAGGGCTGCGGGCCTGACCTCTTGAGCCTCGGGATAGCTCTCATGAGGCGGCTGAGTGCAGCAGCCGCATTTGGCAAGCCATAAGGCATCTGAGCGTGGCTGTGGGGCGGACCTTGGCGCCCCCACTTGCGAGGGCAGGCGCTCTGAGAAGTGGCTCGGTTGAGCCACATGCGTCGTCTGAGCCTTGCAGCCCACCATCCTTGCTGGATGGGGGCCACAGCAATGTGGCGGCTGCCTCTCATGACTCTTGACTCCTGTAGCTCTGAATGGCCTTCTTGGCGAACTCCTAAGGGTTTGGCCCCTTGCCTTGCTCCTTCTTGAGAAGCGTGCTTGGCTCGCCTCCATGTGTCGCCAAGCGCCTCCCTCGTGACCTTGGCGAGGTCGGCAGCCCTCGGGGAGAGCCCCAAGCCCTGCCTAAGGAGGCGCCCGAGCGCGCCTCCCTATGCGATGGAAGGAGGTTCCCCCACAGGCGGCTTGCGGGCCTGAGGGCTGCCTCTGAGCCGGGCAGACGATGTCTTCTTCTTCTTGGGGGCAGCCTCGGGAAGCCTCCTGCTTCGCGATCCGGGTCTTCCAGCGATCGCGCTGAAAGGCTCGCTCGAGGAGCACACGCATCTCTCTCTTCGCGAGGGGCACCGTAATGACTCCGCCACTTCACGGCATCTTGAGGGCGTTATGGCCGTGATGGAGTTCTGACCATGAACTTCAATGGGTACCGAGGATGGTGTTGTATGGCGGCGAATGTGGGCGGCGTCAAAGTCGATGAGCTCAGTCGCGGTGGTTATCGCATGCCCGAAGGTGACGAGGGCGGACCTGTCCAATCGGGACCGTGGAGCCGTCGGTGACTCGGAGAAGGGCTTGGTTGGCTGAAGCTGATTGTAGGGCACTTGGATATTGTTGAGCGTTTCCACGGATGGGGCGTTGAGCCCTGCCCGCCATCGATGAGGGTCTGGTGACTAACACGTTCGCGATGATTGGGGAACAAAGCATCGGAGGACTCGGCTGTGGCGCGCGCTTGAGCTGATCCAGCGAGCGTGATGGTGCCGCCGACCACGAGAGGGCGCGTGGCCTCGAGCTTGGGGAGGACTGCATTTACTTCGCAGGCGAACTTCTTGAAGATGCGTTGAGAGGCTGGGGCTTGAGCTCCGCCCAAGATGCAGGCGATCGCACGTGGTTCCTGGAAGCCCCCAGCCCCCTCGTCCTGATGACGATCCTCATTTCTCCTTGGTTGCGGTGGCAGCGGAGGGAGGCCTGCGTTACCTTGCCAGCGATCCTCGCGAGGTTGGTCGCGCCACCCTTGGCGAGGGCCGCGGTCTTCCCGGCGTCCTGCGTTCCTTCCTCCTCCTCGGCCGTAGCCCCGGTCGCTGCGGTCGGGACATCGGCCGACCCTTCCTTCACGCACGGCACGGAGCTCTTGGCATTCATTGGTGTTGTGGGTGTGGAGGTCGTGGTACACTTGGAAGATTCAGGCTGATCTCTGCCCCGCTTGGTGCCTGGTTCTGTCGCGAGCACGGCAGCCCCCTTGCGCTTCACGCCCTTGGCCTTGGGCTTCTTCTCTTCTGGGTCTGCGGCAGGCAGTTCAAGGAGGGAGAGACGCCCTTCCTCAGCCCTGGCGCACTTGGTCGCCAAGTTGAACAGCTCCAAGGAGGTGCACAGGTCTTCATGCATCGCCATCTCCTCCTTCATCTTGATGTCGCGCACGCCGTCGGAGAAGGCTGAGATGATGGCCTCTTCGGTTACCTTGGGAGTCTTGAGGCGCGCGTTGTTGAAGCGCTAGATGTACTTCTGCAGGGTTTCCCCTGATTGCTGCTTGATATGGCGCATGTCGCTCACGGCGGGTGGCCGGTCGCGAGTACCTTGGAAGTTGGCGATGAAGCGGGTGCGCATCTCGTCCCAGGAGGAGATCGTGCCTGGAGCTAGGTTCAGCCAGGTGCGGGCCCCGTCCTTGAGCACCATGGGAAACCAGTTCGCCATGACCTTCTCGTCTCCGTTGGCAGCCTCAATGCCCAGCTCGTAGAGCTGGAGGAACTCTGAGGTCGGCCGTGCCGTCGTGGCGAGTGGCAGGTCAGCTTGATTTCTTTGGCCCGCGATCTTTGCCTTCGGTGGTGAAAGCGCTGCAACCTCTTTGTGGCACGCAGGAGGCCTTGGGTGACGAAGGGCTTGGTCCTGCGGGTCCCATGCGCTGCAGCTGGGAGCAGCGCGGGGTCTTGACACGCTAGAGCAGGAGCGTGGTCGCGACGAGCCGAAGCAAGGAGTGCTCGGGCAGCTTCTTGCGAGCGAGGGACTTCTTGGCAGCTCTGCTCTTGCCGCGCTGGCGCCTGACGGAGCGGGTTCCGCCTAGGGGCCGCGCGGCTTGGGGCCAGGGCGCCTTCTTGACGGGGAGGCGGCTGAGGCACCCCCGGAGCTTCATTGCCCGCGCAGAGCGGGCAGCTGCAACAAGAAGGGCGGCGAGAGCCCCAGCGCGAGACAAGCTTCGGCGACTCGGTCGAGCCACTCTTCATAGACGTCGTCGATTTGGCGGTAGCGCAGGAGCTCTTTTGCCACGATGAGCGCAGCTCGAGCCTCCATGGCCAGCCTTGGTAGCCAAGGGCGAAAGAACCAGCAAGGGTGAGTGAGGGTGTAGCAGTGCGGCCGTCTCGCCTCATGCATGGATGCTGGGATGATGCTTGCTGCTCGTTCCCCGCCGGGCAGTGGCGACATGCTGGCGGTGGCGAGGGGCGGCGAGGGCTCCGCCGGCGGGAGCCGTTTGAAGCAACGAAGCGAGGCGGCTCGGCGCTGGCGCGAAACCCGGCGAGTGTCGAACATGGATCTGACGGTCGGAGAAGAACTGGCGGCGGAAGGCAATTCAGCGCACCTACATGGCGCGCCAAATGTCGGTTGGGTTTGGCAGACCCTTGAGGTTGAACACTTGGGGTGCGCCGCGGAGATTTCGCCCTCTACCTACCTGTTCCTCACCGGCTCGCTGAGATCTAAACTACGGAAGGATCAACACAAGAGACACAGAGTTTATACTGGTTCAGGCCACCATTGTGGTGTAATACCCTACTCCAGTGTGTGGTGTGGTGGATTGCCTCTTGGGCTGATGATGAACAATACAAGGAGGAATAGCCTCGCGAGGGCCTATTCTTGGCTAGGGCGATGAACTGCTAGGAGGAGTTCAGCCGCCCTTCTTTCTTTCTCTCTCTCTCTCTCTCTCGCTTCGGGTACCTATCCAGATGCCCCTACCCTGGGGGTGGCTAGTCCTATTTATAGGCAAAGGCCCTGGGCCTCTTCCCAAATATTGAGCGGGAAGGGCGCCAACAATTGGCCATTTTGAAGGGGAACATCGGGTACACTTATCCTGACTAAAGTTGGTCCTCTCCTATCAAAGGCTCTGGTGGTGACGCCTGCTTGGGCTCCACAATGACTTCCTCCCTGCCGTTGGGCTGGTCTTGGTCTCGTTGCACCGAAATGGATGCATTTGCTTGATGCTCTCGCCTGCGCTTGCTCCCTTTGCACCAATGAGGAAAGGAAGACTGTCGGTGTACTAAAGTAGGGGTACCTTAGTATCCCGAACTTGTGCACGGGCAGTCGCAGCACCCCGCGGCAAGGCTTGTCGGGTGACCGCCAAGATCCTCCATAGTTCCTATTGGTGCTATTCAAGAACAAAGTGTTTTAACTGAGAAGACAAGGCCCCGGCAAGAGGAGCTTGCCGGGAAGGACAAGGCCCCGACAAGAGGAGCTTGCCGGGAAGGCCAGCCAAGGCTTTTCAAGGAGCTTGCCGTGATGCACTGCGCGTCCCGGCAAGACCCGGCAAGCGACAATCTTCCGGGCGCGACAAGACAACGACGCATGACAAAGCGCTTGCCGCGCGAAGCCTACTATGAGCCCGCTCCCAAACATCCTCGGCGTGTCGCCGCAGGATCGTTCGGCGCCGCGTGGCGGCGGCGGTGCAGCCAAGCGGTCGAGGTGGCGGCGAAAATGTAACGAGATAGCCATCGTGGCGAACGGTGGCGCCTCTACGGTCACTTTTACGCTTTGTTTGAGCGATCGGACGGGCATTAAATGCTCTTGTCCCCGCCGTCGAGTTAGGTAGGGCGCCTTTGTAAAGCGGTTGTACCAACCACAACTTTTACTCTTTTACCCCTGCATGCGTTGCCACCTGTCGGTGACCCCTTTAGCCTATAAAAGGAGGCCCATGCGCAACATAGAGGGGGTGGGACTCATTCAAAACTACAGAACGCTCACGCTCTAGGGCAAGAACATAATACAACCACAAAAGCAGCAGTAGGAGTTTTATCTCTCCGGAGAGCTCCGAAGTTGGGTAAAATCGCTCGTGTGTTCGCCTCGATCCGCTCTTCGTGCGATCCTCCACTCCCCGCCGGACCGAAAGGGGCCCTGCCCCATAGGTGTTCGTTTCCCACAACATCTTTGGCATTAGAAGAAGACCAAGTCCGGCATGAGCTCTGATGCCCACTCCGGCAAGCACACCTCTTCGGAGTGCTGCGCTATCGACGAGGACGCACCATCGAGATCCACCGGCAAGTGTAAGAAAACAAAGACAGCTTCACCAGAGACCAAGAAAGTGGCCGCCAAGGAGGACGGCACTGGTGGTACCTTCACCATCAGTGCCACGCTTGACCCTAAATAGGAAAGCGCGCTCGTTGCTTTCCTGCGGGCGAATGTCAATGTGTTTGCGTGGCAACCATCTGACATCCCCGGTGTTCCCAGGAAAGTAATTGAGCACCACTTTGCCGTCTGTCCTCACGCGCGGCCCATCAAGAAAAAAGTTAGAAAGCAAGCAGTGGAGCGCCAAGAGTTCATTGCAGAAGAGATCAAGAAGTTGGAAGCAGTAGGCCTTGTCAGAGGAGTGCTCCATCCGACGTGGTTGGCCAATCCGGTAGTCGTGCGCAAGGCGAACAGGAAATGAAGGCTTTGTATTGACTTCACTGATGTTAATAAAGCTTGTCCCAAAGATCCATTTCCCTTGCCGCGCATTGACCAGATTGTCGACTCCACGGCAGGATGTGATTTGCTTTCATTCCTTGATGCATATTCAGGATATCATCAGATCTTCATGGCAGAAGAGGATGAGGAGAAGACCGCATTCATCACTCCATGTGGCACATAATGTTTTGTGCGGATGCCCTTCGGTTTGAAGAATGCTGGTTCAACGTTTGCAAGGGCAGTTCACGAAGCTTTTGAGCCACAGTTGCACAGAAATGTAGAAGCTTACATGGATGACATAGTGGTCAAGAGCAAAGACAGAGCAACTCTAATCCAAGATTTGGACGAGACCTTTGCAAATCTGCGCAAGATTAACCTCAAGCTAAACCCCGAGAAGTGTGTGTACGGAGTCCCTTCCGGCAAGCTTCTCGGGTTCTTCGTATCTCAGCGGGGGATTGAAGCCAATCCCGACAAGATCAAGGCCATCGAGCAGATCGAAGCACCGAAGCGCGTCAAGGATGTACGAAGGCTTGCCTGCTGCGTGGCTGCTCTCAGCAGGTTCATCTCTAAGTCTGCTGAGCGCGCCCTGCCATTTTTCAAAATTTTGAAAAAGGCAGGTCCAATGAAATGGACTCCGGAAGCGGAGGCTGCGCTGCAGGACTTGAAGAGATACCTGTCCTCCACTCCGATACTTGTCGCACCTAAGCCACAAGAGAAGTTTTTGCTGTATCTAGCGGCAACCAATCAAGTGGTTAGTGCTGCGTTAGTAGCGGAGAGGGAGGCGGATGATGAGCCAGCGGCCGCGACAAGTGCATCCAATGACAAGCGGGGCTTCCCGACAAGCTCGTCCCGACAAGGATGAATCTGTACAGCCACAAAATGTAAGCGAAGAAAATGGTGCAGCACCAGTTTACTTTGTCGGTTCCCTTCTGCGGGGGCTAGGGCAAGGTACTCTAGTGTGCGAAATTGCTTTCGGCCTTCTCATGGCCTCGAGGAAGCTGCGCCATTACTTTCAAGCACATGAGATCACAGCTTGTCACTCGCTTTCCGTTGAAGAGGATATTGCGTAATCCAGAGGCAGCAGCAGGATTGTCAAGTGGGCACCGGAATTGTCAAGCTTTGGCCTCAAGTTTGAGAGTACTTCAACTATCGAGCCGAGCATTGGCGAAATTCATAGCAGAATGGGCGCCAACACCGACGAAGAAATTCGAGAGACGAGCATCCCGTCAAGGAAGCAAGCAAAGAATGGATCATGTACTTTGATGGTGCCTTCTCGCTGCAAGGCGCCGGTCTTGAGCGTGTTGCTTGTTGCACCCACCGGAGAGCACCTCAAGTACGTGGTCCAGATGCACTTTCCCAAGGAGCAAGCAACAAACAATACTGCAGAGTATGAGGGTTTGCTTGGCGGACTCAGGATTGCGGCAGACCTTGGGATCAGGAAGCTTATTGTTAGGGGTGACTCGCAGCTTGTCGTCCGCCAAGTAAACAAAGATTATCAGAGTCCGTTGATGGAAGCCTACATCGATGAAGTGAGAAAGTTGGAAGAGCATTTTGACGGCCTGCAGATGGAGCATGTCCCGAGAGCCCAGAACGAAGTTGCCGATGGCCTGTCAAAATGTGCCGCATTAAAGTTACCTGTGGAACCAGGGATCTTTGTGCTCAAGCTGACTCAACCATCTGTAACACCATCAACTGGACAGAGCGGGAAGAGGAAGTTGATTTCCGGTGACTACTTTCCGGCAGAGCTCCCCGAAGCCGCCGCCAAGAAGGTCCCCAAGATCAACACCAAGAGTGCTGAGGAGCAGTCTGCTCCAACAAGACCTAAGGTTTGTTCCGTTGAAGCAGACGCTCCCGACAAGCTTCGCTTCGGCAAACTTGTCGGGGAGCATCAAGCTCCGGCTGAGCCACAGGTTCTTGCCGTAGAAGCGGATGTTCCCGCAGCAGCATATGTGCCTTTAGCCCTTGTTGTCGAGCCGCAAGCTCCAGCATGGGCATAGCAGGTCGTCCATTTCCTTCAAACAGGAGAACTTCCCGAAGAGCAAGAAGAAGCGGAGAGAGTAGCCCGCAATCAAGTATGTACCAGTTTGTCAACGACATACTGTACAGAAGAAGATTCAACGGAGTGAAATTGAAGTGCATTCCCCGGGAAGATGGACAGGAGCTGTTGGCGGAGATACATGGAGGCATATGTGGTCATCACATTGGCGCAAGAGCACTTGCCGGCAAAGCATTCCGGCAAGGTTTCTTTTGGCCGACAGCCCTCCAGGATGGAACTGCACCAGTAACCAAGTGTGAAGCGTGCCAGTTCCATTCCAAGCAGATACACCAGCCAGCTCAAGCTCTCCAGACGATCCCTTTGTCCTGGCCATTTTCAGTCTGGGGGCTCGACATCCTCGGCCCCTTTCCCCGAGCTGTCGGGGGCTTTGAGTACTTGTACGTTGCAATCGACAAGTTCACAAAGTGGTCGGAAGTGGAGGAAGTGAGGAAGGTGACAGCATAGTCAGCAGTCAAGTTCTTCAGGTCGATTGTTTGCCGTTTCGGAGTCCCCAACAGGATCATCACCGACAATGGCACACAATTTACGAGCCGCACCTTCATGCAATACATCCAAGATCTTGGCGCCAAGGTGCCTTCTTTCGCTTGCTCACCCGAGAAGCAGCGGTCAAGCGAGAGGGCAACGCTGAAGTGTCTTGCGCGGGCTCAAGACCGTAACTTTCGACAGGCTGCGCAAGTCGCGGAAAGAACTGGATTGAGGAGTTGCGGTGGTTCTTTGGTCGATCAGACGACGCCAAATCGAGCCACCGGCGGACACCTTTGCTCTAGTCTATGGAGCAGAGGCAGTTCTCCCCATGGAACTCAGTATACGGATCGCCTCGAGTGCTCGCTTATGATGAGCTTGAGCAAGAGCAGCTGCGACAAGATGACGCTGCTGCTCCTTGAGGAAGATCGTCTTCGAGCTCTTTGACGAGCTGCTCGATACCAAGCAAGCTTTGCGCCGCTACCATAGCCGCAAAGTTAATGCCAGAAGTCTCGAGGAAGGCGACCTTGTTCTTCGGCGCGTTCAATCCGCCAAGAATTCCAACAAGTTGACGCTAAAGTGGGAAGGCCCTTATCGGGTGAAGCGGGTCACTAGGCCTGGCGATGTCCGCCTTGAGACCGAAGATGGCTCTCCGGTGAGCAACTCCTGGAACATTGAGCATCTTCGTAAGTTTTACCCGTAAGGCGCGGTTGCCGGAACCCGTTCCGGCAACCACCTTTTGTACAAGCCTTGCCACTGTTGCATGTAACCCTTTGTACAAGCCGGGCGCAGATCCCGTGCATAAATAAAGATCATATGCTCCGCACATCTTGTCATATTTCATGCTTTTTCATTTCTCGCATGTATTCTCTGACACTTTGTGCAGCACTTGCCACTGGTAAGCAATAACGAGCCTCAAGGCTCCATATCTTTATTTTCTCTTCTTTCTTTTTTTCAAAAGGAAGGTTCCCTCGCCCACAAGTTCACCGGGGGGGAGGAGAAGATAATGGTGTGGACCAAAGGCCGTCTGTCCAGAAAGTGTCGCTTTGCGGGCTTAAAACGACAGTAAAAGCTAAGTTGCCAAAGTTTGAGCACAATCAGTTTTAAAAAATTTAAGTTATCTTCCTTGAGCGACCGTGCTTTGTATGGAAAACTCAGGCGCGGAGGAACCAACTCGTAGCTAGTTGCGCCCTTACTTTGTTTCTAGTCCGCTCAACAACTTAAGTGTGCTACGACTTGTTGCGACAAGGTTTCTTGCGGAAGCAGCACCGCCAAAGAAGTCTGCTGATGTTCAAGACTCAGCGCTGGCAAGGATGCTGCTACCGCTAGTTCCCTAAAAGCGTAGGGTAAAAACATACAAAGGAAGAAATCAAGTAAAGGAAATAACATGGCAAATACTGCCCAAGATAAAGTTATATTACAGAAATAACTTGCTGCGCTCTAATAGATTGTTCCCATAACATGTCTAGCAGCGGCAAGGAAAGAAAGAAAAGGGCGGCCTAGTCTACGCGATCGCCGTCGACCCTCTTGACTTCATTCACCTTGTCCACAATGGGTGCGACAAGGGCCTTGAGCTCTTCAAGATCAGCACCAGCCGGCAGCTTCTTGAGGACGTGGGTGAGGTTGATGCCTGGGTTGCGGAAGAGCACCTTCACCAGCACCTTCTCCAGAACTCTGGCGCAGATCGTGCGCGACTCGTCGGCCACGTGCTTAGGATCCTTTCCGGAGTTCTTTGGAGCGCCGCCACGCCCTTGAAGAACAGAGTGAGCTTGGCGCTGGGCTGGAGGTTCTCGTCGGAGGAGTACCCGAAACCCTCCAGTTCTAGCTGCGCCAGCTCCTCGTCGATGACCGCGGCAATGTTGACGAGGCCCTCCGTCCAGAGCTCCACGGTATCCCTGAAGGTGTTCTGAGTCTCGGCGGCCTTCGTCAGCAGCGCCTCGTTGGCCTTGAGTTCCTGCTTCAAGTCCTCCTCCCGTTTCTTGGCGCCGTCCAGCGTCTCAGTCAGCGTAGCCAGCTTCAGCTCGAGATCGGCATTGGCGTCCTTGGTGGCGTTCAGCTCCCTGCCTTCTTAGAGAGACGACCCTGCAGGTCACCATGGGCAAGGGCGTCCTTCTCGCGCTTGCGCTGGAGCGCGGCAAGTTCTTCATCCTTCCTCTTCAGGTCATCCTCCAGCTGCGCCACTTTCGTTTCCAATTCTTTCTTGGCGGCCTCGGCAGCTACGGCAGCGTCTTTCGACTCCTTGAGGGCCCCGCCAAGTGATTGCTCGCGCGCGGCAAGCTCCTCCTCATAGCTATCCAGATTAACCTTCCGCTGCGTCAGCTCACCTTCTCGCACGGACATCTCCTCGACGGCAAGCCGCTGTTGCTCCTTGGCTTCGGCCTTCTCAAGGATGAACGCCTTCCGCACTTCAACGAGCTGCGCCCGCTCTTCTGCAGTGGCCCGGAGAGCTTCCTGGTTGCGTTCCCGGAGTTCCTCCACGCGCTTCTCAATGTCTGCTCCCGCTTGCGCGACAAGCACTTCCCGGGACTCCACCTTGGCTTGTCGGGCGCGGTAGAGCGACACCAGCTTCCGGAGTAGTTGCTCCTCCTCGGACTCGCCACTGCTGCTGCTTGGCGTGTCAACCAGCGTTAGCCCGGCGGAGGCGAGCACTTCCCCGTCAAATGTCTCTCCTTCAACCGGCGCCCTGGAGCTCGACGCCCAGGGAAGCTTGATGAAGACACCCTCACTGGCCTTCAAGTAGGCGCCGGGTTGGGGCTCTTCGGAGCCTGGCGCTGCATCAACGGCGGAGGGGTCGGCGGTCGGTGTAGCGCCTTGCGCTCCTGCGCCCTCAGGATCGTCAGTGCAATCGCCGGACCCCTCGCCAGCTCCTGCGCCAGTAGCCATGGCAGCCTCTTCGCCGGCGGGATCATCAGCACCGGCCTCTTCCTCGGTGGCGGCGGCATCATCAGTGTTGCCGCACGCGTCCTCCTCGCCAGTGGCCTCGGTCTCCATCGGATCTGTGGGAGGAGGATCTGAAGACAGGAAGAGGACGAAAAATTCAAGCAAATATCCAAAAAGAAGATCAGAAGAAGAAGAACCCAAGAGAAATTTTCCGACAAGAAGGGTTACCTGTGCTGGGCTCTGTAGTCATGGGCTCCACCACCGGGGGATCGCTGGTCCCACCCCTTGCCGGAGAACTACCCCTTGCCGGGGACCTCTCCCTTGCCGGAGAGCGCTCCCTTGCCGGGGAGTCCTCCCTTGGCGGCGTAGTTGAAGCAGACAGCACCTCAGGAGCGGCTTCCGGTTGCTCCTGGTGAGCCTGTTCTACTCCTACACAAGCAAACCAACAGACAAGATATCAGCAAAGAAGAAAACACCCATGCACACCCAACAGCGGGAAGTAAGATTAGGTACTTATGCTGGGGGCTGCTTCGAGAGGTGATTGCCGGGTCCGACAAGGTGTTCTCGGACGCGCCCTCTGTCGACACGACGGGATCGTCCTCGACGACAACCACGGGGGCCTTGGCCCTCTTCGCCGCTCTCTAGGCCAGAGTCCTGAAAAGGAACAAGGTTCAGAAGAAAGCAGATCAGATACAAGACAAGGAACCGCAAGAATTGAAGAAATACAAACAAAACAGATAAACTTACTCCTCTTCTTCCTCCTCATAGGAACTGAGAGCGGAGAGGTCGAAGTCTGGCACTCTTTCAGCACGGCGAGACGGAGGAGTAGGCTCCCTTGGCCGCTTGGCGGGAGCTACGGCAGGATCAGAAGCGGCGGCCGAAGACCCGCTCCCATTGCGGCGGCGGTGTGAGATGCTCCCGCGGCAACGGTGCTTGCCGCGGTGGAGCGTGTCCCACAGCGCGGCGGCTGTTGACCCGCCTGCCGCCCTGCTATGTCTCCGGTCCTGCGGAGGCGCCTTCTTGTCGGAGCTGGGGGCTGCACTGGGAGCTCCGCTTGTGGCAAGTTGCTTGAAGATGGCCGGCCACTTGCACCCTCGGCAGGCCCACTCGATTCAGCTTCGGATCCTCCCTCACCGACGATTTCCTCAACAAGCTCGTCGCGATCGGCAAGGCTTGCCGCTGCGGCTGCCTCTGCCTCCTCCACAGTAAACCCAAACTCGCCCGTGGCGGCGGCGGCCGCCGCCTCTTCCGCCCTGGTGGCGATGTACCGCATCTCGTCTTCGGTGGTGTCGCGGGTGAGGCTTCTCTGCTCATCGGCACGGACCGCCACCTCCACCAAACTATCAAAGAACTGCTGCACGACATCGTCGGCGGGCTCCTGCCAAGTTGGAATGATTCCATGCGAGTCGCATTCCGGCATCATTGCGCGAATGCGATTGAGCGAGGAGTTGTTGCACAACGGGACGACGCCCTGCGGTAGCCTGAACCACTCGGGATGATCGGGGTCGTGCTTGAACAGCTCCCTGAGCATCCCATCCAACTCCAAGATAGTGAAATTGAAATTGAGGCCTGGGCGCAGCCTCATGATGTCCGCCGGGCCCCCGAACAGCCAGGTGGGCCTCCCCCTCTCCTGCAGAGGGGCAATGCGGCGGCGAAGAAAATCCGCGCCAACAGCACGAACAGTCAGCCCAGCAAGTCTGAGTCGCAAGATCCAGGTGGTGGCGATCTTCAGCCTAGCGTCGTCCGGCGCCAGAGCGCTCCAATCGTTGTCGCGCACCACTGGAGTTTGGCGCAGGGCAGTGAACTGCTGCGGGTTCCCATCAACGATCCAACACCATTCGGTTCTCCACTCATCCCATTTGCTGCGAAGCTCCCCCTCCAAGTAGACCTCCTTCTTGCCGGCTCTCGAGATCTAGGCGACCCCGCCAGCTAAGGGCTCTCCTCTCTCGACCCGGGGCATGAAGTAGTGACGGAAGAGGGCTACGTTTGGGTGGATCCCGACAAAGTTCTCACAGAGATGTGCGAAAACCGCCATGGTCAGAACAGCATTGGGGGTGAAGTCAAGGAGATGGAACCCGTAGGTGTTCATGATATCACAAAAGAATTCAGAGAAGGGCGGGCAGAGCCCGCAATGGAAGAACAGTGCAAAGAAGGGGTATCCTCTTGGGGCCCGTTTTGAAGTGGAAGCTTCGGCGGAAAGTACCTGCGTGCGCGGATGCGCTCGCGTCTCCGTCGACCAGAAGAGGTAGAACCAGTCCCTCAAATCCTTCGCGGAGAGCTCGGGGAGTTGCCGCTCCTTCCGCAGCGCCTCAAGCCGCAATGCCTCGGCCGACTTCACGCCCTTCCCGGTCTTTGGAGCCATGGCGAAGGCAGTGGAGGAGATCGAGAGCGTTGGCGGAAACCGCGGCGGTGGGGGCGGAGCGCTGCTCTTTTTCGCCTTTGGAAGCGGAGGGGAGCGTCGGAGATTTCTGAGGATGGAACTGCAAGTGGCGAAGGTGGGGGAACGGCCCCTGTTTCCCCTGCTTATAAAGAGGGGGCGAACGTTACGCTTTCTCCGAGTAAAGAATCACCCACGATCTCTCCCACGACGCCGCATTTGACGCGTGCCGTTACGGGAGGGCGCGGTGGATATGGAGTCAGATACGGTGTGGACCCAGGCCGCGTGTGCCCGTGCCCTGTTTTGGGCCTTGCCCAACAGCGCTCGGCACCGTGTGTGGCCCAGGCCCGGGGGCTCCTGTCGGTGTACTAAAGTAGGGGTACCTTAGTATCCCGAACTTGTGCACGGGCAGTCGCAGCACCCCGCGGCAAGGCTTGCCGGGTGACCGCCAAGATCCTCCATAGTTCCTATTGGTGCCATTCAAGAACAAAGTGTTTTAACTGAGAAGACAAGGCCCCGGCAAGAGGAGCTTGCCGGGAAGGACAAGGCCCCGACAAGAGGAGCTTGCCGGGAAGGCCAGCCAAGGCTTTTCAAGGAGCTTGCCGCGACGCACCGCGCGTCCCGGCAAGACCCGGCAAGCGACAAGCTTCCGGGCGCGACAAGACAACGACATGCAAAGCGCTTGCCGCGCGAAGCCTACTATGAGCCCGCTCCCAAAGACATCCGTCGACGTGTCGCCGCAGGATCGTTCCAGGCGCATGTGGCGGGCGGTTGTGCAGCCAAGCGGTGCGAGGTGGCGAGCAAAGATGACGAGATGGCCATCGTGACGAACGGTGGCGCCCCTAACGGTCGCTTTTCTGCACTGTTTGGGCGACCGGACGGGCATTAAATGCTCTTGTCCCCTGCCGTCAGAGTTATGTAGGGCGCACTGTAGAAGCAGTTGTACCAACCACAACTTTTGCACTTTTACCCCTGCATGCGTTGCCACCTGTCGGTGACCCCTTTAGCATATAAAAGGAGGCCCATGTGCAACGTAGAGGGGGTGGGACTCATTCAAAACTACAGAATGCTCACGCTCTAGAGCAAGAACATAATACAACCACAAAAGCAGCAGTAGGAGTTTTATCTCTCCGGAGAGCTCCAAAGCTGGGTAAAATCGCTCGTGTGTTCGCCTCGATCCGCTCTTCGTGCGATCCTCCGCTCCCTGCCAGACCGAAAGGGGCCCTGCCCCATAGGTGTTCATTTCCCATGACAAAGACACTGCGCAGGCTGGCGCCCGACTGGCGCCCTTGGTCGTCATGGCTTGCGTCATGGGGCACCTCACGAGTTACCCCGCCTTTATCTCTCCGCCTCCTCTTGAGCCAGCCTGATGAGGCCGTGCCTAAGGAAGCTCCTTGTCGTCCGCCCCGCGAGGCTTGGCCCCTCGCGTGGGTCTTGAGATTGTGTTGATGAAGATGGGCCGTGTTGGGCCCCCTTTGAGCCACGCCGCAGGCTGCAGGCAGGCAAGTCTGGGGACCCCCGTTCCCAGAACGCCGACATAGGCCGCTCTGCTCATGGCACGATATCTCCTTCGCTACCGCCTAGTCGGCAACCTCTACAAGGAGTGGCTCGAGCGAATCGCTGAGCTCGTCAACCTGTGCATGGGGGCTGGACCGAGTGATAACCCACAAGTGTAGGGGATCGCAATAACTTTCAAGGGTAAAGTATTCAACCCAAATTTATTGATTCAACACAAGGGGAGCCAAAGAATATTCTTGAGTATTAGCAGTTGAGTTGTTAATTCAACCACACCTGGATAACTTAGTATCTGCGGCAAAGTATTTAGTAGCAAAGGTGGTATGATAATAAAGGTAACGGTAGCAAAAGTAATATTTTTGGGTTTTGTAGTAGTTGTAACAGTGGCAACGGAAAAGTAAATAAGCGAAGAACAATATGTGAAAAGCTCGTAGGCAATGGATCAGTGATGGATAATTATGCCGGATGCGATTCCTCATGTAATGGCTATAACATAGGGTGACACGGAACTAGCTCCAGTTCATCAATGTAATGTAGGCATGTATTCCGTAAATAGTCATACATGCTTATGGAAAAGAACTTGCATGACATCTTTTGTCCTACCCTCCCGTGGCAGCGGGGTCCTAACAGAAACTAAGGGATATTAAGGCCTCCTTTTAATAGAAAACCAAAACAAGGCATTAGCACATAGTGAATACATGAACTCCTCAAACTACGGTCAGCACCAAGAAGCATCCTGATTATTGTCACTTCGGGGATGTCGGATCATAACACATAATAGGTGACTATAGACTTGCAAGATAGGATCAAGAACACACATATATTCATGAAAACATAATAGGTTCAGATCTGAAATCATGGCACTCGGGCCCTAGTGACAAGCATTAAGCATAGCAAAGTCATAGCAACATCAATCTCAGAACATAGTGGATGCTGGGATCAAACCCTAACAAAACTAACTTGATTACATGGTAAATCTCATCCAACCCATCACCGTCCAGCAAGCCTACGATGCAATTACTCATACACGGCAGTGAGCATCATGAAATTGGTGATGGAGGATGGGTTGATGATGACGACGGCGACAAATGCCCCTCACCGGAGCCCCGAACGGACTCCAGATCAGCCCGGCGGCTCCGTGTCGTATAACGCGATGAAACTTTTTTTCCAATTTTTTTCTCCCCAAACGTGAATATATGGAGTTGGAGTTGAGGTCGGTGGAGGTCTAGGGGGCCCACGAGATAGGGGGCGCGCCCAGGGGGAGGGGGCGCGCCCCCCTGTCTCGTGGACAGGGTGTGGGCCCCCGGTCTTGATTCTTTCGCCAGTATTTTTTATATTTTCTAAAAAGTGCCTCCGTGGATTTTCAGGACATTCCGAGAACTTTTCTTTTCTACACATAAAACAACATCATGGCAGTTCTGCTGAAAAAAGCGTCAGTCCGGGTTAGTTTCATTCAAATCATGCAAGTTAGAGTCCAAAACAAGGGCAAAAGTGTTTGGAAAAGTAGATACGTTGGAGATGTATCAACTCCCCCAACCTTAAACCTTTGCTTGTCCTCAAGCAATTCAGTTGATAAACTGAAAGTGATAAAGAAAAACTTTTAAAAACTCTGTTTGCTCTTGTTGTTGTAAACATGCAAAGCCATCATTCAGGTTTCAGCATGTATTATGAACTAACCATACTCACAATAACACTTAGGTCTCACAATTACTCATATCAATAGCATAATCAGCTAGCGAGCCATAATAATAAAACTCGGATGACAACACTTTCTCAAAACAATTATAACATGATATAACAAAATGGTATCTCGCTAGCCCTTTCTGAGACCACAAAACATAAATGCAGAGCACCTTTAAAGATCAAGGACTGACTAAACATTGTAATTCATGGTAAAAGAGATCTAGTCAAGTCATACCCAATATAAACCAATAGTAATGAATGCAAATGATAGTGTGCTCTCCAGTGGGTGCTTTTTAATAAGGGTGATGACTCAACTTAAAAGTAAATAGATAGGCCCTTCGCAGAGGGAAGCAGGGATTTGTAGAGGTGCCAGAGCTCGATTTTAAAATAGAGATTGAATAACATTTTGAGCGGCACACTTTTGTTGTCAATGCAACAACCGTGAGATGGCTGTATCCTCCATACTACATGCATTATAGGAAGTTCCCAAATAGAATGGTAAAGGTTTATACTCCCCCAACCACCAATAAGCATCAATCCATGGCTTGCTCGAAACAACGAGTGCCTCCAACTAACAACAGCCCTGGGGGAGTTTTGTTTAATTATTTTGATTTGCTTTGATCTTTTTGGATCATGGGACTGGGCATCCCAGTTACCGGCCCTTTCTCGTGAATGAGGAGCAGAGTCCACTCCTCTTGAGAATAACCCACCTAGCATGGAAGATATAGGCAGCCCTAGTTGTAACATGAGCTGCTCGAGCATACAAAACATAATTTCATTTGAAGGTTTGGAGTTTGGCACATACAAATTTGCATGGAACGGCAGGTAAATACCGCATATAGGAAGGTATAGTGGACTCATATGGAAAAACTTTGGAGTTTAAGGAGTTGGATGCACAAGCAGAATTCTCGCTTAGTACAGGTGAAGGCTAGCAAAAGACTGGGAAGCGACCAACTGAGAGAGCGACAACAGTCATAAACATGCACTAAAATTAATTCACACCGAATACCAGCATGAGTAGGATATAATCCACCATGAACATAAATATTGATTTGATTTGATTCAACTACACGCGTGAACATGTGCCAAGTCGAGTCACTCAATTCATTCAAAGGAGGATACCATCCCATCATACCACATCGTAATCATTCTAATAGCATGTTGACATGCAAGGTAAACCATTATAACTCATAGCTAATCAAGCATGGCACAAGCAACTATAATCTCTAAATGTCATTACAAATATGTTTACTTCATAATAAGCTAAATCAGAAATGATGAACTCATCATATTTACAAAAACAATAGAGGTCGAGTTCATACCAGCTTTTCTCATCCCAGTAAGTCCATCATATATCATCATTATTGCCTTTCACTTGCACGACCAAACGATGTGTATAATAATAAGAGTGCACGTGCATTGGACTAAGCTGGAAACTGCCAGCATTCAACTCAAGAGAGAAGATAGGGTAATATGGGCTCTAAGTTAAATAAACAATCATGCATATGAGAGCCACTAAGCATTTTCAATACGGCCTTCTCGACCCCCAAAGGAAAGAAAAGAAAATAAAACTATTTACATGGGAAAGCTCCCAACAAGTAAAAAGAAGAACAAGAAATCTTTTTGGGTTTTCATTTTAATTCTAATACAAGCATGGAAATTAAACTAACTAATTTTTTGTTTTTTCTTAAGGTTTATCAAACACACAAGAAGAAAACTAGAAAAAGAAATTTAAGCTAGCATGGATAATACAATGAAAGAGTATGAGCACCGACGACTAGTGTGTGAAGATGACTGTAAAGTTGGTGACAAATACATACTCCCCCAAGCTTAGGCTTTTGGCCTAAGTTGGTCTAGTACCAAGGACCGCCTGGCTGATATTCGTAAGTGAAACTGGGGTCGTACTGAGATGCAGTGGCAACCGCCTCCTGAGCTGTGGCGTGTTAGCGAGCTGCCTCCGCTCTCCCCTCATGTTCAGCTGCTTCCTCCCTGGTGACAACATATCTTCCTTTTGCCTAAAAATCAAAAAGGTAGGGAATAGGAAGAGTAGCATGGACGACGTTGCGTCTGTCATAGATTAGTCGATATTGTAGGAATTGTTCATTCCTCCCAAGAAATTGATGATTGACCATAGCTTCAGAATCCAAATAAATAGGAGGCATTATCATATCTCCCTCTCATGGGGCTATACCAAGATAATTAGCCACACAGGTTGCATAAATTCCCCCAAATAAATTTCCCTTTCTACTATTATTCTACAAACTACGTGCAACTATTGCCCCCAATTTATAACCTTTATAACCTAAAACATCACTCTTGGGGACACACTGATCAGGGACACACATGTGGCATGCTTCATCTTTACCGTTAATGCATCTACCAATGAAGAGAGCAAAATAATGTATAGCAGGAAAATGAATGCTCCATATGGTAGCTTGTGCTATGTCCCTAGATTCTCCCACAGTAATATCAGCAAGGAAATCTCTAAATTCAAATTTGTGAGGATCATTAATATTATCCCACTGCGGGAGTTTGCAAGCAGTTGTAAAATCCGCTAAGTCCATTTTATAAGATATATCATAAATATCAAATATGACACTAGGAGAATTACGCGTGCAGTTATATTTAAACCTCCATACAAAGGAATCAGTCAATTGATAGTACTGAGGACACTTATCTTGTAAGAAGTCCTCCAACTCAGCATTACGCACATACGCGTCAAATTCCTCCTTGAAGGTTGCTTCGACCATAAAATCATCGGATGGCCACTCACAAGCTCGTACATCCATGTCCCTCGGCAATTCAACATCTTGCTCACGTATAGCAATCCTGGGCCCTTTCTTCACCGAGGAACCACCTTGGTACATTCTTCTAAGCATAATTCTTTTTCTGAAATATTTCTGAAATTTTAGTAACTTCAAAATAAAAGTGAATAAAACTAAACAAGATTGATAGCAACTACTCCTACAAGTGGCTAGAGCCTATATCATGCATTGGAATTGCTTGAGACCTCATAAATTCAACATGCAAGCTCAAGAACATGGTCACCTATGAAGCAAAAATTTGCAATGAATAAAGCACTAGAACAAAAACTAATTAGACCAATGGAGGAGTCACATACCAAGCAACAATCTCCCAAAGCAGTTTTGTGAATGGAGCTTTGAGCAAGGAGATCAAAAATCGCAGCAAAATGAGCTAGAACTCGTGCTTGAGCTGGATGGGGATTCTTTTGGGTATAAGATGAAGTGTGTGGGTGCTGACATAAGTGGAGGGGGCCACCAGGGGCCCACGCGACAGGGGGCCGCGCCTAGGGGGTGGGCGCGCCCTCCACTCTCGTGGCCTGGTGCTTGCCCTCCTGCGGTGATTTCAGTGCCTAAAATCCTCAAATATTCCATAAAAAATCATTCTAAATTTGCAGGGCATTTGGAGCACTTTTATTTTTGGGACAATTTTTTAATGGACGGATAATTCAGAAAGCGCACAGATAATACTATTTTTGCTTTATTTATTCTAAATAACAGAAAGTAAAAAGTGGGTACAGAAGGTTGTGCCTTCTAGTTTCATCCATCTCATGATCATCAAAATGAATCCACTAACAAGGTTGATCAAGTCTTGTTGACAAACTCATTCCGAATAACATGGAACCGGAGAAATTTCGAATAACACTAAATTACCTCAACGGGGATATGAAAATCCCCAACAATAAGAATATCATACTTTTTATTGACAGTGGGGAGAGGAAATTCAACACCTCTAATAATAATAGTTGGAACTTTTCCAATAGAATTGATGCTATGAACTTGAGATTGTTTCCTCGGAAAGTGTACTGTATGCTCATTACCATTAGCATGAAAAGTGACATTGCCTTTGTTGCAATCAATAACAGCCCCTGCAGTGTTCAGAAAAGGTCTACCAAGGATAATCGACATACTATCGTCCTCGGGAATATCAAGAATAACAAAGTCTGTTAAGATAGTGACATTTGCAACCACAACATGCACATCCTCACAAATACCGACAGGTATAGCAGTTGATTTATCGGCCATTTGCAAAGATATTTCAATAGGTGTCAACTTATTCAATTCAAGTCTACGATATAAAGAGAGAGGCATAACACTAGCACCGGCTCCAAGATCACATAAAGCAGTTCTAACATAATTTCTTTTAATGGAGCATGGTATAGTTGGCACACCCGGGTCTCCAAGTTTCTTTGGTATTCCACCCTTAAAAGTGTAATTAGAAAGCATGGTGGAAATTTCAGCTTCCAGTATCTTTCTTTTACTTGTAATGATATCCTTCATATACTTAGCATAAGGATTTACTTTAAGCATATCATCTAAGCGCATAAGTAAGAAAATAGGTCTAATCATTTCAGCAAAGCGTTCAAAATCCTCATCATCCTTTGTCTTGGATGGTTTAGGAGGAAAGGGCATGGGTTTCTGAACCCATGGTTCTCTTTCTCTACCGTGCTTCCTAGCAACAAAATCTGTCTTATCATAACATTGATTCTTTGATTGTGGGTTATCAAGATCAACAGCAGGTTCAATCTCTACATCATTATTTTTGCTAGGTTGAGCATCAACATGAACATTATCATTAATATTATCACTAGGTTCATGTTCATCACCTGATTGTGTTTCAAAGATCGAAATAGAAGTATCATTGGGATTCTCAGGTGTGTCTACAGTAGGTTCACTAGAAGCATGCAAAGTTCTATCGTTTTTCTTTTTCTTCTTTTTGGAAGAACTAGGTGCCTCTAAATTATTTCTCTGAGAATCCTTCTCGATTCTCTTAGGGTGGCCTTCAGGATACCAAGGTTCCTGAGTCATTCTACCAGTTCTAGTAGCCACTTTAATAGCAAAGTCATTTTTATTATTTAATTCATCAAGCAAATCATTTTGAGCTTTAAGTACTTGCTTAGCTTGAGTAGCAACCATAGAAGTATATTTGCTAATGAGTTTAGGTTCACCTTTAACTCTAGCCATATTATCACTCACGCATCCTATCTCAAAAGCATTATTGTTTAACTCTCTACCAACATAAGCATTAAAACTTTCTTGTCTAGCCATAAAGTCATCAAATTCATCTAAGCATGGGCTATGAAATTTAGTAGAGGGTATTTCAACTTTATCATATCTATAGAGAGAATTTACATTTACTACCTATATCGGGTTATCAAGACAATGTGGTTCTTCAATAGGCGGTATATTAAGACCATGTATTTCTTCAATAGGGGGTAAATTCTTAACATCTTCACCTTTAATACCTTTTTCTTTCATTGATTTCTTTGCCTCTTGCATATCTTTAGGACTAAGAAATAAAACACCTCTCTTCTTCGGAGTGGGTTTAGGAATAGGCTCAGGAGTTGGCTCAATTGGTTCAGGTATTGCCTCAGGAATTGGCTCAGGAAGAGTCCAATTATTTTCATTAGTCAACATATTATTCAATAGTAATTCAGCTTCGTCGACTGTTCTTTCCCTGAAAACACAACCAACACAACTATCCATGTAGTCCTTGGAAGCATCGGTTAGTCCATTATAAAAGATATCAAGTATTTCAATTTTCTTAAGAGGATGATCGGACAAAGCATTAAGTAATCGGAGAAGCCTCCCCCAAGCTTGTGGGAGACTCTTCTTTGATTTGCACAAAATTATATATTTCCCGCAAGGCAGCTTGTTTCTTATGAGCAGGGAAATATTTAGCAGAGAAGTGAGAAACCATATCCTGGGGACTACGCACACAACCAGGAGCAACATAATTATACCAAGTCTTAGCATCACCCTTTAATGAGAACGGAAATATCTTAAGGATATAAAAATAGCGAGACTTCTCATCATGAGTGAATAGGGTGGCTATGTCATTCAACTTGGTAAGATGTGCCACAACAGTTTCAGATTCAAGGCCATAAAAAGGATCAGATTCAACTAGAGTAATAATCTCAGGATCAACAGAGAATTCATAATCCTTATCAGTAACACAAATAGGTGAAGTAGCAAAAGCAGGGTCAGGTTTCATTCTAGCATTAAGAGACTACTGCTTCCATTTAGCTAATAATTTCTTAAGATCATATCTATCAATGCAAGCAAAGATAGCTCTAGCAGCTTCCTCATTCATAACATAACCCTCAGGAACAACAGGCAATTCATAATCATTGGGAGAATTTTCATCATCATTATCATCAATAATAGCATCTTCAATAATTTCATTCCCCCTAACTCTAGCAAGTTGTTCATCAAGAAATTCACCTAATGGCAAAGTAGTATCACACACAGAAGTAGTTACATCATAAGTATCATGCATAGCAGAAGTGGCGGCACTTCTTCTCATGGCGGGGGCCACCGGCAACGGGATAGCCCCTACATGAGGAGAGGTGCGCCATGGTCACCCGGCCTCCTCGACTGTGCTTCCCCTTGGTGGATGTGCACTTAAAGTTTGTTGTGTGGTTGGAGATGCCCGCCGGCACCTTGCTCCGGCTTCCGCGCTTCTTCACCGGTGAGCTGCTGGCCACGGGGCTCGATGGCCTCTGGCTGCAGGCTGACGGCTGCTGCAGCAGGGCCTCATGAGTCGGGATCAAGGTCACCGCCGCAGGTAGTGTGGTCTTGACGAGCAGCTGGCATGCATTTTCCCGCGCACGAGGCCTGAGCGGGAGGTGCACCCTCCACTTCAAGTACGATGGCCTCGCAACCCTCCTCGTGAGGGTGTTCAGGGAGGACGGCCGCTGCGCGGGGTGCTGCCCAGAAGATGGCAGCGGCGACGATGAGCTTGGCCTTGACGATGGCCGCGACGGTCACGAGGGTGAGCTTGCCATTGACAATGGTCGTGCTTCCTTCAGTAGCGGCAGCTCCTCTTCACGCGAGAGCTCCAACAGCAGTGGATACAACCAACCTCCGCGCCACCAAGCTTGCGTTGGGGAAGGCAACGGGTCGTCTCGCCACTGCGCCCCGGTGAAGCAGGAGGAGGGCCCGAACTGAGCCCGGGGCTGTCGAGCATGGCTCCAGGAGCTGTTGTGGTTGTGCGTGCGGCTTCTGTTTAACCTTTCCTTTCTCCTGTATTTTTAAAAAAGTAGAGTGCCCCGCTGGGGTGTGTAATGAATTGTGGCAGTTATGCCACTATGCTATGCTTATTATCTTGATGCTATGCCGTGATATTTGTATTCCGACTAGGCATAGATAGCGTAACTTAGCTTGATATGCTAGCGGTAGCTTCCCACCTCGCGAGGGCGCGGCTCTTGATGCCTGGAGGAGCCCCCCTTCCTGATGACTGGAGAGTCGTTGGTCTTGGGAGGCGCTGTAGAGCTGTTGTAGGGTTTTTAAGAAAAAACCTTAACGGTGCATCTCATTCCGCCTTGCGCGAGCCCCTTGCTGCGGGCTTAGCTGTGGCTTAGTGCACCGCGTCAGGCTTCCCAGGGGGCATCGACATAAGAGGGTGCGCATGCCCATGAGCTTGGCCGAGGGCCTCTCATGAAGATTAAGGGAGCGAAAACGCTGGGGCAATGGGGTTTTGGCGAGGTGTTCTTGCGTGCAGGCGAATCCAACGCGCACACCTGTCTAGCCCCCACATGCATAACGCGCGAGGAGGAGCAATGGGCAACTGCCACTCTTCCTGGGCTAAGACTGAGAACGAACGAAACAAGAGGAGGAAAATCCCAACTCGACGAACAAAACGCGAAAACTCCAAATTCCATTAAAAAATTGCAAAACAACTATAGAAAGCAATCAAATGAACAGCCGCGTCCGACACCTAGTCTAGTCTTCTCACCTGCGTGGAGCTAAGTGCCGCCAATAGGATATGGGAGGGAGTCCCCGTGTGGCCCGCGGGTGACACTCAGGAGACTCCGGGGCGTGTACATCCCCACTCATTATTACGTGAGAGTGTCCGAGCGGAGACCTTCACAGGCATGAGCCTTCCTTCATGGGTAGAAGTTCCGAAGGTGCTGGATGTTCAAGGCGTTCTGGATGAGTGTCCCGTCCTGTGTCTCCAAGCACGCGGCGCCAAGCCTAGAGACACGGGCAATTCTAAGCGGGCTCTCCCACATGGGTGAGAGCTTGTGCAACCCTTCCCTAGAGAGAACCCACCTCAAGACGAGATCTCCCACCTCGAGCGTCCTGGGGTGAAAGCTGCGGCGGTACTGCTGGTGCCTTGCCGCTCGGAGCGAGGCTAGACGGAGGCATTCCTCCCCTAGCACGAGATCCATCCCCCATGTGGCATCCTGGCGTCCCTCATGAAATGCCAAGACCCACGTGGAGCGATGCTTGACCTCGTATGGGAGAACCGCTTCAGCTCCGTAGATGAGGAAGAATGGGTTCTCGCCCGTCGGCTTGGTTGCGGTGGTGCGGATTGACCACAGCATGGATTGGAGCTCGTCAAGCCAGCCCCTGCCACAGGCCTCATGTTGGTGTCGAAACCGGCAGATCTCGGGTAGGGGGTCCCGAACTATGCGTCTGAGGATCGAAGGTAACAGGAGATGGGGGGACACGATGTTTACCCAAGTTCAAGCCCTCTTGATGGAGGTAATACCCTACTTCCTGCTTGATTGACTTTGATGAGTATAGGGGTTACAAGAGTTGATCTACCTCGAGATCGTAATGGCTAAACCCTAGATGTTCAGCATGTATAATTATGATTACCTCTACGAACTAAACCCTCCGATTTATATAGACACCAGAGGGGCCTAGGGTTGTACAAAGTCAGTTTACAGAGAAAGGAAAAATATATTATCCGAATGTCAAGCTTGCCATCCACGCAAAGGAGAGTCCCATCCGGACACGGGGGAAGGTCTTTTATCTTGTGTCTTCACGGCCCATTAGTCCGGCTCATATAACATAGCCCGGACGCCCAAGGACCCCCTAGTCCAGGACTCCCTCAGTAGCCCCAGATCCTGGCTTCAATTATGATGTATCCGACGCATAAATTGTCTTCGAAATTGCAAGGCGGGTTCCTTCTCCGAATAATCCAAAGTAGTCTTCCGCACATAAGAAATGTATCCAGCTCTGTCCAATAATTACAACCCCAAGATGTAAGGGCAACAATACTTAAAACAAAATAAGTCATGCCCATGGGCAACTTTTTCGGCGAGACATTATGTTCTGGCCTTGTTATTATTCTGATCCATTTTCAGTCCCCGCTTCACGTTTCAAGGTACGGCCATTGACATGTCTTGTCAAAGCAAAGATCGTGCCCCTTATCACGGGATTCTCATCAATGCGGGTTTGGGTAATCCAACCGTGCCGTTCGCACGTCCCCTTGGGAATAGGCGAGGTTTACGGCTTATGAGGGGCGAGGCGCTTGATATTTGCAGCATATATAAACGGATGAAGATCTATCCTTTTACCCCACACCTTCCTCCCTTCCTGCCTCTCCGTCCACGAGCTCCAGCACCCAACTTCTCTGGCTATAGCTGCATCCAGTTCCCAGGGTAAGTGGACGGCCTGCTCCGTTATGGAGAAGGACATCAAGGATCTATGTGAGGCGAGGTACTTGACGGCGGAGATTACACACAGGCTTCCTACCCGAGGGCAGGTCATCCCTACCCCAAAGACCGGCGTGAGGGTGGTATTCATCCCCCACTTCCTTCGAGGACTTGGGTTTGCCCTCCATCCCTTCGTCCAAGGTCTCGTGTTTTACTACGGGCTGGATTTCCATGATCGGGCCTCGAATTCCTTCCTCCACATCTCGGCAATCATCGTCATGTGTGAGGCATTTCTCCGCATCCCCCACACTTTGGCCTGTGGCTCAAGGTTTTCAACGTGAAGTCGAAGGTAGTCGACGGCCAACATGCCGAGCGCGGCGTCGCCATGGTGAGAAAGCTCCGCCATGTTACCTGGTCCAAAGGGAAATTCATGGACACTGCACGATATGGCAACAGGAGTGGTTCTACATCACTGAACCGTGTGGCACCAAGTGGGCAGTGAGGGAGTCCTGGATTAGGGGGTATCCGGACAGCCGGACTATATACTTTGGCCGGACTGCTGGACCATGAAGATACAAGACTCAAGACTTCGTCCCGTGTCCGGATGGGACTCTCCTTTGCGTGGAAGACAAGCTTGGCGATCCGGATATTAGATTTCCTTCTTTGTAACCGACTCTGTGTAAACCCTAGCCCCCTCCGGTGTCTATATAAACCGGAGGGTTTAGTCCTTAGAGACAATCATAAACATCATAGGCTAGCTTCTCGGGTTTAGTCTCTACGATCTCGTGGTAGATCAACTCTGGTAATACTCATATCATCAAGATCAATCCACCAGGAAGTAGGGTTTTACCTCCATTGAGAGGGCCCGAACTTGGGTAAAACATCGTGTCCCTTGGCTCCTGTTACCATTAGCCTTAGACGCACAGATCAGGACCCCCTACCCGAGATCCACCGGTTTTGACACCTACATTGGTGCTTTCATTGGGAGTTCCTTTTTGTTGTCGGTGCAAGGCTCGATTGGCCCTTCAATGATCAACAACAATGTGGTCCAGGGTGATACTTTTCTCCCTGGACAGATCTTCGTGTTCGCGGCCGCCTTCGCGGGCGATTCACTTGGCCATCCGAGCAGATCGACACCACGCCCAGCCATTAGTTCAGGCTCGGAAACTTGAACTACACGGCCGATATCCGTGGAGACTTGATCTTCGACAGATTCGGGCCTGCGCCAGGAGCGCCGAACAGTCATGACGAGCATGGCTTAGACCTGTTGTCAGACAATACTCGGGATATCACACCTGCAGGAGCTCCAGACCTAAATCTGGGGCAGATCGCGTCGTCCAACGACTGGTGGATGGACCCCGCCTCGGAGGCCGCACACTCATCGGCGGTAAAGCCGAGCACAGACTCCACCCCCAAGGAAGCTCAGACACGGACCCCGGACTCGTGTCCGTCAGAGGTTCCAATCCGCGCTCCCGAGCCCGCCAATCTGGTTGGGCTCCGGTAATGGAGTTCACTGCTGCAGATATCTTCCAGCACTCGCCCTTTGGCGACATGCTGAACTCGTTAAAGTCTCTCTCTTTGTAAGGAGACTCTTTGCCGAACTATGTCCAGCTCGAGTGGGAAGCAGGCGGCGAGGGAATTCATTTCCCGCCCACCACCCACTTCATTGCCACGGTCGATGATTTGACCGATGTGCTTGATTTCGACTCTGAAGACATCGACGGTGTGGACGACGATGTAGGATAAGAACAAGAGCCACCGCCCACGGGGCGCTGGACAGCCACCTCCTCATATTATATATATATGGTGGACACTCCGAAAGAAACCAATGGCGATGAGGCAATGGAGGATAACCCCTCACGGAAGAAAGCAAAGCATGGGCGTCATCGCCGCCGCAAAGGAGACAAAAACAATCAGGATGGTGCCGAAGATGAATACAACCCCGATCAGCCTGCCTTCGAGTAGGCCGAACAGGAAGACGGGCAGATCAGCCCAGACGAACAGGCGACGGACGGATACCTGCAGGAGGACAATTACATGCCCCCCTCTGAAGACGAGATTAGCCTCGGCGACGACAAATTTGGCGTGCCTGAGGACCCCGTAGAGCAGGAGCGCTTCAAACGCCGGCTTATGGCCACTGCAAGGAGCCTGAAAAAGAAGCAGCAGCAGCTCCAAGCTGATCAAGATCTTCTCACGGATAGATGGACTGAAGTCCTGGCAGCCGAGGAATATTGACTCGAGCGCCACACCAAAGGTTATCCAAAGCACAAGTGGCTACCTCAAGTTGAGGAGGAGCCCATACTAACAGCACAGGGCGAGGCTGACCGGCCATCTCGTGGCCGGGATAAAACAGCGTATCTGCCCGAATACCAGCCCGCACCCCCACGCCAATACACTACGGCCTGGGGCAATAGGCAGGACCTGCGAGACATACTGGAAAACAAGGCAGGACAACCAGGATTGATCTACGGATCGCGGGGGCGCACCACAACTCATGACGATGATCGTCATGCCGGATACACTATCCATAAGTCCGGCCGGGCCGAACATAACCAACCAGACTCATTCGAACTGCGTAGCAACATAGCCTGGCATAGAGACGCCGCACACCCCCTCTGCTTCACTGACGAAGTAATGGATCACGAATTCCCAGAAGGGTTTAAGCCCGTAAACATCGAATCATACGATGGCACAATGGACCCCGCAGTATGGATCGAAGATTTCCTTCTCCACATTCACATGGCCTGCGGTGACGATCTACACGCCATCAAGTATCTTCCCCGTAAACTCAAAGGACCGGCCCGACACTGGCTAAATAGCCTAACGGCAAATTCCATCGGCAGCTGGGAAAACCTAGAGGACGTGTTCCTCGACAACTTCCAGGGCACATACGTGCGACCACCGGATGCTGATGACTTGAGTCACATTACCCAACATCCCGAAGATTCAGCCAGGAAATTCTGGACTCGGTTCCTAACCAAAAAGAACCAAATTGTCGATTTTCCGGACGCCGAAGCCCTGGCGGCCTTTAAGCATAATATTCACGACGAGTGGCTCGCCCGACACCTCGGCCAAGAAAAACCAAAGTCCATGGCGGCCCTCATGACACTCATGACTCACTTTAGCACCACGCCAATAAATTCCGGCACTTCAGGTGTCTGTGACAATAACGGCAAGCCACGGCGCAATAGACATAATCGACGGAACAATGGCGACGACAATGAAGACACAGCAGTCAATGCCGGATTCAGTGGCTGAAAATCCGGTCAGCGGAAAAAGGCGTTCAAAAGAAACAATCAGGGACCGTCCAATGTAGACCGCATACTTGATCGCTTGTGCCAAATTCACGGCACTACGGATAAGCCAGCAAACCACACTAACAGTGACTGCTGGGTGTTCAAATAGGCCAGTAAAATAAATGTCGAGAACAAGGACAAGGGGCTGCACAGCGACGATGACGAGGAGCTCCGGCATCCGAACACGGGGGGACATAAGAAATTTCCTCCCTAGGTGAAAACAGTCAATATGATCTACGCCACAAACATTCCCAAATGGGAACGAAAGCGAGCACTACGGGACGTCTATGCGATAGAGCCAGTCGCCCCAAAGTTCAACCCATGGTCAGCCTATTCGATCACCTTTGATCGTAGGGATCACCCTACCAGTATCCATCACGGTGGTTCAGCTGCATTGGCCCTAGACCCAATCATCGGCGGATTCCACCTCATGCGAGTCCTTATGGAAGGCGGCAGCAGCCTGAACCTGCTTTATCAGGACACAGTGCGCAAAACGGGCATCGACCCTTCAAGGATCAAGCCCACCAAAACCACCTTCAACGGTGTAATTCCAGGAGTAGAGGACTGCTGCACGGGCTCCATAACACTGGAAGTGGTCTTCGGATCTCCAGATAACTTCCGAAGCGAGGAGTTAATCTTCGACATCATCCCTTTCCGTAGTGGCTATCATGCACTGCTTGGAAGAACCGCATTCGCTCGATTTAATGCGGTACCACACTATGCATACCTCAAGCTCAAGATGCCAGGACCTCGCGGGGTTATAATAGTCAATGGAAACACAGACCGGTCTCTCCGTACAGAAGAGCATACTGCAGCCCTCGCAGCAGAAGTACAAAGCAGCCTTCTCCGGCGACAACAACCCCAACACCGCTGCGAGTTCGAGTACCTGCAACAGATCGCCAGCACACCAAGAGCGCGACTAGCGATCCGCCTCCGCCCAAATTTCCCATTCAGGCAGCATTCGTGCCGCGTACACAATTACCCACTCAAAATACCATGGGCATAGGCGGAGGCGCAATAGTGATGTGGTCAACAGTGCGGTTCAGCCACAACATACTTTAATAACCCCCTTTATCTTTCAGGACCCTACTTTCGGGCAGCCTCTTCAGAGAGCCGGATCACCGGACTCCTCACAGGAGGGAAAACCAAGGAGGTAAAAGGCTTCGCGCACAAAGGGAGTACCAAGGTGGTATCTGTTAATGATCGTTATACCTGTTCTATATACCTACATGCGGCCCGCCCATGGATAGGACATATCAAATAGTCCTATTTTTTATTTTGCTTAATGCATCAATTGTACACATACGCCCGGACGTATTACCTTACAATGGGAAACAATATATAGCGTCACCTTATTATTCCTATCTGCGCATTTTTCCTATAAATGTTTATGGAATCCATACACTTCGGTACGTTCAGTTTGCCAGGGGCTTCTTATGGTGCCCCATAATACGGCAAGATAAGTCCGAACACTTTCGACAATGCGGCACCCCGAACTTGGGTCAATAGTTGGGTTTGCCCGGCTCCCTTGTTTTGGTACCTTACGTTCCATTATATCGGCTAAGGTAGCGCAGGGAGAACTACTGCGATTGTGTCCCGGTTCTTCCGGACGAGCACCTCAGTAGAGAAAGCCGAAAACTGACTGTCATGATGCGGCGAGAGCTGGTCGCTGTTTGAGAGGTCATAAAATCCTTAAAGATTTTTTCTGCTTTAGGCGAGGAGTCGGCCTCGTCCGATTTAGGCGTGTATAGCGCCCCAATTCAGCTTTCCGAATTCTCGGGGCTTCGCTGCAATTTAAAATTGTTGACTTCTATGGCTAAGTGAGAGTTATAAAGCCGCATAGTCCAATTGCCTTGTTCGCTGTGCCAAACACCTCCTTCAAGGACCAAAAATTTGGATAAAAGAGTGTCTTGGGTTTTCCACGAACACCCCAGTATTAGTTACATGGGGGCGGAAGCCGACGACTGGCCTACTTTTAGAATTTTATAAACAGCCGCACAGAAGGTAATATTTTAAATCAACAAAGCGCTGTATAGCGCAAACAACTTTGTTTTTAAATTACAAAAACGACAGGAGTACATTCACTCAAAGATCGTGTCCTTGGTACATTCATCGGCCACGAGGTGAGCGCCTTTCATAACGCCATCATAATATTTCTTGGGTTAGCGATGCAGCTTGCCCTCCGACGGTCCATCCTTCACCAGCTTCTCCGCATCCAGCTTGCCCCAATGAACCTTCGCACGGGCAAAGGCTCGGCGGGCACCCTCAATGCAAATGGACCGCTTGATCACTTCAAGCCGTGGACAGTCATTTACCATCCGCTTTATCAGGCCGAAGTAGCTGGCGGGCAAGGGCTCACCAGGCCACATCCGGACTATGAAATCTTTCATAGCCACTTCGGCCGCCATGTGCAGTTCAACCAATTGCTTCAATTGGTCACTCAGAGCCATCGGGTGTTCGGCTCCAGCATACTAGGACCAGAACAACTTCTCCGTTGAGCTCCCCTCTTCCACACGGTAGAACTCCGTGGCATCCGATATGCTGCGTGGCAGATCTGCGAATGCCCCTGGAGAGCTCCGAATTCGGGTAAGTAAAAGAAATGTCTCCTCCACATGCTTGCTTTGCATAACAAATGTCTTACCCGCCGCTATCTTCTTGGCCGCCTGGATTTCCTGCTGGGCCTTTTGGGCTTCGGCCTTGGCATCTTTCATGCTCAAAAGGGCCTTCGCAAGCTCAAACTCTTTCGTCTTGAAGTCACGCTCCAAGGACTCGAACTTTTTGTCGAGCTCCTGGAGCTCTTGCTGTACCTCGCCTAACCTAGCATTCTGCTTTTCACGCTCAATGCGCTCCATGGCCGCCTTGTTTTCGGCCTTGGATAGCGCTTTCTTCCGGGCCGCAACTTTGGTCGGGGGCCCTATTACAAAATCATGACGCTTTTTTTAGCATCACCAAATTCTCTACTCTATATGATATGTGAACGGGGTATCACTCACCTTTGTTCTCTTCGAGCTGCCTCTTTGTGAGGTTGATCTCCTCTTTGGCCTGCTCAAGGTCCTGTTTGAGTCCGGTGACCTCGGTTGTGCGGGCAGTAGTGGCAAGCAGCACTGCCTGCTTATTCACATAGACACCTGCTGTTAGACTCCTGCGGATTAGAATTGACCCTCCGTTTGGCTTTTATTTCCGAACACCAAACAGAGTATCAGGGGCTACTGTCTATCGGGTGATAATTTCACACACTTTTGATTACTTACCTCAAAGCCTGTCAGGAGGCTGGTGCAGGCTTCGGTCAATCCGCTCTTGGTGGACCGAACCTTCTGAATCACCACACAGCTGGTTCGGTGGACTAGTGGTGACACGGGCGGGCCCTCTACTTTATTTGCCGAATCCAATCGATCATGGGCGGCCCTCTTCGTTCACAGTCTCATAAGAGTACGGTGCTCTTCATCCATGGAAGCGCCGCGAAGCACTTCCAGCAGACTATCCGGCGCCTCTGGCGCATCGGAAGTCATCAGCACAGTCAGCTCGCCCTCCTTAGTGAGGGGCTGCCTACCCGAATCCAGAACCTTTGGAGGTTCCGGTACAGTGTCCGGCTGGGAGCCCAACTTGTTGCGGCTCTCGTCGGCATAATCTGCGGGGATCTTACGCCCTGTGTGCCCGGTGTCTGGAATTTCGCCTTAGGGCGTCTCCAGAGTCGCCTCCCCCTGCTCTGGGACCCTTTGGGACAACACCTCCGTGTCATCCACAGGCCGAGGGTAAGTGGCCATCGGGAGCGAATTCATCGCCGAATCGCTCAACGACCCATCCGAAGAGGATACCTTGGGATGGGCCCTGGCCGGACTGCATATACATGTTTGGCGTTATAAAAACTATGAAGTTAAGTCGCACTAAAGTACAACAGAGTGCAGATACTTACGATCTTACTAGGGGCTTGCCCCCGGGAGCCACTTCTCCTCGCTGTAGGCAGCCGTTGTGGAGTGATCCGGAAGGGACGCCTTTCCCTTCTTGGGCGTCCTAGCCACCCCCTGCAGGGTGGCTTTCCTTTTCTTCTCCTCCGCAGTGCGGGGAGGCGCAATTTCCTCGTGTTTCCCCCCGCCTCCGCGTGAGGAATCTACCTCGTCGTCGTCGCACGACGAGCCTATGACGGCCTTGCGTCGGGGACCCTTCCTGGTCCCCTGGGCCACCCTCTTAGGCCCTTCGGCCTCCCTGAATGGGGCGGCCCTTTCCTTTTCCTCCTCCCCTTCGTGGGAGGAGTGTGCCTCATCGTCTTCGGACGAGATGTCCAGTACGACCTTTCGCCGGACACGCTTCCTGGTCCCCGGGGCCTTCTTTTCGGCCTTCTTTTCCGGCACCTTGTAAGGTGCCGGGACTAGCATCTCCGTCAAGAGAGCGGTTGCCGGACCTTCTGGCAGTGGAGACGGACAGTCGTTCCGCTCCGCCATCACCACATAATCGTGATTAAATACACATGATGACTTAAAATCCTCCCATGAGTATGATGGGAGAGCTACATCTGGTGATGGTCAGAAAACTCATCGGATGGGGGAGCCGTGTGGCGTGAAGTCCGCGGTCCTCGGATGTGGGAGGAGGCATTTCGGAGGCCTTGAACAGCACCTTCCATGCTTCCTTGTGTGTCATGTCGTAAAGCTCTTGAAGTGTCTGGTGTTCGGCCGGAACGAACTCCCACAGATTAAATGCCCGTCTTTGGCACGGAAGAATTCGGCGGACGAGCATAACCTGGACCACGTTGACAAGCTGGATTTTCTTGATGCAGTTCTGAAGTCATGTCACCTCCGCAGGTTCACCCTAGGCCAGGCCCTTCTTTTCCCAGGAGGTGAGTCGCATGGGAATTTCGGATCGAAATTCAGGGGCCGCCGCCCAGTTGGCATCGCGTGGCCCGGTGATGTATAACCACCCCGATTGCCTCCCTTTCACGGTCTCCGCGAAGGAGCCATCAAGCCAGGTAACATTGGGCACCCTGCCAACCATGGCGCCTCCGCACTCCGCTTGCTGGCCGCTCACGATCTTCGGCTTCACGCAGAAGATTCGTAGCCACAAGCCAAAGTGGGGCTTGATGCGGAGGAAGGCCTCGCACACAATGATAAACGCCGAGATGTTAAGGACGAAATTGGGGTCTAGATCATGGAAGTCCAGCCCATTGAAAATCGCTTATTTCCCAAACGCCACGATTGATTCTGAGCAGATATTAATGCTATAATGCAGTTGACTGGGTAGACCATAATGTTTAGCTGAGCTTCTTCCAAATATTTGAAATCCTTACTACTTCTTCAAGTCCGGTGTCGGTGGATGAGCAACTCTTTATAGGGGGAAAATAATGTAACACCGGGGCCCAAAAAGAAAGAAGCAAAAGAAAACTCAACAACAAAAGCACACAACAACAATTCACACACAATCAAGGTCACATATTACTGCTAGTCACACAACATGCATGCCTACTTAAGCACGCAAATCTCGCGGGATCTCCGTTTCTACGATCTAGCATGCTGGGACGATGTGCACGAGGACGAATAAATGTGTGGAAGAATTGGTGTAAACAACACTACACCAAGTGCTAGCTTAGCCAGGTGGCAACCTGAACTAGCTCGGAGGTGAGGACGCACTCAGTACTCATGTAGTGGGACACGAGGGTCGGAACCACATTATTATCAAGCAGACGGAAAAAGATCCATACTCGTCCAAGAAATAGGATAGCAGGGAAAAACTGAGGCAGCTGACATTGCCCTTTCTTGATAACTGAGATCATTAAGGGATGCCAACATGACAAAAAGAACGATCCAGGATAGAAGCATGTCCATCACCGAAACGATAGACAGGACTAAAAGAAAGACATCGACGCGATACCTGAGCACCATTTTTGCAAACAGCGTCGGGATCACTTGGCATCACTCTGCTGGGACAAAAATGACACCAAACACCGAAAGAAAAAGGAACTGGAGAAATGCAAAGGTTGAGCTGTAGTGGATCCAAACCGATGCCAGATAAACCGTTGTCACAAATACTGAGGCTATATGCATGCTATGCAACAAACAAATGCAGCAACCAAATGCAATAAACAAGCCGGACTTTAAACTACCGATTTCTACCGGTTTCTACTGCTCCCGCTGACTAGGGCGTCCTACAGCCAGACCTGCTCTGATACCAAGCCTGTGGCACCCCAGCTCAGAGAAACCGGAACACCCCGTATTCTAGTTCAGAGATCGAGGAGAAGTCTCTGGAATACGGCACTGCTTGACATAGAACTAATCAGCTCTTATTACAAGAATAATAATGCATGGGTTTGATGTTACAAAGAATCACATCAGCACGGCGACACTATGCCTGCGATACTACACTTGCGCTATGCTAGCAGCGGAACAACTCGAAGCAGCGGAAATCTTCTAGCAGCGGAACAACGACGAAGGCGGTGAACTCCACTCTGCAGGGACTCTGGCTGGGACATGATCTAGCTTGCACGAACGGAAACCACGACAAGCAATCAAGCAATCACGGCATCACCTGCAATCTGGCATGACACGCTAGGTCAGTACATTGAATGTACTTGCAAGCTCACAACAACCAAAAGCATCAAGGCAAGACAACAACATAGCATTAAGCAGGTTAATTAAATTGACAACTACCATGATACAACAACAACTACTAAATATGAAACTACTACAATACAGATAAATCACCATCTCAGATCTCCATAGCCATATCTCTCTTGGCTAACCGGCCAAGCAATATACCATCTCGATCACCTCGTGATCAAAACCCAATGGTGATCATTCACGGATCACAAACGGATCAACCTCGTGGTATTGGATCGGGTTACCTTGTAACCAAATGGTGATCTTTCTAGCGGTCACAACCATGACCAACACTTGGTCTCAAACGGTGATCTTTCCGGCAATCACTACCATGACCAACACTTGGTCTCCAACAACATCATCAACATCGTGCCAATCTGTACTGCTCAAAATATCAACATATAAATCACATATAAGTCATTCTGTCATGTGAGTGTTGATTGAATAGTGTGACCTAGGACGAACCCATGCCCATGACCGAGGACGCGACTATCGATAGTTTAAACACATGGCCTCCCACCACGGAACCCATGCCCATGCCCATGACCGAGGTAGCGCACTTTACCCACACCACGGAACCCATGGCCTCGCACTCCCATTCGGGTGGACCAACGGCGTTCCGACAAAACCGATCTACTGCCATGACACTCTCCCGGCCACTCCGACCCACTCCCCACTAGGCTAGTCCTGGGTGGCACCGTGTCTACCAAAGACACCAACGGCCACCGTCATGGCCAAAACAATAAACCGTCTCAAACGGGGACATGTGCACATAACAACAACAACAGGCACACAAGGCTTATGTCCGCCTACTTGATCAGGGTAGCGCGCTCCCATAACCTTCCCTCGTTGGAGGCACTGGCGAGAGACACGGCAATAGCATCGCATTAGGGCCTTCCCATAAAGGTAAATGTGGTTGCACTGGAGAAAGCCCGGTTCGGTGGCACCTGACCAACTTAATGACGGAATTTATCCCCAAAATAGAATTGTGATAACTGATACTCCGATATCAACTATCAAACTATAATCCAAGTCATAGCAATATCCAACAAATAATCTAAGCATAATATCATCATACCAAAATACTCCGAGGATAAATAACACTACTATCATGATGAATCCGAAAAGAATAATCCTACTACTCCAATAATAAGAATAAAGCTATCCAGCTAAGATCCACATGGAAACACCATCTCCGAAAATAATATTCCAAGCAACAAAACATCAACTAGCATCATGAAAATAACCATACTAACCACTAATAATCCAAAGGTAGCATGACATCCAAAGTAATACTCCAAAATATACTAACAGATATCATCATGAAACAACCATAATATCAACCACTAATACTCCAATGGCAACATGATACTCATCAACTACAAACATAACTCCTAGTAATCCAAAAAATAGCATGGCATCAACAAGATCAAAATAATACTCCGAGAAAATGCCATGCACATATCACAAGTAGCTAAAACAATATTTCAAACAAGTTTAAATAAATTAAAACATGTCAATGCATTACAGTGATGTAAATGGAGTGTGTAGCTTGCCTGGGGTGGAAGAAATCACCGGGAGAAAGTGCGATAAACTCACGGAACGAATCGCCGGAAATCGTACTCTCTCGGAGGCGGAATGAATAAGGGCAAGGGCCTAGTGGTCATTTTTAGAATGTTAAAACATGGTGAATGTGGTTCCATAAGAACGGGCTCGACGAAACAGAGAAGTGGGCTTTGGAATCATCTGATTTGGAGCTACGGTTAAAAAGATATGAACGTTTTTCTGCCGGGGACCTATCTATAAAGAAAATATTTTTCAAACAAGGCCTGGACAGAAAAACAGAAAGCGTAATTAGGGAAATACGCTTTCACTTATGCTTACGTGGCAGGGGGGTCAACGCCGAGAGTCTTAGAGGCGGGGCCCGCCTTATTCTATCTCTCTCCTCGCGCATGTCTTCTTCCTCCTCGTTGCCTCCCCGATCAGATACAGAGGAGCGAGGTCAGGGAACAGGATGGCGCCGGCCTGGCCAACTCCGACCACCTCCGGCCGAGGTGAGGCCACCTGCGGATGCGGGAGAAGACAACGCACCCGACTAGGGGCTCACGCGTGTCGAGGAGAGGCCGTGGCCGCGGCGGTGGAGAGGAACAAAGGCGGCGGGGCGGTGGTGGTCCGACCGGCTTCGGCCACCACTGGCCGAGGCGAGGCCAACGGCAGATGCGGGGTGACCTAGCGAACCCATCCAGAGGCAAATGGGGCACTGGGGAGGGGTGGAACGGAGGGAAGGGGCGGTGCCATGAGGAGGACTTGAAGCTTCGGGAGGCGAAGGTTGACGGCGCCGCGGACACTCCGGCGAGGGGGAAAGGGGGTGGGGCGAACCGTGAGGAGGTGGGGGATCTTGTTTACAACACCAAAGGAGGAAAGGGGGCTCGAGCTCACCGGAACCAAGGAGGAACTGCGGCGGCCGAGGCAAACTCCGGCGAAACGAGGAGGGGGCCGAGGACTCCGTTGGGATAGGGAGGCAAATGAGGGGCCTGGGAGCTGCGGGAGGACATTGGGCATGCTTATATAGTCGAGGGGAAGGCTCTGGAGCATCGCTAGCGAGCTCGAGCAGTGCTCTAATGGGGGACAGGGGCTGGGCATCGCACTGGCATAGCCTTTGCGGATCATTTATGGCAAACCACGATGAGCCATGGATGCAGGGAGACGCAGCACATCACGGGGGAGCTCGAGGACATGGTTGGACGTCGAGGCAAGGAGGCAGGAGATGAGCACAGGGGCAAGAACCAGCCAGAGCACGCAATGTGCGTGACGCCAGCGTGATCACCTTGGGCACTGGTGCAAATGGCGCATTCTGGCCGGGCCGACCATGTCCAATAGATAGACTGTCGTGCCCTTAGTCAAAAAGAGGAAATAAATCGGTCCAGGGACAAAGAAGAGATTTGCACTTAGCTCCAAAGTAAATCAACAAGAAGGTGTTTGTAACTTGTTGTGGTTACTCCAGCTTGGTAACGTGGTAAAACCTTTGTCTGGTGATGATCACACACTAAGGTAATGCTGATCACCAAAAATTAGGCTAAGAGAAGGAGTTTAGCTGAGAGTTGCTGTAGAAAGTGCCATGATGGCCAGAAATGGTGATTTGGATGATGCACTCACATGGTGTGATGGAATGAGATGCAACTTGGCAAATCCTCATGATATGGACATATAAAGATGCTGTAAAAAGCTCATGCCAAATGGAAAAACCAAAATGGCAGTTGCTTCACAAACATCATTTCTGTCCAGAAACTTGGAATAATTTTGGTGATCAAATGGGTCAATGAAATGATGCCAAATTTGGTGAAGAGATGTTTTATGCGTATAAGAATGATTTGGTAATTTATCAGGATTTTTGAAGCAATATAAAATACACTTGCTTCACAACCTGAAAATATTGCCATAATAGAAGATTTGCTCATGTGTTCACATAGATGATTGTATGAGGCTGCAAATGGATGGAGGGGGTTAATATGATCACATTAAGGATTGTGCAAAATTTAAACTCATTTGGATACTCTTAGCTAGTACTTCCTTCACAAAGCCTTCTGTTTGACATAAACTTTGAAATTCACTGAAGAAGATTCGCTTCGCAACTAAAGTTGAACTTCTAACATATAATCATGCCCAAAAAGGTTGGGAGCCACTAGGAAAAATATAAATGACACTTCCTTCACAAAGTGCCATTCAGGGCAGAATAGAAAAAGGAATATTGGGGAATTATTTTTGAACTGGATAAGGCAATGCTTGGGCATATTTGAGCTATATATGACCCAAAGGAATTATGAGAATTAATTGGGAATTTTTGGATGGACAGAAATATAGGTTACTTCACAACCTAGGGCAGATAGGGTTATTCCTTTAATGAAAAAGGAATTTTCCCTTGAAAAGAATGTTAGGGTTTGGTCAAGGAGTGAAGTGACATGATCTTGGAAAGGTTTTGAGAATGATTAGCCACTTGGGAGGGGAAATGAATATGATTTCCCAGGTGGCAAGGCCATAAAACCACTCCAAAAAGAAAATAGAGCAAAAACCAAATAAATCAAAAGAAAAAGAAAAGGGCGGAAAACAAGGCTGTTACAAGATTTTGTTTATCAAGGAGGTATGTGAACCGGAAATTTCAACCGACCCTATTGTCGAGAGGTTAAATTTAGTTGAAGAAGAAAACAATTTCTTGATGGAAAAAATAAAAAAAAATTGAGGAGGAGAAGATGATATTGGAGTTGCATGTTGCGGATGTCGTCGATGATCACAAGATCAAGATGGATGCAATGCGCTTGAAGATTAGAAAGATTAGAAAATATGCCATTCATACCGAGGCTTGGTATCATTATGCCATTGGATCAATTGTTGCCTTGGTTGCGATTATGATCGCATTTGTTTTCGCATTGAAATGTTTTACATAGTTTCAATGTATGGTTTAATTAATTAGATGCTCTGGAGAGCTATATGTTGTTAGATGAGTACTATGTATTTATTTTGGTTTAAATATGATGATGAACTTCTATTAATTTGGTCACTTAATTATCTATTCATGATGTTGTATAATGGTTTTTGACACACTTAATTATATATAATGCACGCAGATGAACCGACAATGGATGTACGGTGACAGACACACCTCCGAGTACATTAAGGGTGTGCATAATTTTCTTGAAGTGGCTGAGGCAAACAAGCAGAATGGTTTTATGTGTTGTCCATGCCCTATATGTGGGAATACGAAATGTTTGGACCAAGCACGGAGAAATAGGGGTTATGATGGAAGACATCAAATGAGAAGAGGACGATGAGAACTATGTGCCCCCTGAATACAGTGATGCTCCAACAGGGGAAGCTGTTGAAGATCAAGAGGAACCAGACAATGTGCCCAATGATGATCTCCGCCGGGTCATTGTTGATGCAAGGAGACAGTGCGAAAGTCAAAAGGAGAAGCTCAAGTTCGATCGCATGTTAGAGGATCACAAAAAAGGTTTGTACCCCAATTGCGAAGATGGGAACACAAAGCTCGGTACCATACTGGAGTTGCTGCAGTGGAAGGCAGAGAATGGTGTGCCTGACAAAGGATTAGAGAAGCTACTAAAAATATTGAAGAAGAAGCTTCCGAAGGATAACGTTGCCCGACAGTAGGTATGCAGCAAAGAAGGTTGTATGCCCTTTAGGATTGGAGGTGCAGAAGATACATGCATGCCCTAATGACTGCATCATATACTGTGATGCGTATGAGGATTTGAAAACATGCCCCCTTAAGAAGGTTCCTGCCAAGGTGATGTGGTATGCTCCTATAATACCATGGTTAAAATGCCTGTTCAGAAACAAAGAGCATGTCAAGTTAATGCGATGGCACAGTGAGGACTGTAAGAAAGACGGGAAGTTGAGAGCACCCGTTGATGGGTCGCAGTGGAGAAAAATCAAGAGAAATTACAGGGCTGAGTTTGCAGGTGACCCAAGGAACATATGGTTTGGTTTAAGCGCGGATGGCATTAATCCTTTTGGGGAGCAGAGCATCGATCACAACATCTGGCCCGTGACTCTATGTATGTATAACCTTCCTCCTTGGATGTGCATGAAGCGGAAGTTCATTATGATGCCAGTTCTCATCCAAGGCCCTAAGCAACCCAGCAACGACATTGATGTGTACCTAAGGCCATTAGTTGAAGAACTTCTACATCTGTGGAATGGAAATGGTGTACGTGTGTGGGATGAGCACAAACAGGAGGAATTTAACCTGCACGCGTTGCTGTTTGTAACCATCATCGATTGGCCCGCTCTAAGTAACCTTTCAGGAAAGACAAACAAGAGATACCACGCATTCACGCATTGTTTAGCTAACACCAAAAGTATATACCTGGACAAATGCAGGAAGAATGTGTACCTGGCCCATCGTTGATTTCTTCCGACCAACCATCAATGTCGAAAGAAAGGAAAGCATTTCAAAGGCAAGGCAGATCACCGGAAGAAGCCCGCCATGCGTACCGGTGATCACGTACTTGCTATGGTCAATGATTTACACGTAATCTTTGGAAAGGGTCCCGGCGGACTATTTGTTCCAAATGACGCTGAGGGACGCACACCAATGTGGAAGAAGAAATCTATATTTTGGGACCTACCCTACTGGAAAGACCTAGAGGTCTTCTCTTCAATCGACGTGATGCATGCGACAAAGAACCTTTGTGTGAACCTGCTAGGCTTCCAAAGCAGTATGAAGGTCCTGCCAGCTACGCTCTTGCCAAAGAAGAGAAGGAAATCTACTTTGAATGCCTGCTCAGTATGAAGGTCCCGTCTGGCTTCTCGTTGAATATAAAGGGAAAAATAAATATGCCAGAGAAAAACTTCCAGAACCTAAAGTCTCATGACTACCACATGAATATAACGCAACTGCTTCCGGTTGCATTGAGGGGGCTTGTACCGGAAAGCATCCGATTAGCCATTGTGAAGCTATGTGCATTCCTTAATGCAATCTCTCAGAAGGTGATCGATCCAGAAATCATACCAAGGCTAAGGAGTGGTGTGGCGCAATGTCTTGTCAGTTTCGGGATGGTGTTCCCACCATCTTTCTTCAATATCATGACGCACGTCCTAGTTCATCTAGTCGACGAGATTGTCATTCTGGGTCCCGTATTTCTACACAATATGTTCCCCTTTGAGAGGTTCATGGGAGTCCTAAAGAAATATGTCCGTAACCGCGCTAGGCCAGAAGGAAGCATCTCTAGGGGCCATCAAACAGAGGATGTCATTGGATTTTGTGTTGACTTCATTCCTGGCCTTAATAAGATTGGTCTCCCTAAATCGCGGTATGAGGGGAGATTGACTAGAAAAGGCACGCTTGGAGGGGACTCAATAATATGCAGGGACGTGCATTCTTGGCCTCAAGCACAGTACACAGTTCTACAGAACTCTACCTTGGTGACCTCGTATGTCGATGAACACAAGAACAGTCTGCGCTCCAAACACCCAGTGAAGTGGGATGACTGGATAACATGTGAACACATCAGGACTTTCGGCAGTTGGTTGGAAACACGTCTCAGAGGTGATAACACAGTTTGTGATGAGTTGTACTCATTCTCCAGGGGACCAGCTTCGACTGTATCGACTTACAAAAGATACAAGATAAATGGGAATACATTTTACACGATTTCCCAAGATCAAAAGAGCACCAACCAAAACAGAGGTGTCCACTTTGATGCAGTAACCAAGAGGGGAAAGGACACATATTATGGTTACATAGTGGCGATATGGGAACTTGACTACGGGCATGATTTTAAGGTCCCTTTGTTTAAGTGCAATGGGGTCAATCTGTCAGGAGGCGGGGTACAGGTAGACCCACACTACCGAATGACAACAGTGGATCTGAACTATCTTGGGTACACAGACGAACCGTTCGTCCTAGCCAATGATGTGGTGCAGGTTTTCTATGTGAAGGACATGTCTACCAAACCGAGAAAAAGAAAAGATAAGGAAGCGAACACATCATACGATGAGCCAAAGCGCCACATAGTTCTTTCAGGAAAAAGAGACATCACGGGAGTGGAGGGCAAGACAGACATATCCGAAGATTATGAAAAGTTTCATGAAATTCCTCCCTTCAAAGTCAAGGCTGACCGAAGCACCCTGTTAAAAGATGAAGATTATCCATGGTTACGACGCAATAAGCCAAGGACAGAAGCGAAGAAAAAGTGAATACTTTCTCTCCACGACTATTATGATGATGCCTTTGATCTAGAATATCACTACAGTTACATGTGAAGAAATGAAATGCCTGTTGTAACAGACGAGTATTTCTCCAAAACCCTGATACCCCGAAACAAATAGTCTGTTTTGTACACGAAGTGCATCCAGTTTTTGCCGTAACCCTCTCAACTTTTTAGCACATGCTATGTGGGTGAAATGATGATGCCATGGCAACTTTCAACCTTTTCAGAGTTCATTTGAAATGCTTTTCAATTTTAGGGTCATTTAGCTTAAAGAATGAACTAATATAAAAAAGAATGAACTGGAAAACTTTTATGAAACTCTAATAGCAAAAATAGTAAACTAAAAGAATGAACAAGAAAACTTTAATGAAACTCTAATAGAAAAAAGAATGAACTAGAAAACTTTAATGAAACTCTAATAGCTAAAGGAATCAACCAAAAAGATTTTATAAACCTCTAGTATTATTGAAACTAAAATTTTATAAATTTATGCAAATAAAATTATCAAAGTATTTTCTGTTCAAAACATTAAAAGAAAAAAGATTTTTCATATAATAAATAAGTAAAGCAAAAAAGAAAATAAAACAAATAAGTAGAAACAAAATAAAATAAATAAGTAGAAACAAAATAAACTTTAATAAATAAGTAGAAACAAAATAAACTTTAATAAAGTAAAATAAATAAACTTTAATAAAATAAATAAAAATAGCAATAGTAAGTAGAAACAAAATAAAATAAATAAAGAAAAAAATGCCACCTACTGGGCCACCACGGCCTGAATACGACTAGAAACCCAATCATGGGCCAGATTCAGTTCAAGAAGAGTCTCAGATGCCCACAGCACACAAAGTGACATGTTAGGCCCGAAAGCCCGAAGTTGAGAGGAGCTTGAGAGGGTGGGCGCAGCAGCGCTTATAAACCACTCTCGAGCTCTCTCAACTAGCGAGGTGGGACTAAACTTTTGACGTGGGCAGCACAAGGCCTTTGGCCCCGGTTGGTGGCACCAACCGAAACAGCAGTGTCCGCTTTGATGCAGTAACCAAGAGGGGAAAGGACACATATTATGGTTACATAATGGACATATGGGAACTTGACTACGGGCATGATTTTAAGGTCCCTTTGTTTAAGTGCAAACAGGTCAATGTGTCAGGAGGCGGGGTACAGGTAGACCCACATTACGGAATGACAACAGTGGATCTGAACAATCTTGGGTACAAAGACGAACCATTCGTCCTAGCCAATGACGTGGCACGGGTTTTCTATGTGAAGGACATGTCTACCAAACCAAGAAAAAGAAAAGATAAGGATGCGAACACATCATACGATGAGCCAAAGCGCCAAATAGTTCTTTCAGGAAAAAGAGACATCGCGGGAGTGGAGGGGAAGACAGACATATCCGAAGATTATGAAAAGTTTCATGAAATTCCTCCCTTCAAAGTCAAGGCTGACCCAAGCACCCTGTTAAACGATGAACATTATCCATGGTTGCAGCGCAATAAGCAAAGGACAGAAGCGAAGAAAGAGTGAATACTTTCTCTCCACGACTATTATGATGATGCCTTTGATCTACAATATCACTGCAGTTACATGTGAAGAAATGAAATGCCTGTTGTAACAGACGAGTTTTCGTCCGAAACCCTGATACCTCGAAACAAATAGTCCGTTTTGTACACGAAGTGCATCCAGTTTTTGTAGTAACCCTCTCAACTTTGTATCGCCAGGCTATAGCACAAGCTACGATTATGTCGAGCCAGCATGCAGCCGGTGGCAAGACTAAAGACGGGCGCTTATTCCTACAAGCCAATCACTGTGTTTCCTTTGCCCATCTCTGCATGCATGCATTGCATATTATAGCTCATCTATAGGCAGCTTATTATATGAGTACTTTTGTACGAAGGCTACAACAGATATGGCTCTAGCATAGAGCCGGCAGTGGGCTCTTCTATTAACCATGCTCGTAGTACTAGTAGTACTACTAGTATACAGGTAACAGGAACCGCATGGTGGAGCGTCTGTAATCATATTTTATTTTAACCTTTGTTAAAGTACATATTTATTTGGGAGAAGTGGGAAAAATGGCAGCCCAATAGTACTATTAAAAAATATCAAACATGTAATGATGATATCGGTCAACCATGCTCGAATATATCTTGGGCTCCGTGCAAGCCCGTCTGTGTGTTCTCGCTCCTCGTCTCTCTCAAGGAGCGGTGGGTTGGCCATTTTGCCATCAATTGAGATTGGTTTGCTCACACTCCGGTCCCACATGTTTGTGATACGCCAAGAGGAAGTGTGTTGACCAACAGGCCATACGCGGACTTGGTTTTGCACCTTCATACTACTCCCTCCGTCACAATTTATAGTGAGTGCTTCAATTCTCATGCATTTCCACCACCAGAGTGATTTTAGACACGTTTGGTTTATTGCTCAATTAATTAGGGTGTGGTAACCACAATCAAGCCCAAAAATTTCTCTCGTTGTAGTTGTGTACGCAGAGTGGAGTAAGTGCATGTATGTGTGTACCCGGGGTGGAAGAACTGCATGCATGTGTGTACCCATTGTTTCCTCTAGTAATAGATGTTGTGTTATAACTACCAATGCTATTTTTCAGGCCGATCGGTAGTCACCTTGGTCCCCAAGATTGTTGAAGCGCACTCTATAAACCGTGACGGAGGGAGTAGTATGACCAGATTCAAAGAAGAGCGTATTGATGGTTGCTTCTTCCGAGAAACTTACAGTGGGAAAGGTGGGGCTTATGATTTGACTGCTCATTACTCGCTATTAGTGCGGCGCAATGACCGGGCTGAGTATCCCATGTGGTTTGTGTTTGGGGCATGTCACATGGACCTGGATGCTAAATGGCTTCTAGTAGTGCTATCAAGTAAACATTTGTTTACATAATTGATGTATACAGATAATTTTCCAACGACATGAAATTGTACAATGCTCTGAAGCTTTCAGCTTTTGTTTCGTGTGTCTTGCCAGCTGGAAGGTTGTCTCGTTACAACATCAATCAAATAAGAGAAGCGAAACTAACATCCATTCTCTTTAGGAAAAAAATAATTTCCTTGCTAATGCATCTCAATGATTAGTAGATCAGAGCTAATATTTACATCACAACTGAAGACAAAGTTGTGAGAAGGTGTTAAATTAAAATTGATCCATGCTTTGATTGGAAGCGACTTCCCGCCAACTCTATCTAAATCAACAAGGTATGTTGGGAAAAAAATAGCTGTCGGTAGCATGCAACATTCCGAGCATTTTGCGCAGTTCCGCTAAAATAGAGTTGAGCGTCCCTGTTTTAAATATATTAAGTGTGATTACAATAATAGAGGGCTACTAATGAAACAATAAGCACACAAATAGAAGCCAGGCACCTTTGTAGTCTCTCTTAAGACTAACAAGTTAGAGAAGATTAAGCAAATAGTAGATTAGGCTCGGAGTTGGATGAGGAGGATAGAGCAAAACGAATCTCTCTTGGTGCAGTCGCACTGAAATGTAGAGATTTTGCCTGTGTGAAATTTTAGTAGAACTACACAAAACACTCTTAAGAAAAAAGTCATTTGTGCAGTTCACCAAAAGGTCGCAATAGCAACGAGGTGAAATGGATAGCCACATTTGCAAAAAAGAGGTAGAAAGGAAACAATTAATGGACAATAAAGTTGATGACACAAACGACGATAAAAAAGAAGCATATTCCTTGTCCTATGGGAATATAACAGCATAGCTGTTTATCTAGAACGGTGTGAGGATGAGATTGCAATATGGAAAATATGCTGCACAAGCTACATTTTGGGCGAAGAACTAGGGAAGATCCACATGCATCAACCTAGGAAGGTGGGCCATGGAGCAAGACCGGAGGGGAGGAAGCTGTACCTGGGGGTCATCTGGATGTAACTATGAGGCAGCGGTGGGCGGGATCTGCCCATACTGCGGCAACGAGCTAGTTGCAAAGACCCTACCGCACCTAGGCTTGCTTAGAGAGAACGACGGGTACTACAGATCGGGACGTGCTGCCTCGACGATGTCGAACAGAGAAACAATGCACATCCTCCCTTTCCGCCAGCGGATGGGATGCGGCCGGATCAGTGACCAACGGTGAGAGAGAGAGGCCACCACCACCTTGTGTGAGATTTTGTGACGAGAGACAAACCCTGTCAGGCAGGCTCCATTGTATATAGTGCAACGAATTTCTTTTTTCTTGATGACAATCATTTTATATTCTGTATGTGCCATTGAGGAATATAACTTTATTTGGTACTAGCATGTCAAGTCAAACTTTGTTCCGTGTACGCATGGTACATGACCTTCCTTCAAGTAAACAACCACTACACGCGTCAAATTATTACGTGGGCTGCCTTTTCGTATAGAAATGAGCTCCACCGTGTACCCGCGCAGGTGTGGCCAAGAACGAGGCGTGAGTATGTGCGTTGTACGTGCACCTCTTCTTTACGTGCAGGTACATACGTGGGTGTGTGTGAGAGAGATGGTTTGTGCTAAACAGAGGCAATGTATCGATGATATCTCAAATAGAAAATGTAACATATGCAATGTGTGTGAAATAGAGGCTTGGATATATCATATATAGAGGGAGCAATCCACAAGTAGAAAGTGGAGGGATTATCAGTGTGAGATATCGATAGACTCGAAAACAGGGATGAAGTGTGTGGGTGCGCGATTGAATTTGTGTTTGCCCACGTCAAAGATACAAGGTGGCTGCTACTATAATGTGAGAGGGAAGAGGTGCAGTTTGTCTCAGTGGCATGGATACCTACCTACAACATTTGACTATCAGTGTGTGCGGGGGGGCAGAGACCTAACTGTAGAGAGGTAGATCGACCGGTATATTTGTGGAGAAGTAGAGAGACGTAGCTATGTATTGAGGGAGATCAATCGGCATCCATGCATGCATATATGTAGAAGAGGAATAAGGTTGCGAGAGAGACAAAGGTAGAGTGTCAGAGGGTTGGTGGTGGAGTTGCTTCTCACAACTGGTGGGAGAGGCCTGCTAGAAAAACGGAGGGTACGGCTGCAATATCAATAAGACAGGGATGCCTGCCTGTCTGTGCACATGCGTGTGAGAGATGGGTCGGGAGGTATGCAAGGATGATGTGGGGGATGATATGGTTGTGATAAGCAGACGTAACTACATAAGAAGATCAATCGTCGTGTGTCGGAGAAAGGGTGAGACATAACTAGTGAGGTACGTCGACCGATGCGTGGGAAAAAAGACTTATAGTCGACCTAGCTATAGGTAGGGAGATTGGTAGGTATATATGCATGCATGTGTTGGAAGAAAATAAGGTCTAGAGAGATAGGCACATAGAGAGGGATGCAGCTAGGAGGTGGTGCAAGAGTCCTACTATATCGAGGGGAGAGTAGTGTGCGAGTATGAGATCGATGAAAAGTAGGGCGGGAGTGTGCATGTGCGTGGAACCTTATTGGACATAGGGGGGCATGGACGGTGAGAATAGAAGAGGCAAAGTGTGTGTTTATGGTAGGCACACTTGGCTAGAGAGGTATAGCGACCGGTGTGTGCCGAATGAAAGAGCCGAGGGGGCCTACACACACCATGGGTGAACAACCTAAAGAGAAATTATGAATGTGCACGATGGAGGGGACACTGAGGGAGGGTGAGAGGGGGGCGGGTGTGTGCATGAATGAGAGGAAGTTAGCGCTAGCTACAAAGAGAATGGGATTGTGTGGGTCTAAAAGACGAACGGAGATCATAATTCATTATAAAAAGTGGATTCGGATATTTCAACAAGAGATCACAGTGTTTTAAACCGATGCATTCATGAATATATATAATGGTGATACACATGGTGTGGTTATGAACATGTTATACTACATATAATATATAGAACATTTATTTGAATTTGTGATAATGTGTGGCTTTGGCAGCTCAGGGCTAAATACTTGCCATAATGTAGGGGGCGGGGCACTATACTTTGTGTGATAAACATAGTATACGTATGAAACATGGTTTATATTATGAAGATCTAGTTAGTACATCAAATGTAATATTATGTGGAATCAACATCAAGTGTATCCAAAATTTTGAATTCGAGTTCATATATATAGTACACATAGTATCTAACTCTACAGTAATGATGTGGTGCATTGTTAAGATAATATACAAATGATGGTTTAACTTGGCAACAATCATGATTGTAGATTCTTATTCAAATAGAGAAACAAATTCAAATTTAATTACTTTGAATTGCAGCGGTAGTATAGACATTTGGAATGCACTAAAATGTTCGTATCAGTAGGTTACATGCATTATATAGCCATCAAAAAATTTTAATTGGTTATAACATGGATTCATAGCTTTGAATAGCATTTGTACAGTAAAACAGAACAATACTCTCTCTTTGTGTGGTGCAAATAGTTTTATTTTTTTGTTTTTTCGTTGAGGGAAGTGCGGATTGATTTGGTACTTACATTATTACAAGTTAGGCTTGTCCCTAAATTTCAACTCGCGCCTTGTTATCCCAAAAATTCAGATATCGTGATCCCAAAACCCGCGCCTTCACAACCCGCGCCTTGCTATCCCGAAATTACAACGCGCGTGAAAACTCCCTCCAGCTGCCAAATCCCGACACGTAAAATCCACCTTCTAACCCTAAGCCAACAGGGCCGCTAGTTCAAATTGGTGGGGGTACTTTTGTAACAGACCCTACATTTTGGTCAAGCCTAAGTCATGGTTCCCCCTCCCACCACCTCCTTTTTGCCATTCGAAATCCCAGGCCAACATAACCTCTCCCCTCAAGACGCGAAACCCCACACTCCTCCGTCCGCCACCCCACCGTTGCCCAGCCGGAGCATCTTCCCTGACGACGTCGTCCAATTCAACAGCTCGACGTCCATCATCCACCATCCTGGATGAGGATCCATCATCGTTCTCGTCATCTCTCCGGTTTAGCTGCCCCGTGCTCCACCTCCAAGGAGTTGCACCGATGATCGCCTTGTCTATCATGACTGATCCATCCCCATAGCGCCACCTTAACCTGCTCCAACAGAATCGCAACATCCTCACTGACTCCTTGGGCAAATCTGAGGCCTACTCGGTGTCGCCAAAGAGGTTGTACACTCATTGCATCGCACCTTCTCCTTAACTCGACCTCCAGCTTCGACGGTGCTCGATACCGCACCCCCATGGTGCGGCTACCTCGAAGTCGGTGCCACGAGTGACATCTCCACGACGGCTCTCCACCAGTGTGAGGCTCCTTCGGCAGCGCCATCCATACAAGCCGGATCTGCTACTGCTGCTCCAGCTCTCGCTCGCTTGCTCACGTTGCTGCTGCTGCTCCGGCTCTCGCTCTCTCACGCAGCTGCTACTGCTACTACTGCTCCGGCCCTCACTCGCTCTTGCTGCTGCAACTCCGTCTCTCACTCGGTCATGCTGCTATTCTGCTCCCCCCTTTCTCGTGCTGCTGCTCTGCTCTTGCTCTCGCTCGTGCTGCTGATGCTGGTACACGGGCTGCTACTGCACCTACACGAGTCACTGCTCTAGCTCTAGTTCGCGCTACTCCTCCAAGCGCTGCTACTCCGGCTGCCATCTGCGACTGTGTTTCCCATCGGTCGTCTGCTGATTCCGATCACTATATGTCTACCGCTAGTGCTTGAGCGGCCTAAACTACATGTGAAGTGCCCCTCTACTACCAGTGCGTTTAGTCTCGACAATAACATTCAGATTCCACAGTAAATTCCAGTTTTGACAGTTAGGTTCAGAGTCAACATTTTTTAACTCATCTGTTTTTAGTCAGGTCTTTTTTGGTGAGTTAAATTTTACATCTATCACTTTTTGGTAATGTATTTTACATCATCAATTGGAGATGCTATTAGAATCCAACTTGTTATTAACGATGTCTGTCTTGTACTGCTTTAGCCTCGATGTCTTACGGCTCGTCGGAGCCGCTCCAACAACGGAACCATCCATCACAACAGACCAGTGCCCTGGACGCCGTCTATAGATGCCTCAGATCTTCCTCCACACCTCCGATAGCCACCTCTACCGCAACTTCTTCAGCGACCGTCATGGGAAACCACGGCCACCTATGGGACCAAGCGGCCCCTTGCTGGTTCGGCAGGGGGTGTCGCGTTGTACAAAGAGCAGAGGAGCATGGGGCAGTGCGGCAGGGATCACACAAGCAATTTCAGCCAGGTTCAGGCTGCCGCAAGGCGTAAAACCCTACTCTTGCTTTGGTGGATTGATGGAAGAAGAGTGGTCGTGGAGCATAGGACACTTGCCCGGCAGGGGCGACAGTGGCTACGTGCGTATGGGCGTCTAGCTCTCAAGCCTCGCGAGCCCAAGAAACCGACCCGAGCCCCTTCTACGGTTGCCATGGGCCTCCTTTTATAGGTTAAGGGGTCACCACAATGGAAAATCAGTCATTAGAAACTGATAAGATAGCAAACAGTGTTATCATACCTAACTCTGTAGGCTGACAGGGTGCATTAAATGCACCGCTCAACGTCACATCATTGCTCATCCGACAAGTTTTGCCCGGTTTATTCTGCTAGCTCCACGCCTGCTTGTTCGACACGTCATATATCGTGTGTCATTTTTAGGTTTTCCTATAGAAAGGGGCTGCCATGTGGTGAGTGGTTGCCACTTAATCACTTTATGGCTTGAAACCGCACTGATCCGCGACGTGGGTCATCGGGGAGTGAGTGATGAGGTCTCTCTGGCTTCATGAGTCCCGGCAGGCCCAACCGGGATGTCTTGGTTGCTTTCTTCTAGGGGTGGCTCTGCCCTTGCCAGGCCTGTTTGCCCGGCAAGGTAGGCCTTTCTCTCGGTGGTATCTGGCTTCTCTGAGTCGGTCTTGGTCCTCTTTTTTTCCATGCTGGTACTTTGAAGATCTTGATCTCTTGTACTCTGGCATGGCCTGATGCCACAAACTTTTTCCCGTGCGTGTGCATAGTCAGGGCAACATACCTAGGGTCTGTTGCATCGACAGAAGCCCTCGGGTCTACCCAATCGCGCTGTCGGGCATCATAGGGATATGCCCTAATAAGTGCATAGGCAGGGGCGCTGAAGGGGTTGGCCCATTGGTGTCTTCTTTGCTTCTTCATTAAACTTTAATACGGGCAAGTTTCCATTTTCCCTGCACCTCGTGTAAAGCTAATAGTGCTGGGGCCGTTCTTGTAATGGTCCGTGAATGACTTTAACGCATGGGGTAGAAACCGCCAATTCACTCTTCCCACCACACCCTTATCCTCAACCATGTATGCTGCATGCATCGCGCAACATAGGTAATGGAGGCGCGTGGTGCGGTAGAGCATTATCGCGAGGGCCTGGCCTTCTTGAATTGGTGGAGGAGTGTGGTGGTCACACATCGTGGAATGATCCCCCAGTCCCCTGCTCACCTATAAAAGGAGGAGCGGGGGAGGAGTGGAAGCATTCATCCACATTCTTCTCTTCCTCTGCCTTGCTTTGTCTTGATTATGCTGGAAGGGAGAGCCCGGGGCTGCCCCCGAGTTTTAGCTCGGAATCTCTCTTGGAGTTGATGACGCCAAGCAATGGTGTTGGCGCTTGGGGAGTGGGTCTGGTCCAAGGCCATGGTGAAGGGCTTGGGGTCGTTAGAAATCCCACTACTGCCCCTCTCCTTGGAACTAGGGTTGATGTCGATGAAGAGGGAGCCTTCCTGCCCGCCACAATGGGGTGCGGTGTGCCTCGAGCCCTCCTATCGTCTTGGCCGCTCGCCGTCTTCACGGAGGGGGTGCTGGGCTAGGGGGCCGGCACTTCCTTGGAGAGGTGTTGATGAAGATGAAGCCAGGGAAGACGGAGACGGCGGGAGGCAGGCTGTCAGGTTGGAGTATGATTGCATCGATGCATTTGTATAGCCTTGGCGACCTGCCACCTCGTCTTTCCGCTCTCCCCTCCTTCCCGGAACCGTCATCACTGGCCTCCTGGTCGCCGGGGAGGGGGCCACTCTTTTGGTGCCTTCGCCTCCTCCAGGAGTCTTCCAGCTGAGCTTTGGTGGATGACTCCACTCTCGCTCGAGCTGGGGCTTCCTACGGGTCCTAGTGGGGGTGACCGACGGCGCTGCCCAGCTGCTCCATCCGCCCTCCTCCTTCGCAGACTCGCCACTCCCGATCTTGTCAGGCCTTGCATCAGGCAGGCCATGACAATATCGGGATGGACTCCTGTTTGGTTGGTGCTCCTGCCTCCCTTCTTTCCACCATCTTACCTAGGGGAGAAGGAACAGGGAGAGGAGTTTACGGGGCACTTATAATTTATCAATCTTAAATCTGTAGGAACTTGCCAAATTTTTGTTTAAATAATGTAACCTCTCGAGTCCATCTATGTGTTCTGTAAGGCTTGTACTTGTATGATCAGCATATTAATGAAAAAGATGAGCCTTGCCGGGAACTCATGCATGTGTATGTCCATACAGAGGTGGGATGCCTCTTTAGTTAAATAAACAAGTTTTCCCCGACAGACAATCCTGCTGGCACCCTTTATCTATTTTGTTGCCAGGGACCGGAGTCTACCGGGCAAAAAATAGAGGGACCAGCCCACCACCAAATCTTTCTCAGGAAAGGCCACTGCGACCACCTGGGCTGAAGCAATGTTCTAGCCAAAGGTGGGAGCACCTAAGCTTTGAAGTGTGGTGAGGCTTTCTCATGCACAAGTTTTAGCTTACAGAACACTTATGCACAAGAGGTAGAACTTATTAGTTTGGCTTGCTGGGGATTGCAGTGCTGATCCATCTTCTCATCTCCTCGTAGAAGCCAATTTCACGGGAGGAACATGTAACTTTATGCATATGAGAATGATGCAAGATGCAATACTATCTGTATGCATATGAATATGCTCATGAAATGCCTATGCAAATGCTCTTGGAATGCTCATGCATGCATGCAACTTGGTCGGGGGCTCCCCAACGCTTCATTTATTTCTTTGGTGCACAGGGTCATCGCCCTGGTTTTGTACAAGGGGTTACATGCAGTTGAGGCAAGGCTGTACCAATGGGTGGCTGCCGGGCAAGGCCCGACAGCAGCGCCTTACAGGTAGAACTTGCGGAGATGCTCAATATTCCATGAGGTTTGCAATTGAATGCCATCTCCGGTCTCCAGATGGACTGCGCCAGGTCTGGTGACTCGTACTACCCTGTAAGGGTCTTCCCACTTCGGCAACAACTTGTTTGTACCCTGGGCTAACTGAACGACCCTAAGGACAAGGTCGCCTTCCTCAAAACACTGGGCATGAACCCTGCGGCTATGACAGCGACACAAGGCTTGCTGATAGCGTGCATCATGCGTAGCAGCCCAGAGATGGTTCTCCTCGAGTAGCACAGCGTCGTCACGCTAGTGCTGATCTTGTGCTACTTCATCATAGGCAAGCACTCGAGGCGACCCGTAAATGAGTTCCGTGGGGATAACTGCTTCTGCCCCATAGACCAGGGAAAAGGGAGTCTGCCCGGTAGCCCGATTTGGTGTCGGTCTGAGGGACCAGAGGACTACCGCCAGCTCATCGATCCACCACCTATCGTGCTTTCGCGGCATATCAAAGGTTCTTGTTTTGAGTCCCCACAACACTTTAGCATTCGTCCTCTCTGCTTTTCCATTGCTTATGGGATGTGCGAGAGTGGCAATTGAGACCTTGCTTCCGAGGCTACGAACATATTGCATGAAGGCACGACTCGTGAACTGGGTGCCGTTGTCGGTAATGATCTTTGCCGGAACTCCAAAATGACGCACCAGTTCTTTCAAGAACTTGATAGCTGATCGAGCAGTCATCTTTCTCACGAGAGTCACTTTTGGCCACTTTCTAAAGTTATTGATGGCAACGAACAAAAATTCAAAGCCCTCGATTGCTCAGGGGAAAGGGCCAAGGATATCGAGCCCCCAGACCGAAAATAGCCATGACAAAGGGATTGTCTGAAGAGCTTGGGAAGGTAGGTGGATATTCTTGGAATGTAAGTGGCAAGCTTCACTTTTCGTGACGATCTCGAGCGCATCTTGGAGGGCTGTGGGCCAATAGAATCCTTGACAGAATGCTTTCCCAACTAATGCCCTTGATCCAATGTGGGAGCCACACATGCCTCTGTGAATCTCAGTGAGCAGTTCCTTTCCTTCTTCCCGGCAGATGCACTTCAATTTCACACCGTTGGGCCTCCTTATGTACAGAGTATCATCAACAAACTAGTACATACTGGCCCTTCGAGCTACTCTTTTAGCCTAATCTTGGTCATTGTGGAGTTCTTCGGTTTGGAGAAAGTGGATTATGTGTCTTGCCCAAGTTGGAGACTAAGGCTCGGCAACGAGGACTAGCGGCACCTCCTCAACTGCGGGGGCACACTCCTCGTCTGTGGGGACCGTGGTCCCGGCAGGAGTGTGTGGGCTGGCAAGTTGTGAGTTTCTGACAGGGTCCCTGCTAGGAGCACGAGACTCTACCGGGACAGGCTTACTGGAGTCCATCTTTCTCCTCTTTTGGGCCATTGTTTCTGGGGATACGGAGGGCTGAGTAAGATGGAGAACAAAAGTTCATGGTTCCACAGGAAGCTTTTGCGCAGCACACTTTGATAGATGATCAGCTATGCTGTTTTTTGCATGGGGTACATGCTCTGTCAATCCATCAAAGCGCTCCTCCAATCTTCTCATTTCCTCAACGTATGACTCCATCAATGGACTTTGATAATTCTTGTTTACTTGTCTTACCACAAGCTGTGAATCTCCTCGAATAATCAGCTTCTTAATTCCCAATTCTGCGGCAATCCTTAGCCAGGCAAGGAGCCCTTCATATTCTGCTGTATTGTTGGTTCCTCTTCCCGGGCAAAGTGTATCTGGACGATGTACTTCAAGTGCTCCCCTATGGGTGCGACAAGAAGCAAGCCAGCCCCTGCACCTTGCAGGGAAAAGGCACCATCAAAATACATGATCCATTATTAGGGCCCCTTCTTACCAGGGATAACTGTCTCTGGCACTTCCTCATCAGGGGTTGGCGTCCGTTCTGCAATAAACTCTGCCAACGCCCTGCTCTGAATTATTGATGTGCTCTCAAACTTCAGACCAAAACTGGACAACTCCAAAGCCCACTCCACTATTCTGCTAGTAGCCTTAGGGTTTCGGAGTATTCTTTTCCAACGGAAGCAATGACAACAGTAATCTCATGGGCTTGGAAGTAGTGGCGCAGTTTCCGTGAAGCCATGATGAGACCAAAGATCAATATTTGCACGCCAGACTACCTCGATCGAGCCCCCTTGCAATAGGGAACTGACAAAGTACACTGGGCGCTGCACCGCTTTCCTCATTGCCGTGTCCTTAGGGTTGCCATCGCTGTCGTGCTCACTTCTGTCCTGATCCTTATCTGACTCTGCCGGTCCTTGCTCATTCTCGGCCTCGTCCACTACCCTCTAAGCCACCAAGGCCGCACTAACCACTTGGTTGGTTACCAGTAAGTATAGCAGCAACGGCTCCTATGGTTTGGGAGCGACCAATGTAGGCACAAAAGACAAGTAGGCCTTCAACTCTTGCATGGTTGCATCTGCTTCCGGGGTCCACTTCATGGGTGCTGCCTTCTTCAAGATTTTGAAGAATGGCAGGTCATGCTCGGCAGACTTGGAGATGAATCTTCTTAGTGCGGCAATACATCCCGTCTGGTGCCTCACATCCTTAACTGTCCTTGGCGCTTGAATCTGCTCAATGGCTTTGTTCTTGTCGGGATTGGCTTCGATCCCCCAATGGGACACAAAGAACCCAAGTAGCTTGCCGGAGGGGACGCCAGACACACACTTCTCTAGGTTGAGCTTCAAGTTGATCTTGCATAGATTTGCAAACGTCTCCTCCAAATCCTGGATAAGAGTTGCTCTGTCCTTGGTTTTGACCACAATGTCATCCATATAAGCTTCTTCACTTGTGGAGCAGCAACCTTGGTCCTTTTGCTGTTGCAACTCTCCCGCAAATCATCAAGAGGCGCATCACACTCCGAAGAGGTACACTTCTCGGATTCTTTCCCGGCGTCCCTGCTATCCTTCTTCTTTCCTTGGAGGGAACTGCTGCTGCCGTTGCAGGTACATCTTGTCCACACAAATGATTGCGTCCTTCTTATCCGATGGGATGGAGATGGTTCCATGTGGCCCAGGCATCTTCAAGGTATTGTAGGCATAGCGATGCCGCCATGCACTTGGCCAAGGCCGGTCGTCCAAGAATTCCATTGTACCATAAGGGGAGGCCGACCACATCAAACACAATCTTTTCTGCCCGATAGTTCAATTCTCCTCCAAACATCACAGGCAGCATGATCTTTCCCTTAGCATGACTTCTGCTGGGATTAACTCCTTGAAACGTGCCGGTGAGCTCTAGCTCCTCTTCTACTATCTGAAGCCTGCTGATAACCTTTGGGGAAATCAGTTTCAACCTGGCCCCGTCGTCCACCAATATCTTAGTGACCTTGAGGTTGCAAATTGTTGGAGAGACCGACAACGGCAAGTATCCTACCGCAGTGGTACGGCCAGGATGATCCTCCTGGTCAAAGATGATGGGCGTACGTGCCATTTGAGTGGTTTCCGGGCCTCTGGTGTTGGTTCCACAACATTGACCTCACGTACCACCATTTGAGTTGGCTGTGAGAGGACTGCAAGGATGCACCCCCATCAATGCACATGGCATCAATGGCCTTCTGATTCTTCTGCTCACTAGTTTCCTCTTCATCCCCTCCATCACTCTCATCATCACAAGCTTCCTTCTCTTGACCTTTGGCGGGTCTTCCTTTATTTCAAAAGGGCTTGCCTGGGCAATTTACTTCACCACCTCGGCCCTTGCCGCCAGCGGCATTCTGACCTTTTTCCTTGTCAAGCTTCTCATACTCAAGTCTCTGCCTCTTGACAGGCTGGTCAACCTAATAACACTCTTGAAGGTCGTTGTCGCGAAAACGAACACCTATGGGATCACAAGAATCCCTTCTATGATCGGCGGGGAGTGTAGCTGCATGCTACCTCTTGAGCACTGTGTTGGATTTCCCCGAAGAGGAGAGGATGATGCAGCAAAGTAGCGTAAGTATTTCCCTCAGTTTTTGAGAACCAAGGTATCAATCCAGTAGGAGACCACGCACAAGTCCCTCGTACCTACACAAAACGATAGCAACTCACAACCAACACTTAGGGGTTGTCAATCCCTTCACGCTCACTTACGAGAGTGAGATCTGATAGAGATAATATTTTTGGTATTTTTGATAGATAGATGCAAAATAAAAGTAAAGGCAAAGTAAAAACAAAGCAAGTAAATAAAGTGATATAGATTGATATGATGAGAATAGACCCGGGGGCCATAGGTTTCACTAGTGGCTTCTCTCAAGAGCATAAGTATTCTACGGTGGGTGAACAAATTACTGTTGAGCAATTGACAAAATTGAGCATAGTTATGAGTATATCTAGGCAATGATCATGTATATAGGCATCACGTCCAAAGCAAGTAGATCGAAACGATTCTGCATCTACTACTATTACTCCACTCATCGACCGCTATCCAGCATGCATCTAGAGTACTAAGTAAAAACAGAGTAACGTCGTAAGCAAGATGACATGATGTAGAGGGATAAATTCATCCAATATGATAAAAACCCCATCTTGTTATCCTCGATGGCAACAATACAATACGTGCCTTGCAACTCTTTCTATCACTGAGTAAGGACACCGCAAGATTGAACCCAAAGCTAAGCCCTTCTCCCATTGCAAGAACTACCAATCTAGTTGGCCAAACCAAAAATATAATTCGAAGATACTTGCAAAGATAACTCAATCATACATAAAAGAATTCAGAGAAGAATCAAATATTTTCCATAGATAATACTAGATCATAAACCCACAATTCATCGATCTCAACAAACACACCGCAAAAATAAGATTACATCAAATAGATCTCCACGAGAGAGGGGGAGAACATTGTATTGAGATCCAAAAAGAGAGAAGAAGCCATCTAGCTACTAGCTATGGACCCGAAGGTCTGAAGTAAACTACTCACACTTCATCGGAGGGGCTATGGTGATGATGTAGAAGCCCTCCATGGTGGATGCCCCCTCCGGTGGAGCTCCAGAACAGGTCCCAAGATGGGATCTCGTGGATACAGAAGGTTGCGGCGATGGAATTAGGTTTTGGCTCTGTTACGATCGTTCGGGATCTGAAGGTATATATAGGAGGAAGGAGTACATCGGTGGAGCTCCGAGGGCCCACGAGGTAGGGCGCGCCAGGGCGCCTCCACCTCGTGACCTCCTCGAACCTTGCTTGGAGTAGGGTCCAAGTCTCTGAGTCACGTTCGGTTGGAAAATCACGATCCCGAAGGTTTCATTCCGTTTGGACTCCGTTTGATATTCTGTTTCTTCGAAATACTGAAAAAGGCAAAAACAACAATTCTGGCTGGGCCTCCGGTTAATAGGTTAGTCCCAAAAGTAATATAAAAGTGGAAAATAAAGCCCAATATAGTCCAAAACAGTAGATAAAGTAGCATGGAGCAATCAAAAATTATAGATACGTTGGAGACGTATCAAGCATCCCCAAGCTTAATTCCTGCTCGTCCTCGAGTAGCTAAATGATAAAAAAGAATTTTTGATGCGGAGTGATACTTTGGCATAATTTCAATGTAAATATTCTTAATTGTGATATGAATATTCAGATCCGAAAGATTCAAGACAAAAGTTCATATTGACACAAAAATAATAATACTTCAAGCATACTAATCAAAGCAATCATGTCTTCTCAAAATAACATGGCAAAAGAAAGTTCATCCCTACAAAATCATATAGTTAGGCTATGCTTCATTTTCATCACACAAAGATGTTCCCAACTTCTATACCCCCCAATGACAAGCCAAGCAATTGTTTCATACTTAAATAATCTCAAACTTTTTCAACCTTCACGCAATACATGAGCGTGAGCCATGGATATAGCACTATGGGTGGAATAGAATATGATGATGGGGATTGTGTGGAGAAGACAAAAAAGGAGAAAGTCTCACATTGACAAGGATAATCAATGGGCTATGGAGATGCCCATCAATTGATGTCAACATGAGGAGTAGGGATTGCCATGCAACGGATGCACTAGAGCTATGAATGCTCAACAAAAGAAAACTAGTGGGTGTGCATCCAACTTGCTTGCTCACGAAGACCTAGGGCATTTGAGGAAGCCCATCGTAGGAATATACAAGCCAAGTTCTATAATGAAAAATTCCCACTAGTATAAAAAGGACAACTTATGAGACTCACTACATGAGGGACAAGGTGCTACTTTGAAGCACAATATATGAGACTCACTACATGAAGAACAAGGTGCTACTTTGAAGCACAAGTGTGGAAAAAAGAGATAGTAGCATTGCCCTTTTTATTTTCTTTTCTTTCGGGCCTTTCTTTTTTTTGGCCTTTTTTTGGGGCAATGCTTTAATAATGATGATCATCACACTTCTATTGATTACAACATAAGGATTACAACTCGAAACTTAGAACAAGATATGACTCTATATGAATGCCTCCGGCGGTGTACCGGGATGGTGCAATGAATCAAGAGTGACATGTATGGATGGTGGCTTTGCCACAAATACGATGTCAACTACAAGATCATGCAATGGCAATATGACAAAAGTAATGCATGTCATGATGATGGTGGTGGAAGTTGCATGGCAATATATCTCAGAATGGCTATGGAAATGCCATGATAGGTAGGTATGGTGGCTGTTTTGAGGAAGATATAAAGAGGTTTATGTGTGATAGAGCGTATCGTATCACGGGGTTTGGATGCACCTGTGAAGTTTGCGCCAACTCTCAAGGTGAGAAAGGGCAATGCACGTGCATCAAGAGGCTAGCAAAGGTGGAAAGGTGAGAGTGCGTATAATCCATGGACTCAACATTAGTCAAAAGAACTCATATACTTATTGCAAAAATTTAGAAGTCATCAAAAATTTAAGTACTACGCGCATGCTCCTAGGGGGATATATTGGTAGGAAAAGACCATCGCTCGTCCCCGACCGCCACTCATAAGGATGCACAAGCCAGGTACACTTCATGTTTCAAATTTGTTACACAACTTTAACCATACGTGCATGCTATGGGACTTGCAAACTTCAACACAAGTATTTCTCAAATTCATAATAACCCAACTAGCACGACTTTGATATTATCACCTCCATATCTCAAAACAATTATCAAGCATCAAACTTATCTTAGTATTCAATTCACTCAAAAGAAAGTTTCACATATCTTGAACACCAAGTATATTAACATTAAGCAAATTACCATGCTATTAAAGACTCTCAAAATAATCTAAGTGAAGCATGAGAGATCAAATAGTTTCTTTAAAAAAAATCCACCACCGTGCTCTGAAAGATCTGAGTGAAGTACTAGAGCAAAAATTATCACGCTCAAAAGATATAACTGAAGCACTATGAGCAAAACTATCAAGCTCAAAAGATACAAGTGAAGCACATAGAGTATTCTAACAAATTCCAATTCATGTATGGCTATCTCAAAAGGTGTGTACAGCAAGGATGATTGTGTTAGACTAACTAGCAAAGACACAAATAATACAAGACGCTCCAAGCAAAACACATATCATGTTGGTGAATAAAAATATAGCTCCAAGTAAATTACCGATGGAAGTGGACGAAAGAGGGGATGCCTTCCGGGGCATCCCCAAGCTTTGACTTTTTGGTGTCCTTGGATTATCTTGGAGGTGCCATGGGCATCCCCAATCTTAGGCTCTTGCCACTCCTTGTTCCATAATCCATCAAAAGAATTCACTCAAAACTTGAAAACTTCACAACACAAAACTCAACAGAAATCTCGTGAGCTCCGTTAGAGAAAGAAAACAAAAGACTACTTCAAGATACTGTAATGAACTCATTCTTTATTTATATTGGTGTTAAACCTACTGTATTCCAACTTCTCTATGGTTTATAAACTAATTTACTAGCCATAGATTCATAACAACACACGAAAAACAGAATCTGTCAAAAACAGAACAGTCTGTAGCAATATGTAACTAAAGCAAACTTATGGAACTATAAAAATTCTACCAAAATAGGAAGTCCTGGAAAATTTGTTTATTGAACAGCAGAAAAAAGAATCAACGCAAAACCATGTTCCTGTGATTTATCATAACTAAATTTGTGCGCGCAAAGTTTCTGTTTTTCAGCAGAATCAAATCAACTATCATCGTAGGTTATCCTATAGGTCCTACTTGGCACAAACACTAATTAAAACATAAAACCACATCCAAACAGAAGGTAGATGGATTATTTATTCCTAAACAGAAGCAAAAACAAAAAACACAAAATAAAATTAGGTTGCCTCCCAACAAGCGCTATCGTTTAACGCCCTTAGCTAGGCATAAAAGCGAGGATAGATCTAGGTATTGCCATCTTTGGTAGGCAATCCATAAGTGGCTCTCATGATAGATTCATATGGTAATTTTATTTTCTTTCTAGGGAAGTGTTCCATACCCTTCTTCAAGGGAAATTGGAATTTAATATTCCCTTCCTTCATATCAATAATTGCACCAATCGTTCTAAGGAAAGGTCTACCAAGAATAATAGGACATGAAGGATTGCAATCTATATCAAGAACGATAAAATCTACGGGAACATAATTCCTATTTGCAACAATAAGAACATCTTTAATTCTTCCCATAGGTTTTTTAATAGTGGAATCCGCAAGATGCAAGTTTAGAGAGCAATCATCAAAATCACGGAAATCTAGCAAATCACATAAAGTTTTGGGGATAGTAGAGACACTAGCACCCAAATCACACAAAACATGAAACTCAAAATCTTTAATTTTAATTTTAATAGTAGGTTCTCACTCATCATAGAGTTTTCTAGGGATAGAAACTTTCAACTCAAGTTTTTCTTCATAAGATTGCATCAAGGCATCAACAATATGTTCGGTAAAGGCCTTATTTTGACTATAAGCATGAGGAGATTCTAGCACGGATTGCAACAAGGAAATACAACCGATCAAAGAGAAATTTTCATAATTAAATTCCTTGAGATCCAAAATAGTGGGTTTAGCAACATCATGGTTTTTATTTATTTCAATCCCACTTTCATAAATTTCATCATGAAGATCTAGAAACTCCAAATTCTTAGAACGCCTTCTAGGTAAAGGAAGATAATCTTTAGATTCATGAAGATTCATATTGCAAAACAAAGATTTAATGGGAGACACATCAATAACTTTTAGATCTTCATCTTGATTTTCATAGGGATTGGAAGAACACGCTTTAATAAAGGCATCTTTGGAAGCACGCATCCTAGCGGTTCTTTCCTTGCACTCATCAATGGAAATTCTCATGGCTTCGAGAGACGCATTGATATCATGCTTAGAAGGAATAGATCTAAGCTTTAAGGAATCAATTTCAAGAGAAATTCTATCAACGTTCCTAGCCAAATCATCAACTTTAAGCAATTTCTCTTCAAGCAAAGCATTAAAATTCTTTTGTGAATTCATAAACTCTTTAACACTACTCTCAAATTCAGAGGGCATATTATTAAAATTTCCATAAGAGTTGTTGTAGGAATTTCCATAATTATTAGAAGGATTACTAGCATAAGGCCTAGGCTTAAAATTCCCTCTATAAGCGTTGTTTCCAAAACTATTCCTACCAACAAAATTCACATACATAGATTCATTATTATTCTCAAGCAAAGTAGATAAAGGCATATCATTGGGATAAAGAGGGGTATTTTTAGGAGCAAACATCTTCATAAGTTCATCCATCTTTTCACTCAAAACATTGATTTCTTCTATAGCATGCACTTTTTTACTAGAAGATCTTTCGGTGTGCCATTGAGAATAATTAGCCATAATATTATCAAGCAATTTGGTAGCATCCCCTAACGTAATTTCCATAAAAGTGCCTCCCGCAGCCGAATCTAAAATATTTCTAGAAGCAAAATTCAATCCGGCATAAAAATTTTGTATGATCATCCATAAATTCAAACCATGAGTAGGGCAATTCCGAAGCATTAATTTCATTCTTTCCCGAGATTGGGCAACATGCTCATGATCAAGTTGTTTAAAATACATGATATCGTTCCTAAGAGTGATAATCTTAGCGGGAGGAAAATACTTAGAGAATAAAGCATCTTTGCACTTATTCCAAGAATCAATACTATTTTTAGGCAAAGATGAAAACCAAACTTTAGCAAAAACGGAAATAACTTCAATTTGACAATATTGTTATCCGTATCTTTCTTATTTTGCATATCACACAAATCAACAAAATTGTTTAGAGGAGTAGCAGAATCTCCACTAGGAAGGTCGGCGAATTGATCTTTCATAACAAGATTCAACAAAGCGGTATTGATTTAACAAGACTGATCATTATTAAGAGGAGCATTCGGAGTACTAAGGAAATCATTATTATTGGTATTCGAGAAATCACACAATTTGGTATTATCTTGTGCCATGGCAACAAGTAATCCAACACGTAAGCAAACAGAAAGGCAACGGGAAAAAGGCAAACGGGAAAGAGAGGAGGAGATTGGGAAAGAGAGGGCGAATAAAACGGCAAGGGTGAAGTGGGGGAGAGGAAAACGAGAGGCAAATGGCAAATAATGTAATGCGAGAGATAGGGATTGTGATGGGTACTTGGTATGGTTGACTTGCTTGCGTGAGCCTCCCCGGCAACGGCGCCAGAAATTCTTCTTGCTACCTCTTGAGCACTGCGTTGGATTTCCCCGAAGAGGAGAGGATGATGCAGCAAAGTAGCGTAAGTATTTCCCTCAGTTTTTGAGAACCAAGGTATCAATCCAGTAGGAGACCATGCACAAGTCCCTCGTACCTACACAAAATGATAGCAACTCGCAACCAACGCTTAGGGGTTGTCAATCCCTTCACGGTCACTTACGAGAGTGAGATCTGATAGAGATAATATTTTTGGTATTTTTGATAGATAGATGCAAAATAAAAGTAAAGGCAAAGTAAAAACAAAGCAAGTAAATAAAGTGATATAGATTGATGAGAATAGACCCGGGGGCCATAGGTTTCACTAGTGGCTTCTCTCAAGAGCATAACTATTCTACGGTGGGTGAACAAATTACTGTTGAGCAATTGATAGAATTGAGCATAGTTATGAGTATATCTAGGCAATGATCATGTATATAGGCATCACATCCAAAACAAGTAGATCGAAACGATTCGCATCTACTACTATTACTCCACTCATCGACCGCTATCCAAAGATGCATCTAGAGTATTAAGTAAAAAGCAGAGTAACGCCGTAAGCAAGATGACATGATGTAGAGGATAAATTCATGCAATATAATAAAACCCCATCTTGTTATCCTCGATGGCAACAATGCAATACGTGCCTTGCAACTCTTTACATCCTTTGAGTAAGGACACCGCAAGATTGAACCCAAAGCTAAGCACTTCTCCCATTGCAAGAACTACCAATCTAGTTGGCCAAACCAAAAAGATAATTCGAAGAGACTTGCATAGATAACTCAATCATACATAAAAGAATTCAGAGAAGAATCAAATATTTTCCATAGATAATACTGGATCATAAACCCACAATTTATCGGTCTCAACAAACACACCGCAAAAAGAAGTTTACATCGAATAGATATCCACGAGAGAGGGGGAGAACATTGTATTGAGATCCAAAAAGAGAGAAGAAGCCATCTAGCTACTAGCTATGGACCCGAAGGTCTGAAGTAAACTACTCACACTTCATCGGAGGGGCTATGGTGATGATGTAGAAGCCCTCCATGGTGGATGCCCCCTCGTGAACTCCTAACAGGCCCCAAGATGGGATCTCGTGGATACAGAAGGTTGCAGCGGTGGAATTAGGTTTTTGGCTCCTGGTTTGATTGTTCGGGGATACATAGGTATATATAAGGAAGGAGTACGTCGATGGAGCTTTGAGGGGCCCACGAGGTAGGGGCGCGCCCAGCGGGGGGCGCCCTCCACCCTCGTGACCTCCTCGAGCACTGCTTGGAGTAGGGTCCAGGTCTCCTGGGTCACGTTCGGTTGGAAAATCACGATCCCGAAGGTTTCATTCCGTTTGGACTCCATTTGATATTCTGTTTCTTCAAAATACTGAAAAAGGCAAAAAACAGCAATTCTGGGCTGAGCCTCCTGTTAATAGGTTAGTCCCAAAAGTAATATAAAAGTGGAAAATAAAGCCCAATATTGTCCAAAACAGTAGATAAAGTAGCATGATGCAATCAAAAATTATAGATACGTTGGAGACGTATCACTGCACGAAGAGCAGGTCTAGAAGTCAGCACAAAGGGGTTTTTACCCAGGTTCGGGCCGCAAAGATGCATAATACCCTAGTCCCGCTTGTCTGGATATATGTGTTCTTGAGCTTTTGAACTAGCTACGGTGCATGCATAGTCCAAAAAGTCCGAATCCTCTCTCTGTACGCCTCGGGCCTCCTTTTATACGTAAAGTGGTTGCCATAGTGGCAGAAAGGAGGTGGAAAGCAAGCTACAGCGTACGTGCTTATCGCTCGGCATCGTAGGACAAACACATTTAATGTGTTGCATACGTGCCCTCTTTCTTTATCGGGGATGATAATAGAAGCCATCCCGTCCGTCGCCGCTCCTCCTTGCTTCGACACGCGTCCAGGCTGACGAGGCATGCAGTGCCACGCTAGCTAACTAGCTACTTTTTTGGCATGATGGTAGAGTCTTCACAAAGATCTGCATGCTGCCATGCAGGCGCCTGCTTAATTAGTTGGTGCGCTGATCGTCGCACTGGAGTTGTGGCGAGGTGGCAAATCCTTGCCGGGCGCGGGCCTGGCCGTGGCCCGGCGATCATCCCCGACAAGGCTTGTCGGGGGGCTTCGCAGTTGTCCCCGCCAATGGTCTTGTCGGGGGTCGTCATCTTCTGTTCCCACGTGGACATGTAGGTTATCAATCTCTATGAAGATCTGCATGCTACCAAGCATGCCTCAAGGGTGATGGGCTTGCTAGTGCTATGCAGGTTGCCTCTGCAAGGGTGTTGCCGGGGGAGGTCCAGCTCGCCTTCTGCTCCTTATTCCTTGACTTGAGTATCTGCCTTGGTAGTCTTCGCGTTTCATCTTCTGTTGCCCTGCCGGGCCCGGCCACAGGCATGGCTACAACTGCTCGTGCACAAGTAAGGGGTACAAAAGAGCCTGTACTTTTGTAGACCGACAGGAGCCCCTGGGCTTGGGCCAAACGTGAGCGCAAGTCGTAGTTGGGCCAGGCCCAAAGCAGTGCGCGGGTACGCGAGGCAGGGACTTAATCTTCCACGATCTCTTTGCCAATTGCGCTTCCCCAGGATCTGCGTCCAGCACCTGACGTGGGGGTCATGCATGGGGCGCCGCTCATTTACCCTCTGCGCCCTTCCCCAATCTAGGAACCGCCGTTCCCCTTCTTCTTCTTTGAGCAAAAACCAGAGCTTTTGCTTCCTCTCACTGCCGCAGCGCCTCCATTGCTTCTAGATCCCTTGCCTCTTCCCAGTTGTCATGGCGCACAAGGCAAGTAAGGGCAAGGGTGTAGCCAAGGCTGCCGAGGGGAAAGAGGTGTCGGAGAACGAGCTGATAAAGATACAGAAGAAGCACACCCTCTTTCCTTCGATGATCGACGCGCTCACGCTTAGGGACCAGTTCTGATGCCTGTGGGGGAGAGAGACGACGGGGCATCCCACCACGCAGGTCATCCCCGCTCCCTTTGCCGAGCCCGGCCTGAATACTTATCCTTTATTTGTCGACTACTTCTCTTGCGGCCTCTGCCCCCCTTTCTCTGATTTCTTTAATGACATCATGCACATCTACGACTTCCATCTCCTGGATTTTACTCTGAATGATGTGGTGTGCATGGCTCTCTTTGCCCACCTCTGTGAGGGCTTTGTCGGGGTGCAGCCCAACATGGCTCTCTCCCGCCATTATTTCCTTCCTCGCATCCAGCTGGGGGATGCCCTCTCTGGCTGCATCCCATGGATCCCAAGGGATCTGTGCAAAGGTGCATACCCGAAGGGAGCTCAGAAGGAGAGGTGGGATGAATGGCGGGGCCGGTGGTGCTGGATTGTAGAGGAGGACCCACGACCGTTCTGCATGGTCCGTCAGAGTCCACCGGTCCATGGTCCACACTGGAGTGATCTCGACACCGACGACCAGAAGCTCACGATTGCCACCACCAGGATTCATCGCCTTGCAGCGGCTGGGCTCACACTCGAGATGGTTGGGGCTGATTTCATCCGCCGTCGCATCGCCCCCTTGCATAATAAGGGGAGACCGGCCTGGGACTACAAGAATGCAGCTGATATCATGAGGCTTCGCCCTGGCCTAAATAATAACTTCACGGTGATGTAGCACATGCATCTTTACCAGAGGCTTTTCAGCTCAAGGTCGACGAGATCGGCAAGGCCCAGAGGACCAGCTAGGCTGCCGAGACCGGCAAGGCCGAAAATCCATTCAGGTTGCCGGCAGGGGTGGTCCTTTTGAGTAACAACTCCCGCCTGACCGCCATTATTGCCATGATGCCAGCGTTCAGTGCACACGGCCTCGATCCGACCTGTGCCGAGCCAAAAGCAGAACTGGTGCAGGCATTTTTCGATAATTTGTCGGAGGGGACCATCCGCGAGGAGCCGCTACTCATCCGCCCCACCACTGACGAAGAGGTGGCGTACATCACCGCCAGGGTGGAGGAGGCGGAGCTTGCCGCTGAGGCCGGCAGGCTTGGCACTGTGGATAACGAGGCCGAAGGAGCCGAGGAGGAGAATAGGTTCCTGGAGTGGGAGGGGCCCGCCGGGGAGACCAACGGCACCGGCGCCGTGGTCCCCACTGCTCCAACTTCTCTGTGATTCTTTTTAAGTGCTCCTTAAAGTCAACACAACTCCACCTTATATACTTCATCTCCTTGCCCCAAACTTCTGCCCAATGATCATGCCATGTGTATAGAGAAATATAGTATTTTCTTACAAAAATGATTTGGCCAAATAGTATTTTCAAAATTAGTTTTCCAAAACCCTAAATTGAAGTTTGCAATTTGCAAGTACTTGATTTGGGGTATGAAAAATATTTCAAAAGGTATATTTGAATCCTATTAGATGTAGGACTCCCATAAACCACAAAAATATAATTTTAAAAGCTATTTTACTATTTTATTTAAAAGCTCTTTCTTAAGGCCGAAAATGGTCTTTAATAGGGAAAAATTATTTTATTGTTTCAAAAATATTTTACAAAAATCAGGGAAACTCAGTGGACATATATTTTCCATATATAAGAGTTTCAACACATGGTCTTGTTCAAAATATTGGACAAAACCTCCCAAAACCATTTCTGCCCATTTCAAGGATTTGAAATATTTCTACAGGAAATATTTTCACGAAAATCCAAGGAAAATCCAGCAAGTCACAAATGCATATTTTGATCACCTTGCAAACCTCATGTCAATTAAAGTCATTTTGGTTCACCAAAATACCCCAAAACCCTCTCTGACCAGAATCAAATTTGAACAAGTTTGTACTACCAACTTTCTCTCCTTGACCCCAACTTTTGTGAGGATGATCACATGAGCAAATGAGGCCACTACACAAAGTGGTGCATCAAGGAGAAGTGATTTGCTCAACTAGATCTACACAAGTTCATTTCTGCTAATTTTTAGGGTTTACAAAAGTTGCATTGGCAACTTTGCCCAAATGAGCTCAAAATGGGTGGGAGGCCCTAAATGCATGTGCCATTTCACCCTGTGGAGTCACATGACTAATGGAAATCATCTACTTGCCCAAACCAGCGTCAAACACCTTCTGCCACTTTACCAAAATTCCATTTTGGCCTGTCCCACTAATCTCCATGAGCCATGCTTTTTACCACAACCCCTCCTAGTTCCCCTCTATCACCTGGATGCTTTCCTGCCCAAGGAAGCAATGATGAAGGGAGGGGGAACCCCATTTTTCTTCTCTGGACAGCAGATCCCCCCTCTCTCTCAGCCTCCTTCTCTCCCCTCAGCTTTCCAGAACATCCAAGGCTCTCTCCAGCTTTTGCCCATGCCCCCTCCAGCTGCCAGACACAAGTGGGCGCGCGCAGACGCGAGAAAACTGCGGATGCCGGCCAAAGTCGCGCTCTGGAGCGCCTGGCAGGGCACCTGACCGTTGATGCCGCGTCCCCCGACCACCTCGAGCCTCCCCCGTGCGCCAGTCGATGCCCCTCGACGTCCGCTCCACGCCAGCAGGCTGCCCACTTGCTCCCGCACCCTCCTCTCTCTCTTGCAGCTCGCGCCAGAGCGCCGCTCCGCTCGGCCAATGCGCGTGCCGCTCCTGTGGCCCGCGCGCAGCTCGTCCCTCTCCTCCTCTCTCTCCTTAGCAGCCTAGACCACCCCCATGAACACCCCCGAGCCCTCCATTCGCTCTCTAACGGTCACCCGAGCCGATCCCGCGGGCACCCGTAGGCCACGCCTACGGTGGACCACGACCAGCCTATATAAGGCGACCCGAGCCCCTCTCTCACTCCCTGTCGCTCCCCCACACTCCTAATCAACCTCCTGCACCCCCCATTCATCTCTAGAGCCGCCCGAGCTCGATATCGAGCTCGAGCTCCGCCGCCTCGGCTCGTCGGCGTTCGCGCGGTACAGGCCTCCTCCGCCCCAGTTTTCTCTCGATCTGGAACCGTGCGGCAACGCTGACCCTTTCCCCTCTCTTCCCCACTCTTTTTGCAGCCAGGAACGGCCGGAACCAACGACGCCCGAAGCCCCTCTACCGTGTGACCTCGTCGCCGGCGAACCAGGCTGCTCCGGCGACCATCTCCACCACCACCTAAACGGCGACATCCCCCCGAGTCCAACGGTACCAAGCATGCATCCCCCGTGCCCTATATCGCCGCCGGCAAGCTCGCCGTTGCCTCTGGACGGAGGTAGACGACGACGGACGTGGGCCCTGTCCGTCAGCCTCACGCCCTGACGGGTGGGACCCACCCGTCAGGTTTCAAAAGCGCACGCGCGCGCACCGGTTCGCCCGTCGGCTGAAGGCGTACTCCACGTTTGTGCCTTCGACGTGGCGGCCTCGCGCGGGCCGATTTCCCCCCTGGGCCTGCTACACTGTAGCCTTTCTGGCCCAGTGGCACAGTGCCATTTTCCCTTTTTCTTTTCTGTCAAACTTACAAAAATTCCTCTGGACTAAATATAAATCCAAATGAAATAATTCCAGTTCCTAAATTCTTGTAAAAATCCCGCCTATTTAGTGGTGCAACTTTCATTCAAATCCAACAACCTTTTCTTCACTATAAATATTTAAATGTGATTTTAAGCATTTAATATACCTTTGTAAATCCATTTCTCCTATTCTGCTACTCCAAATCAAAAGCTAGGAATTTTCCCCTTCTTAGTTTTCACCGTAGTATTTAACAAAAATGAGTTGACATTTTTCTGAGCACTTTGGTTTTTCTGTTTTATTATTGCCTTATTTTTCTCGTTATTATTTTGCGACGATAGATTGTGTTGCTGACGAAGGAGTTGGACCAGAAGACTTTGAAGACCCAGAAGACTTTGTTGAGCCAGGCAAGCAGCCCTTTGACCATGTCTATGAAACCCTTTTTATGCATGTCATATAGCACCATATTGTTGTTGCAACAGAATCATGATGAGGTGGTAACCACTTTGATGGTTTGCCACCGTTACTTCCTCGTTGATACTTGCATTGTGCATGACCCTACCTTCTTATGAGGGTTATGCCAGTGGGAGTATATAGGATGCTAAAGTAGTGCTACACAAAAAGGGATGGGAATATGCATGGTGATGGACACCAAGTATTTTTCAAAAGACTTCTCGAAAACCCCATCAGGTGCCACTTATGCCCGGGGGAGATGATGAGTTGGGTAGCCACTTGATGACGAAGTGGTGTACTGAGGCAAGTGTGTGTTGTTTTCAAAATGGATTGGTTTAAGTTGCGACCGTTATTCCAACCTTACATGCGCAACCACTCTACCCTTATATGGGAAAGGGCATTATTGATTACGTAGACCGATACTAGCTTGGAGCCCGCATTACTAGTGACGGGAGAGTTGTTGGTGCGCTCTCTCGGGGCGGGTCGTGCTGTAGGGCGGCCATGATCTGTTTTCACAGGGCACCGGACACACCGTTGGTACCCCGTGCTTGTGGTATGTGATGAATATGGGAGCGAGGCTCCACAACTTTATGATGTGAAATGTTAGGCACGGGGGTTACTACCAATCGAGTGGACTCCATGTTAGTGTCGTCTAGGGAAAGGTAGTGATCGGGTGCTTACCCCGGGTACTTGAGGTATCACGGGTCATGGATGACACGGAAGTTCCCCGGATCTTGTGGGTAAAGTGTGCAACCTCTGCAGAGTATTTGAATAGCCGTGTCCACGGTCAAGGACAGTTGGGTAACCGCTCTTGGGCTACGTCCACATCTTTACAAACCGTGTGTGTGTGTGTGTGTGTTGATAAAATGACTTGGGTCAAGTCAAGGGACTTGACATGATTGAGTTGGGTTGGTGCCCACTCTATTTATGTTGATATCTGTAACCTGTCCTTATGGTTACTTGAATTCTCTTGATGCATATCTTACAAGTTGTTGAAACATGTCATTGCACTCAAAACTAGCTTTCTGCAAAAATTTACCTATATCATGCATTTTTATATCTTGAACCAAAACATGGGTTGCTTGCGAGTACATTCAAAGTACTCATTGGCTTGCCACTGGTTATTTAATTGACCAGGCACGGAAGAACCAGAGTTCAAAGAAGAGTTCTTTGGAGACGAACATGCGAACTAGGACGTTTCCCAGCCAGAATGCCTGTAGGGTTAAGGCAGATGGCATGGGTTCTACTTATCGACGAAGATTTCCTCTGGTTGTGTTTCATTTGATGTTCACCCCTTAAGGCTTTATCAATGTAAGACTTGGCCATAATGGTCATAATTTGTGTAAGACGGTATGTATGGATGTAAGACTCTTGTTATTCAGCTTCTGTGTGTTCAGTGAGCATTGATCTCGGATCCTTGTACACGCAGCATTCGGTGATCTCGACTTATGAGTCGGGGTCCCCACAGAGCTGGTACCAGAGCCATCCTGAGTGTAGGAAGCTTAGTTAGCATGGACGTTAGTTAGAGTGAGACTATCCACAAAATTACCTATATACCTATGTTTTCTGAAAGTATCCCAAACATAGGTCACATTCCCTCTATTGACCCTTCCCCTTCCACTTTTGTAGATGGCTGTCTTACCCGAGGACTTCCTGACCACCGGATTTCCCGTGCTTCTTGAGGATAGCCTCAGGAAGTGCCAGTTCACTCGAGCCCCCACCTTCTCCTACCACAAGCACTGGATCAACAGCACTAAGGAGTATCATGTGGAGGTAGTCGTGAGGGCGAACAACTCCCCAACGAGCTGGTTCTTTGAGGGACCCCATATGGCGACCCTGCTTCTCGCCGTTGAGACTGCTGCTCTCAAGGCGTTGATTCGCCTTTGAGATCTTCTAGTAGAGATGTCAAGTGAGCCAGCCACTCGTTACCTACCTTATCGTAAGGAGGGTGATGACGAGAGCAGCGCACCAGCTCCACCCATGGACGAAGGACTTTCCCTCCATTTCTAGACCTACTTCAGCTTGTGTGCCGACAGCCTGGCACAACACTTGGCCTCGGAGTCGGTGGAGCTTCGGAAGGAACTCCACGAGACCAAGGAACTCCTCACTTTGGCTCGGGGCAGGCGGACAGGATCAGAAGGATGGTGCACCCCGGACAGCCCGTTGTAGCCTATCGAGGCGTCGACCCCCACAGATCACGAATGCCAAGGGGTCATCTCAGCCACGCCAGTATGGCGAAATACTACATAACCTCTTCACGGTGCCCCGTGGCAAGCAGCGCGTGTTCAGCTCCTCCACTCCCCACTCCCTCAAGTGACGAAGAGAGTAAGACAGATGAAGATGAGGAGGAAGACCCAGAGGAGCCGGAATACCCGACCGAGCATTCCACCACTTAGACACCGTTCAGGACTAGGATAGGCCAGTCCGTAACCCTTAAGGTAGGATAGGTCGTGTACCCCTTATGCGAAATCGAGTCCATGTAATGGTTCAAATGAAACCATGTTGTGTTGTGTTTGCCTTCGACGAGTTTTGATGGAAGTTGTACTTTCCCTTTCGGGCAATTGTAAACAACTACATCACCCATTTGGTTTTAATGCATGAGTTTGGCCCTTCTGGCCTTGGCTTAACTTAAAATTGTATCACACCACCCCTTACTAGGCATCCCATCTATATTGCTTTCCCTCATTTTCTTTTCCCAATCATGAGACCTTGACCGCTCCAACAGGATGCCTGTTGTAACACGTACTGGTACCTCTACCCAGCAGCAAGAAGCCGGAGGTTCTGCTGAAGCAGGAGTCAGCCAGGACCAAGCCTGAGGACAGACTACACCACCACCACCTCCTCCAAACATGGACATGGCTCAGCTTCTCCAAGCCTTCTGAGAGGAATGCCAAGCCAACACTGCAGCCCTCCAGATGATTGCTCAAGGTGTCAATCGCCAGCCGGCGGGACATGGCAATGGACGTTCCACGTTGGTGGAGTTCAAGAAGCATGCACCACCCACCTTCATCGAGGCTGCTGAACCCTCGGATGCGCAGGCGATGGGTCCGCACCATTGAGGACCTCTTGGAACTAGTCGGATGCACCGAGGACCGTGAGAAGGTGGCGTATGCTGCTCAACATCTCGGGGGCACTGCTAGAGCTTGGTGGGATGGATTCAAGGCCATGCATCTTGAGCAAAACATCACTTGGAATAACTTCAAGGCAGAATTCCATAAGGCCCACATTCCTTCGGAATCATGGCCATCAAGAAGCGGAGTTCCGAGCCCTAAAGCAAGTAAGTAGCATCACAAGGAGTACATGCGAAGTTCGGTGTTCTCTCAAGGTATGCTCAGGAAGATGTCAAGACCGATCTTTGCCAAAAAGAGTGTTTCATGGAAGGCCTTAACCAGACTCTGCGAGACTACGCTTGTTGTGTGTGACCGCCCAACCTTTCTGATCTGGTGAACAAGGCACTCATGCTTGAGGACAAGCGGCGTGCTTTGGATGATACCCGTAAGCGCAAGATGATCGCAAGGGTAGCTCCAAAGAACTCGAAGCCTCGCCGTGGCAGCCAGCCCCGGTCAAGCTAACCTATCGCAGCCAAGAGCTCCTGCACCCGCACCAACTATCCACCTCAAAGAAGATACCAACCCTGGCCAGCTTACAACAACCTCAATAACAATGCCGGCAAGAGCAAAGAACCCCAACCAAGTCACTTGCTTTGGATGTGGTCAGCCAGACACTACTCAAGTATTGCCCCAACAAGAAGCCCGACGCCCGCGCCCCAATGCGCAGAACCGGGACAAGGCCGTGGAATGCCACCAAGGAACCAAGCTCCCGCAACCTGCCCAACAACGGCAAGGGTCGTGTGAATCATGTCACTTGAAAGAAGCCCAGAAGACCGGACGACATGTTGGGTACGTTCCTTGTCAATTCAGCACCTGCAACTGTCTTGTTTGATTCTGGAGCCACGCATTCATTTGTCACCCAAAAGTGTGCATTAAAAAGTGGCATGACCCCTACACCCCTTAATAACCCTATGGTGGTACAAACCCCCGGAGCAGAGATGAGAGCCAAGATAGGATGTAAAGGAGTCGGGATTGTCATTAATGGGGTATACTTCCTAGTAGACCTTATCATCTTAAGATCGCAAGGCTTGGATGTGATCTTAGGAATGGATTGGCTCATCAAGCACCAAGGCTTGTTAGATTGTGCCAACCGGACTGTCACTGTGACCAATGAGCAAGGAATCAAAGTTAAATTTGCCTCCAACCCCTCCTCTGCTCAAGCCAACCAAGTCAACTGTCTGACTGAAGTTTAATTGGAGCAAGTGCCGCTAGTATGCGAATACCCCGATGTCTTTCCTGATGAGCTACCGGGAATGCCTCCTGACCGAGACATTGAGTTCATCATCGAGCTCATACCCGGAGCGGGACCCATCTATAAGAAGCCTTATAGAATGGGATCGGAGGAGTTAGCAGAATTGAAGAAGCAACTGGAAGAACAGTTGAGGAAGGGATTTATCCGCCCTAGTGCCTCCCCTTGGGGATCACCTGTTTTGTTTGTGGCGAAGAAGGACGGTACCATCCGCTTGTGCATTGACTACCGCTTCCTCAATGAAGTTACAATCAAGAACAAGTATCCACTTCCCAAGATTGAAGATCTGTTTGATCAACTTAATGGGGCCAAGGTGTTCTCCAAGATCGACCTCAGATCTGGGTACTACCAGCTGAAAATCAGACCCCAAGATATTCTGAAGACGACATTTGTAACCAGATATGGCATGTATGAGTGCACGGTCATGTCTTTGGATTGACCAATGCCCCAGCTTACTTCATGTATCTCATGAATAAGGTCTTCATGGAATATTTGTACAAGTTTGTCGTTGTCTTCATTGATGACATTCTTGTCTTCTCGAAGACGGAAGAGCAGCACGAGCAACACTTGAGGATGGTCCTAGACAAGCTTCGAGAGCGCCAACTGTATGCCAAGTTCAGCAAGTGCAAATTTTGGCTACGTGAAGTTGGATTCTTGGGTCATGTATAGACCGAAGAAGGATTGTCGGTCGATCCCACTAAGATTGAAGCCGTGACTGAATGGCAATCCCCAAGGAATGTGAAGGAAGTCAGAAGCTTCCTCGGACTCGCATGATATTACCGCAAGTTCGTTGAAGGATTCTCAAGCATTGCCCGACCCATGACTCAGCTCTTGAAGAAGGACAAGAAGTTTGAATGGACGCCGAAGTGCGAAGAGAGCTTCCAGGAGCTGAAGAAGAGACTGACCACCGCCCCAGTTCTGGCCACACCAGATATACACAAGGGGTTTGTGATATATTGTGACGGATCAAGAACCGGACTGGGAGGTGTTCTGATGCAAGAAGGCAGAGTCGTAGCTTACCTTTCAAGGCAACTACGGCCTCATGAAGAGAACTATGCTACTCATGATCTCGAGTTAGCAGCAGTGGTTCATGCCTTGAAGACATGGCGACATTACCTCATAGGGAAACGGTGTGAGATATACACGGATCACAAAAGTCTGAATTATATTTTCACTCAAAAGGAATTGAACATGAGGCAGAGAAGATGGCTAGATTTGATCAAGGATTATGACCTTAGTGTTCAATACCACCCTGGAAAGGCTAATGTGGTAGCAGATGCATTAAGTAGAAAGGCTTGTTCCTTGAATGCTATGCTTAAGGACAAGCTGCCCGCCTTGTATGGAGAACTTGAAAGCTTCGGGTTGGAACTGGTTGCACCAGGATTCTTGGCCAACCTCGAAGTTAGGCCTACCTTGATGGATGATATTAAGGAAGCTCAGATGGGACATGAAAGTATTGAAGGCATCAAGAGGAAGATTAAGGCAGGCAAGGCCCCAGGATTCTCAGAGGACGAGAAAGGAATTGTGTGGTTTGGGAATCACATTTGCGTGCCCAACAAGGTTGAGCTCAAGAACCTGATCTTGCAAGAAGCTCATAACACCCCCTATTCCATCCATCCTGGAGGAACCAAGATGTATCAATACCTAAAGGAAAGATTTTTGTGGCACGGGATGAAAAGGGAGATTACCACCTATGTTGCAAAGTGCGATGTATGCCAAAGAGTCAAGGTTGAATATCAGCGACCTGCTGGATTGCTCCAACCACTCAAGGTTCCCGAGTGGAAATGGGATAAAGTCGGAATGGATTTCATCACTGGACTACATAGGTTGAACAAGGGACATGACTCCATCTGGGTCATAATCGACCATTTGACCAAAGTAGCCCATTTCATTCCTGTCAAAACAACTTACAAGGGAAACCAGCTAGCCAGCCTCTACATCAACAGAATCGTAAGCCTTCATGGTGTTCCCAAGGAGATTGTGTCAGATCGAGGAACCCAGTTTACCTCAAGGTTCTCGAAGAAGTTCCAAGAGACCATGGGGACCAAGTTGTCCTTCAGCACTGCTTTCCACCCATAGACCGGAGGTCAGATAGAACGAGTGAATTAGATACTCGAAGACATGCTCCGAGCCTGTGTCTTAGCATATGGAGCTAGGTGGGAAGATTGCCTCCCTTTCGCCGAGTTCTCTTACAACAACAGTTATCAGTCAAGCCTTCAGATGGCACCATTTGAGGTGTTATACAGATGGAAGTGCCGCACACCCCTCAATTGGTCAGAGACCGGAGAAGGACTTGTCTTTGGGCCCGATATCCTCCGTGAAGCAGAAGAGCAAGTCCAGCTTGTCAGAGAGCGTTTGAAGACTGCCAAGTCAAGGTAGAAGAGCTATGCTGACTCACGTTGTAGAGACGTAAACTTCCGAGTTGGAGACCATGTCTATCTCCGGGTCACACCTCTCAAGGGAACCCAGCGCTTCCATGTCAAAGGAAAGCTCGCCCCAAGATACATCGGCCCCTTCAAGATCACTGAACGACGAGGAGAAGTGGCTTACCAGTTGGAACTGCCACCTGAACTATCCGATGAGCACAACGTATTCCACGTGTCACAACTCTGGAAGTGCCTCCATGTCCCAGACAAGCCTGATCTTTACAAGGACGTCGATCACCAAGCCATTGACCTTCAGCCTGATTTGACCTACCGTGAGAGGCCCATGTGCATTTTGGATGAGGCTGAGCGACACACTCTAAGCTGCACCATCAAGTACTTCAAGGTCCAGTGGAGCAACCACACTGAAGTAGAAGCAACTTGGGAACGTGAAGACTACCTCAGATCCGAGTTTCTGTATCTCTTTAAAGCCTAGTTTAGGAATCTCGGGGACGAGATTCTTGTAAGGGGGGTAGGTCTGTCACACCCTGCATTTTGTAACATTTAATTTGCACTACTAAATCATGAAAATTTGGACCAACAAAAACTTTTGCATTATTTGGCTTTTATTTGGAGTTGGTTTTCTCTCTGTGATTCTTTTTAAGTGCTCCTTAAAGTCAACACAACTCCACCTTATATACTTCATCTCCTTGCCCCAAACTTCTGCCCAATGATCATGCCATGTGTATAGAGAAATATAGTATTTTCTTACAAAAATGATTTGGCCAAATAGTATTTTCAAAAATTAGTTTTCCAAAAACCCCTAAATTGAGGTTTGCACTGCAAGTACTTGATTTGGGGTATGAAAAATATTTCAAAAGGTATATTTGAATCCTATTAGATGTAGGACTCCCATAAACCACAAAAATATAATTTTAAAAGCTATTTTACTATTTTATTTAAAAGCTTTTTCTTAAGGCTAGAAATGGTCTTTAATAAGGAAAAATTATTTTATTGTTTCAAAAATATTTGAAAAAATCAGGGAAACTCAGTGGACATATAGTTTCCATATATAAGAGTTTCAACACATGGTCATGTTCAAAATATTGGACAAAACCTCCCAAAACCATTTCTGCCCATTTCAAGGATTTGAAATATTTCTACAGGAAATATTTTCACAAAAATCCAAGGAAAATCCAGCAAGTCACAAATGCATATTTTGATCACCTTGCAAACCTCATGTCAATTAAAGTCATTTTGGTTCACCAAAATGCCCCAAAACCCTCTCTGACCAGAATCAAATGTGAACAAGTTTGTACTACCAACTTTCTCTCCTTGACCCCAACTTTTGTGAGCATGATCACATGACCAAATGAGGCCACTACACAAAGTGGTGCATCAAGGAGAAGTGATTTGCTCAACTAGATCTACACAAGTTCATTTCTACTAATTTCTAGGGTTTACAAAAGTTGCATTGGCAACTTTGCCCAAATGAGCTCAAAATGGGTGGGAGGCCCTAAATGCATGTGCCATTTCACCCTGTGGAGTCACATGACTAATGGAAATCATCTACTTGCCCAAACCAGCGTCAAACACCTTCTCCCACTTTACCAAAATTCCATTTTGGCCTCTCCCACTAATCTCCATGAGCCCTGCTTTTTACCACAACAACTCCTAGTTCCCCTCTATCACCTGGATGCTTTACTGCCCGAGGAAGCAATGATGAAGGGAGGGGAACCCCAATTTTCTTCTCTGGACAGCAGATTCCCCCTCTCTCTCAGCCTCCTTCTCTCCCCTCAGCTTTCCAGAGCATCCAAGGCTCTCTCCAGCTTTTGCCCATGCCCCCTCCAGCTACCAGACACAAGTGGGCGCGCGCGGACGCGGGAAAACCGTGGATGCCAGCCAAAGTCGTGCTCTGGAGCGCCTGGCAGGGCACCCGACCGTTGACGCCGCGTTCCCCAACCACCTCGAGCCTCCCCCGCGCGCCAGTCGATGCCCCTCGACGTCCGCTCCATGCCAGCAGGCTGCCCACTTGCTCCCGCACCCTCCTTTCTCTCCTGCAGCTCGCGCCAGAGCGCCGCTCCGCTCGGCCAATGCGCGTGCCGCTCCTGTGGCCCGCCCGCAGCACATTCCTCTCCTCCTCTCTCTCCTTAGCACCCTAGACCACCCCCATGAACACCCCCGAGCCCTCCATTCCCTCTCTAACGGCCACCCGAGCCGATCCCGCGGGCACCCGTAGGCTACGCCTACGCTGGACCTCGGCCAGCCTATATAAGGCGACTTCGAGCCCCTCTCTCACTCCCTGTCGCTCCCCCACACTCCTAATCAACCTCCCGCACCCCCCATTCATCTCCAGAGCCGCCCGAGCTCGAGATCGAGCTCGAGCCCCGCCGCCTCGGCTCGTTGGCGTTCGCGCGGTACAGGCCTCCACCGCCCCCGTTTTCTCTTGATCTGGAACCGCCCAGCAACGCTGACCTTTTCCCCTCTCTTCCCCACTCTTTTTGCAGCCGGGAATGGCCGGAACCATCGATGCCCGAAGCACCTCCGCCGTGTGACCTCGTCGCCGGTTAACCAGGCTGCTCCGGCGACCATCTCCACCACCACCTGAACGGTGACATCCCCCCGAGTCCAACGGTACCAACCATGCACCCCCCGTGCCCTATACCGCCGCCGGTGAGCTCGCCGTTGCCTCTGGACGGAGGTAGACAACGACGGCCGTGGGCCCTGTCCGTCAGCCTCACGCCCTGACAGGTGGGACCCACCCGTCAGGTTTAAAAAGCGCACGCGCGCGCACCGGTTCGCCCGTCGGCTGAAGGCGTACTCCGCCATTGCGCCTTCGACATGGCGGCCTCGCGCGGGCCGATTTCCCCCTGGGCTTGCTGCACTGTGGCCTTTCTGGCCCAGTGGCACAGTGCCATTTCCGCTTTTTCTTTTCTGTCAAACTTACAAAAATTCATCTGGACTAAATACAAAACCAAATGAAATAATTCCAGTTCCTAAATTCTTGTAAAAATCCCGCCTATTTAGTGGTGCAACTTTCATTCAAATCCAACAACCTTTTCTTCATTGTAAATATTTAAATGTGATTTTAAGCATTTAAATATACCTTTGTAAATCCATTTCTCCTATTCTGCTACTCCAAATCCAAAGCTAGGAATTTTCCCCTTCTTAGTTTTCACCATAGTATTTAACAAAAATGAGTTGATATTTTTCTGAAAACTTTGGTTTTCTGTTTTATTATTGGCTTATTTTTCTCGTTATTATTTTGCGACGATAGATTGCGTTGCTGACGAAGGAGTTGGACCAGAAGACTTTGAAGACCCAGAAGACTTTGTTGAGCCAGGCAAGCAGCCCTTTGACCATGTCTATGAAACCCTCTTTATGCATGTCATATAGCACCATATTGTTGTTGCAACAGAATCATGATGAGGTGGTAACCACTTTGATGGTTTGCCACCGTTACTTCCTCGTTGATACTTGCATTGTGCATGACCCTACCTTCTTATGAGGGATATGCTAGTGGGAGTAGATAGGATGCTAAAGTAGTGCTACGCAAAAAGGGACGGGAATATGCATGGTGATGGAGACAAAGTATTTTTCAAAAGACTTTTCGAAAACCCCATCGGGTGCCACTTATGCCCGGGGAAGATGATGAGTTGGGTAGCCACTTGATGACGAAGTGGTGTACCGAGGCAAGTGTGTGTTGTTTTCAAAACGGATTGGTTTAAGTTGCGACCGTTATTCCAACCTTACATGCACAACCACTCTACCCTTATATGGGAAAGGGCATTATTGATTACCTAGACCGATACTAGCTTGGAGCCCGCATTACTAGTGACGGGAGAGTTGTTGGTGCGCTCTCTCGGGACGGGGTCGTGCTAGGTAGGGCGGCCATGACTGTTTTCACAGGGCAGCGGACACACCGTTGGTACCCTGTGCTTGTGGTATGTGATGAATATGGGAGAGGCTCCACAACTTTATGATGTGAAATGTTAGGCACGGGGGTTACTACCAATTGAGTGGACTCCATGTTAGTGTCGTCTAGGGAAAGGTAGTGATCGGGTGCTTACCCCAGGTACTTGAGGTATCGCGGGTCGTGGATGACACGGAAGTTCCCCGGATCTTGTGGGTAAAGTGTGCAACCTCTGCAGAGTGTAAAACTATTCGAATAGCCGTGTCCACAGTCAAGGATAGTTGGGTAACCGCTCTTGGGCTATGTCCAAATGTTTACAAACCTTGTGTGTGTGTTGATAAAATGACTTGGGTCAAGTCAAGGGACTTGACATGATTGAGTTGGGTTGGTGCCCACTCTATTTATGTTGATATCTGTAACCTGTCCTTATGGTTAGTTGAATTATCTTGATGCACGTCTTACAAGTTGTTGAAACATGTCATTGCACTCAAAACTAGCTTTCTGCAAAAATTTACCTATATCATGCATTGTTGTATATTGAACCAAAACATCGGTTGCTTGCGAGTACATTCAAAGTACTCATTGGCTTGCCACTGGTTATTTAATTGACCAGGCATGGAAGAACCGGAGTTCAAAGAAGAGTTCTTTGGAGACGAACATGCGAACTAGGACGTTTCCTAGTCAGAATGCCTGTAGGGTTAAGGCAGATGGCATGGGTTCTACTTATCGACGAAGATTTCTGCTCCTTGTGTTTCATTTGATGTTCAGCCCTTAAGGCTTTATCAATGTAAGACTTGGCCATAATGGTCATAATTTGTGTAAGACGGTATGTATGGATGTAAGACTCTTGTTATTCAGTTTCTGTGTGTTCAGTGAGCATTGATCTCTGGGATCACTGTACACGTGCATTCGGTGATCTCGACTTATGAGTCGGGGTCCCCACATCATCCAAGTGGTCTCGGACTCCATCTCCTCCTCCCCCACTTGCGGACGCCGCCCCAGTGGCCTACTTCGACCTCGAGTCTTTTAGCCCGAAGAGGAAGCGGAGGACAAAGAAGGAAAATGAGTAAGCACCTTGTGCCCTCATCTATCCTTTGATTTTTCATTTTGATTGTCTTTCCTTGACTTGATCTTGTCTTTCATAGCGACACAGAGACGCTTACTCAGCGGGTGGCGAAGAGAGCCAAAGTCTCGACGGGTGACGAGCCCCCGGCAAGCACTCCACGTGCGTCGGGGATGATCTTCTTTAGCCCGGACTCCAGCCCCGAGCGCAGACCCCACTCCAGCCCCCAGGGTAAGGTTGCTGCCTATTTCCCGCTGGCAGGCGGTGGAGTGTGCATCTTTAGTGTTAACCTTGGCGGGTCCACAGGAATAGAGCAGCAGCAGGAGGAGCCGTTAAGGGCCACCCCCGACACGCCGCCCCCATCAACCACGCCACCTCGAGGGGCTTCCACGGCAAGAGCATCCATCGACGAGCTGCTCTGAGTGGAGGAAGGGACGGCGAGCACAGACGCCGGTGGTCCTACCTCGGCAACGGGTTTTGCCGGGGAGGAAACCACTCCTCCTAATCCCAACATAGATAAGTCGTTCTCTCCATTCCCCTTGCAGCCACTGTCATGTGATTTTCTTTCTTTTCTTTATCTTGGACTTTGTGTTTGGCCCCGCTTTATTCTACTTTTTGATCTCCAGGTCCCCCCAGATGGACCAGGCGGACGTCGACACTGTGATCGGGGAGATCGCCAAGGATGCCGAGGCTGAGGCCGCCAACATTGCTGCCAAGGAGGCCGCCAAGGGATCTGCCGAGGAGGCTGGCAAGGGATCCGTTGAAGAGGCTGCCAAGGGGCCTGCCGGGGAGCCCAACAAGGCCGCCACTGGGGAGGCCGCCAAGGAGCCTGCCAGGGAGGAGGTGGTCGATGACCAGCCTTCTTCCCCCTCGGCCCCTGCCCCGAGCAGGTACTTGATACGTCTCCAACGTATCAATAATTTTTGATTGTTCCATGCTATTATATTATCCGCTTTGGATGTTTAATGGGCTTTAATATGCTATTTGATATTATTTTTGGGACTAACCTATTAACCGGAGGCCTAGTGACAGTTTTGTTTTTTTTCTATTTTAGTGTTTGATAGAAAAGGAATATCAAACGGAGTCCAAACGGAATGAAACCTTCATGAGGATCTTTCTTGGACTGAAAGCAATCCAGAAGACTTGGAGTTGAAGTCTGGGCCTCTACGAGGAGGGCATGAGGCAGGAGGGCGCGCCCAGGGGGTAGGCACGCCCCCACCCTCGTAGACCCGTCGTAGCTCCACCGATGTACTTCTTTCGCCTATATATACTCTTATACCCTGGAAACATTGGAGGGAGCCACGAAAACACTTTTCCACCGCCGCAACGTTCTGTAATTGTGAGACCAATCTTGAGGGCTTCTACATCAACACCATTGCCTCTCCGATGAAGCGTGAGTAGTTTACCATAGACCTTCGGGTCCATAGTTTTTAGCTAGATGGCTTCTTCTCTCTCTTTGATTCTCAATACAAAGTTCTCCTCGATTTTCATGGAGATCTATTCGATGTAATACTCTTTTGCTCTCTGTTTGCCGAGATCCGATGAATTGTGGATTTATTAACTTGATCATCTATGAAAATTATTTGGTTCTTCTTTGAATTCTTATATGCATGATTTGATATCTTTGCAAGTCTCTTCGAATTATCGGTTTAGTTTGGCCTACTAGATTGATCTTTCTTGTAATGGGAGAACTGCTTAGCTTTGGGTTCAACTTGCAGTGTCCTTTCCCAGTGACAGTATGGGCAGTAAGGCACGTATTGTATTGTTGCCATCGAGGATAAAAAATATGGGGTTTATATCATATTGCTTGTGTTTATCCCTCTACATCATGTCATCTTGCTTAATGTGTTACTCCGTTCTTATGAAATTAATACTCTAGATGCATGATCATTGCCTTAGATGTCATCATAATTATGCGCTTTTGTATCGATAGTAATTTGTTCACCCATCGTAATACATGCTATCCTGAGAGAAGCCACTAGTGAAACCTATGGCCCCCGGGTCACTTTTCCATTATATTGATTCAACTTGCCAATTTCTATCGCCGTTCCTTTTTGTTGCAATCTTTACTTTCCAATCTATACTACAAAAATAACAAAATTATTTACTTTATTATCTCTATCTGATCTCACTTTTGCGATTGGGCGTGAAGGTGTCAACCACTTTATCGCATTGGTTGCAAGGTTCTTGATTGTTTGTGCAGGTACTAGGTGACTTGTGTGTCGTCTCCTACTGGATTGATACCTTGGTTCTCAAAACTGAGGGAAATACTTACGCTACTTTGCGGCATCACCCTTCCCTCTTCAAGGAAAAACCAACACATGCTCAGGAGGTAGCAAGAAGGATTACTGGCGCCGTTGCCAGGGAGATCCTCAAAACAGCCACCATACCTACCTATTATGGCATTTCCATAGCCATTCCGAGATATATTGCCATGCAACTTTCCATCGTTCCGTTTATTATGACACGCTACATCATTATCATATTGCCTTGCATGATCATGTAGTTGACATCGTATTGTGGCAAAGCCACCATTCATAATTTTTTCATACATTACACTCTTGATTCATTGCACATCCCGGTACACCGCCGGAGGCATTCATATAGAGTCATATTTTGTTCTAAGTATCGAGTTGTAATCCTTGAGTTGTAAATAAATAGAAGTGTGATGATCATCATTATTAGAGCATTGCCCCAAAAAAAGGCCAAAAAAAGAAAGGCCCAAAAGAAAAGAAAAGAAAAAGGGCAATGCTACTATCTCTTTTTTCCACACTTGTGCTTCAAAGTAGCACCTTGTTCTTCATGTAGCGAGTCTCATATATTGTGCTTCAAAGTAGCACCTTGTCCCTCATGTAGTGAGTCTCATATATTGCCTTAGATGTCATCATAATTATGCACTTTTCTATCAATTGCTCGACATTAATTTGTTCACCCACCGTAATACATGCTATCCTGAGAGAAGCCACTAGTGAAATATTTGGCCCCAGGGTCTCTTTTCCATTATATTGAAACAACTTGCCAATTTCTATCGCCGTTCCTTTTATTGCAATCTTTACTTTCCCTTTATCGCATTGGTTGCAAGGTTCTTGATTGTTTGTGCAGGTACTAGGTGACTTGTGTGTCGTCTCCTACTGGATTGATTCCTTGGTTCTCAAAACTGAGGCAAATACTTACGCTACTTTGCTTCATCACCCTTTCCTCTTCAAGGGAAACCAACGCATGCTCAAGAGGTAGCAGTACTTAAAGGTGGGCAACGATCTGTTCGTCAGCCTCCCAGCAACAGCGAGCACCGGAGCACCAGCCGAAGGGGAGGTGTTTGACAATGAGGTCCTCATAGGTCGTCGACGAACGAAGCACCTGCACCAGCAGCACCAAGGAAGATCGGCTCCTCCAGGCCATGAGCGCCAACTTCAAGAAGCCCCAGGCGTCTACCGTGCCCGCTAGGACAAGGTGGACTCTAGGATGGCTGTCATCGACAAGGAAGAGGCAGACTTCAAGGAGTGCATTGCCCAAATGCAAGTCTGGTTTGACAAGGCCCGGAAAGATCTAAAGGCCTCCCAGATCCAACTGGGCGAGCACCAGTGGGAGCTCCTTCTGAACCAGGCCGATTCTGACAAAGCACAAGGGGTGGCGAAGGCGAAGGCGAAGGCCGCCAAGGACGAGTCTGACCAGACGTAGTGTCGCATCTTGCTCAATGCCCAGGAGGAGGACATGGTTCCCCGCAAGGCGGCGCTTGCCGCCAAGCTTCACGCCAAGGACAAAGAAGTTGAAAAACTTGTCGTGTATCGGACCCATGATGTAATGCAGGAGCACAAAGGAGCCCTTGACGCTCTGACCCTGGACCATGCAGGCAAGCTGAAGGAGGCCGTCGACGGTGTTGAGGCCACAGAGGCATCCAAGGTTGAGCTGGCCGGTAAGGTGGAGAAGTTGGAGCTCGAGCTGGAGGGGCTGAGGGAGGAGACCTCGAAGCTGAAGAAGGACAGGGATATGACTGCCCACACCTTGGCGGAGCTGTAGGTCACCATCTCTAACAAGACCAAACTGCTCTCCAAGGCCAACGATTCCATTGCTGATCTGAAGCTGAAGCTGGAGATCCAGGAGAAGATGCTTTCGGAGTCCAGGGCCCGCGAGCTGACCCTGACCAAGGAGCTCTTGAACGAGAAGCTGCTGATGCAGACCGCCGCCACTTCCCACAATGAGCTCGTGGCCAGCACGAAACTTTGGACCAGCCACCTTGTGGACGTTTCTGAGAGGCTCACCACACAGCTATCTGCCATGGGCATGCCAAGTTTCAGGTTCTCCCATGAGGTGAACATGACTGACAGCGCCAGGCTGACCCTGTTCTTCGAGCCTGTCCTCGAAGCCTTGAAGCTGCTCTACTCCAATAGGGCAGCCTATCTGGCCGAGGAGTCCCGGAGGCTTTGCCGGGGCGCCTTGACCAAGGTGCTCACCAAGGTGGCGTACTGGAAAACCAACGTTGACTTCGTCCAGGCGCTCGATAGCTTGCTGGAGGGCACCGACCTTCAGGCACTCGAGGAATGGATCGAGCCCACCATCAGCTGCGCTGGCGGAGTCGTGAGGCTGGAGGGCTAGCGCCGGGATTAGCTACTTCATTCCTTGTTACTGCTGCGAGTTCGCACCCAAGTCAATTTTATCTTAAGTTAGAACTGCGGCAATTACTGATGTAATATAACTTTGTTGTGCTTTGAACTAAATGCATGTTATTCCTCTGTTTGATTTCTCCTCGTATGTACTACACCCTGAGTTTAGTTGGATATGCTTGCCGGTGCATTAACCCTTGCCGTGGGTTCTTCGAAGGACGGATCCTTAGCAGCCTGCGTGGGGGTGTTGCTGCCGAGCAAGCCACCTTGCCAGTCCTGGCGCAGCCAAAGGAGCTATTGAGCACACTCGAAACAGAACAAGGGCATGGCCAATAGTGGCTGGGTTCCCTTGCATACATGTTTTCCATACAAAAGCCGAAATCATTTGAGGGGAATAACCTCTCAGAAAGGAAATTAGGCAAAGTTTTGGCGCAACTTAGCTTTTTATTATCGCGCGTGTCACCGTCGTTGCTGCGGACGATGCCGCTCACCTAGCTTCTCGTGTCTGGGTGGCATTGGCGATCTTGATCTCCTCCACCACTGGCGTCTGCCACATTGGCAGGCCGTGCGGGCAAGGGCGGAGCGGCTCCGGACGGGCCGATTGTTGCGATCGTCTTCTTCTTCCGAGGCATCACGGTGAAGAAACTGTTGCGCTAACTAATAGACCAGATTCTCACAATTAATTCCCCCTACCTGGCACGCCAAAGATGTTGGGGGAAACGAACACCTATGGGATCACAAGAATCCCTTCTATGTTTGGCGCGGAGAGTAGCTGCACGAATAGAAGGTCTAGCAGTCAGCACAAAGGGGTTTTTACCCAGGTTCGGGCCGCAAAGATGTGTAATACCCTAGTCCTGCTTGTCTGGATATATGTGTTCTTCAGCTTTTGAACTAGCTATGGTGTGTGCACAGTACAAAATGTCTAAATCCTCTCTCTGTACGCCTCGGGCCTCCTTTTATAAGTAAAGGGGTTGCCACAGTGGCACACAAGAGGTGGAAAGCAAGCTACAACATACGAACTTATCTCTCGGCACCGTAGGACAAACGCATTTAATGCGTTGCCTACGTGCCCTCTTACTTTATCGGGGACGGCAACAGAAGCCATCCCTTCCGTCGCCGCTCCTCCTTGCTTCGACATGCGTCCAGGCTGACGAGGCATGCAGTGCCATGCTGGCTAACTAGCTGCTATTTTGGCACGATGGTAGAGCCTCCACGAAGATCTGCATGCCGCCACGTAGGCGCCTGCTTAATTGGCGCATTGGACATCTCACTGGAGTGGTGGTGAGGTGGCAAATCCTTTCCGGGCGCGGGCCTGGCCGTGGCCTAGCGATCGTCCCCAGCAAGGCTTGCCGGGGTGCTTCGCAGTCGTCCCCGCCAAGTGTCTGGCTGGGGGTCTTCGTCTTTTGGTCCTAGGTGGACCCGTAGGTTATCAATCTCTATGAAGATCTGCATGCTACCACGCATGCGTTCCCAAATCTTGGTCTTAACGTTGTCGATGGTATCAGAACTCTCAGCCTCAAGGGTGTTGGGCTTGCTAGTGCTGTGCAGGTTGCCCCGGCAAGGTTGTTGCCGGGGGAGGTCTAGCTAGCCTTCTACTCTTTGTTCCTTGACTTGAGTATCTGCCTTGGAAGTCTTCGCGTTTCATCTTCGTGAGTTGCAAGCGCCTAGTTCTTGATGGCCGCCAGTGAAGGTGCAATGTACTCATGGCAAAGGTCAGCCTAAGAAGAAATGGAGTTGTCCAGGAGGTGCATCAACCAGGACCTCACATTGGATTTGAGAGACAAAGGAAAGTAGTTGGAGAATACATTTTCATCTCTTCCCCCGACATCTTGGATGGCAATGGTGTAGATGCTCAGGAACTCTGCCGGGTTGAGTCTCTGTCGGTGTACTAAAGTAGGGGTACCTTAGTACCCCGAACTTGTCTACATGACGATCGCAACTTCGCGGCAAGGCTTGCTGGGGCCTTCGCCAAGACCCTCCATCGTACCTACTACTGCCATTCAAGAACAAAGTATTAACCAAAGAAAGCGAAGGCCCGGCAAGAGGAGCTTGCGGGAAGGCTAACAAGGCATCTCGGAAGACTTGCCGCGCGCCCGTGCGTCTGGCAAGGCCGGCGGACGCAAGCTGGCGGCACGACAAAGAGAAGGGCATGACAAGGCACTTTCGCGCAAGGCTGCCACTCAAAGTCCAGCGCGCAGCGACGTGTCACCCGGGGCCGTCCGGGGGCACGCGTGGCGGCGTTACACAGCCATGAAGGGCAGGGTGGCAAGTGAAGGCAGCAGAGGCGTCATCGTGGCAACGGTGGCTCACTGACGATCGTTTCTTTGCCTTTGTTAGGCGACCGGACGGGCATTAAATGCCCTTGTCCCCCGCCATCGAGTTAGGTAGGGAACCTTTGTTGGTCCTTTGTTGTACCAACCTGCGATTTTACCTTTCTACCCCCTCTTCTTACGCTGCCACCTGTGGATCCCCCCTTCAGAGTATAAAAAAGGGAGGCCCATGCGCACGTAGAGGAGGTTCGGGCCATTCGACACCCACAACACCACCATACGCTCGTACGCTCAAGCAAGATCAAATACAATCACCAAAGCAGCAGTAGGGGTTTTATCTCTCCAGAGAGCCCCGAAGCTGGGTAAAAAATCGCCCATCTCCCCCGCGCGCTCGACCTCGATCTACTCTGCGCACGCCCTCCGCTCCCTTGCCGAACTAGAAAGGGGCCCCCGTGCCCCATAGGTGATCGAGGCCGCACAGAGAGACACGCCCCGACATCTTTGGCGCGCCAGGTAGGGGTGCGTCGAGGTCGTGAGCATCTGATCCGGTCTCCACGCGCGCTACATCAACGTCGTCGTCAACATGCCACCGAAGAAGAAGCCCTCGGTGGTGGCCGCTCCGTCTACATCGATTCTGCCACCACAACCGGAGCAAGCGGGCGGTGGAGCCGACGCCGGCGAAGGAGCGGGCGCCGACGGTGGGACTCACGTCGTCACCAGATCCAAAACAAGGCCCATAGCGTCGGCGACCGTGCGAACACCACACCCTTCCCGGGAGGTGCAAGGTCGACAACGCCCGGTGCTCTAACACCGTGCTCACATGGAACAAGGCCAAGCTGGTGGGTCGCGGGGCGCTCGAGGTCGACATACTGCGCCCGCATCTTTGGCGCGAGCAAGGTCTGATCGCCGGGCGGGTGTTGCACCTCCCAATCCGGTTGGGAGTCCAAGCACATCCATTCCTCGCGCCGCTCGCCACCGCCACCTAAGACAGCGAGAAGCGTTGGCGAGCCCGGCTATACGGACTACCCTCGGCGCCGCACAAGATCGGCGGCGGAGGATGACCATATCTGATCTCATCGGCCGCTTAGCGGCGACAAGCCCGGCAACCGGCGCGCATCAAGGCCCGGCAAGCCGCCCGGCGCAAGCCAACGCCGACAAGACGCTGGGGTGCCACCTCCGTGCACTCCCAGCCCCGAGGCCAAGATCGCCACTCGCGGACCAACCCGACGCCGACTCCGCTGCGTCGTCCGGACCCGCGAACTTCGCGCGATCAGCGCCCGTTCTCCAAGAACGGCAACACGAAGACGCTTCGCTTTTCGCGCCAGCGCCCGAGAGAAGCGCGACGATAATCTGACCAGCGCGCTTGGCCCACCGTCGACATGCACGCACCCGGAGAACCAGGCGACTCGCCGTACGCGGCGGGTTGCCCTGCGTTCACCCGTGAGCTGCGGCAAGTCCAGTGGCCCAAAACTAAGAACTTCAAGCGGGCGTGCGAGAAGTATGATGGCAGGATACATCATCCGGAGTTCCTCGGCATCTACACCATCGCGGTGCAGGCTGCGGGAGGGCGCGGAGAAGATCCTCGCCAACTACTTCCCACCGGTACTCAAGCCCAGCGTCGAGATCTTGGCTCATGCACTTGCCGGACGGCTCCATCTCCTCATGGGCGGACTTATGTCACCAGGTTTGTCGGCGCCTTCTGATGACCACAAACCCCATGGCGAGAGAGCGATCTGCATTGCTCGTCGAGAAGAGGAGAGCCCTGCGCAAGTACATCTGAGAGATTCAGCCAAGTGCGGCGCAATATCGAGCGTCCACCTGCGCGGTTATCGGCGCGTTCCACGAAACGTCGCAACCGCAGGATGAGGAGGAGATGGCGTCGCAAGATCGAGAGATGTCGTGAGCTCTATGCTCGGCCGACAAGTGTGCACGGGCTGAGGAAGGAGGAAAATTCCGGAGAGATTGCAGGAGCGAATGGGTGCGGCGGTGAGGATGCCGCCCGGCAAGGAAGAACCGTGGCGGAACAACAGAAGAGAAAGGCCAAGGATGTGCTAGCTGCCGAGCATTCCGCAACGGAGGCGGCTCCGACAAGACCAAAGCGATGACTCGGCGAGGCCGTGGTGGCGCCGACAAGCGAGATAGCTCCGGCAGCGATATTGCAAGATCCACCGCACCAAGGGCCATGATCTCCAAACCTGCAAAAAGTGGAGCAGATGGCGAGCTCTGAAAAGCTGAGTCTGGCGTCGCGATAAGGAAGAGCCGGGGAGGTGGCGGAGGATCCGGCAAAGCTTCCCGCCGGGAGGGCACCGCGGCAAGGCCAAGCCGCGGCAAGGAGATAAACCTCCCAGCGGCGCGACAAGGACGAAGATGAAGATGAGGATGATGAGATGGAGGAGGATGAGGCCCGATGACCAAGAGTTTGAGAGGCAGCAGAGGTGTTGTGCATAGGCGGCGGCGCCTCTCGCACACCTCGCCCGCAACTCAAGCAATGGGTGCGAGAGGTAAATGCCGCGGAGCCGTCCGTCGGGCGCGCAAGCCTCAAGTGGTCAAACGCGCCCATCGTCTTCGGCGTTGAGGACCACCCCGATCGCATTCTGCGCAGTCGGGTGCTTGCCGATGTTGGTCTCACCAACAATCCGCAACCTCAAGGTCACGAAGATATTGGTTGTGGCGGGGCGGCTGAACTGATCTCCTCCGCAGTGCTCAAGAAGCTCCAGATCCCCGACAGCGAGCTCGAAGAAACTGGTGCCTTTCAAGGGATAAATCCGGGAAGGAGCAAGCCCAAGGGGAAGATCACGCTGCCGGTAACGTTTGGCAGCGAGCTGAACTTCAGGACAGAAAAGGTCACATTCGATGTTGTTGATATCCCATTACCCTACAATGGGATACTCGGCCGACCAGCGCTTGCCAAGTTCATGGCAGCCTCTCACTATGCATACAATGTGCTCAAGATGCAGTCCGTTAAGTGTCATCTTTGTCCAAGGCGACAAGAAGGATGCACTTATCTTGCACGGACAAGATCTCACGAAGCAAGCGGCGCAGAGAGAGCAAGCCACTTGCCGTTGAAGCTCCACAGGGGAAGAAGAAAGCCAAGTCCGGCAAAGGCAGCTCTGGTGCCCACTCCGCAAGCGCGCCTCTCCGGTCTTTCTTGCTGCGCCGCCGAGGACCTTTCCATCGAGCTCCGTCGGCAAATGCAGGAAGACAAAGGCAGATCTACCAAAGACTAAGCCCGGCAAGAACAGCTCGGTGCTGCTCGGCAAGCACACCTCTTGAGTGCCAGCGCTGCCGTCGAGATCATCATCGAGCTCCACCGGCGATGGGGCTAAGAAGACATCGAGCTGAGCTTTTGAATTGTATTCCTTGAGAATCCATACCTTGTATGAAGAACCCCAGCGAAGGGTTGAATCGTAGCTAAGTTGCACCTTTGATCTGTTTGAGTCCGCTCGGCGATGAAAGCGCTGCAACTAGCCCGGCGAGTTCTTCTGCGGAAGCAACACCGCCAGCTGAACTCTTGGCGTCTGCACTCAACAAGTGTGTTTGCACGGCGGGTCCCCTGAAAGCGTGAGGGCGAAAACATACAAGGGAGGAAGTCAAGGGAGAAGTGCGGCCTCCCCGGATCACAGAAGACGGAAAAGCTAAGTCACCCATGCTTGAATCGAGAGCACTTTTTCAGTTTGAAACTTTTATGTTATACTCCTCGAACGTTCGTCCCTTGTACGAAAAACCTGTGCACGGAGGAACCAACTTGTGGTTAAGTTGCGTCCTTGCTTTGTTTTCGAGTCCGCTCAACAATGCAAGTGCGCTGCAACTGGCCCGGGAAGGTTTCTTGCCGGAAACAACACCGCCAGCAGGCTGCTGATGTTCCGCACTCAGCAAGTGTGTTAGCGCCGGCAAGTTCCCTAGAAGCGTAGGGTAAAAAAAACGTACAAGGGATGTAATAAAGTAGAGGACGTAACATAGCAAGCCTTGCCGTGGGACGTCCTTCGTATGAAAAACTTGTGCGCAGAGGAGCTAACTCGCGGCTGAATTGCACCCTTGATTTGCTCCCGAGTCCGCTCGATAATGAAAGTGCGTTGCAATTAGCCGACGAAGTTTCTTGCGGAGGCAACACCGCCCGCCAACTCTTGGCGTTCCGCTTCGGCAAGTGTATATGCACCGGCAAGTCCCCTAAAAAGCGTAGAGTGTAAACATACGAAGGACGAAGGATGGCATCGCGTTGCCCAACTGTCACGCCACGAAAGAGTAACTCACTACGGCGCTGTCTTAGATATTTTCATGACCATAATAACAGTGCCAAGGAAAAACCAGAAGGGCGCACTGGCGCAGGGGCCCCGGCAAACCGGTTCCACTGGGGGCTGCAAGAACCGAAGTTCCTTTGCGCCGGGCCAGGATCCCCGGAGGCTGCTGCGTTAGCGACAACGGCAAGGAAAGGCGCACCGGCACCTAGGTCTCGGCGGAGCCAGAGTTGCCGGGGGCTGCAAACGCCAAGATTCATCCCCGACGGACCAAAGTCGCAGGGGGCTGCGGTATCAGATAAGTTTTTCATCCCTCGTCATGCATCCTTTATGGACGGGGGAATGCGGAGCTGCGTCCTCGAACGAACGTACCTTGTACGGAAAACTCGTCTTGCGGAGGAGCGAGTCATGGCTAAGTTGCGCCCTTGATTTGTTTCGAGTCCGCTCAACAATACAAGCGCTGCGCAATCGGCCCGACAAGGTTTCTTGCGGAAACAACACCGCCAATGAGGCTGCTGATGTTCACTTTTCGGCAAGTGTGTTAGCGCCGCAAGTTCCCTAGAAGCGTAGGGTAAAAACGTACAAGGCACAAAATCCTGTGAAGGACATAATCCGGCAAGCATTCCCCTCCATTCATTAAAAAACATCCCAATTTAGTACAAGTCCATAGAGGATGAAAAGCATGATAGAGAGGATTACATATTTTAAATGCAGCTAAGGCCCGAAGGCTTACAAATTAAAAGATAAGATGCCCGTAATCCCTCTCCTGTTTCTCTCTTGAGGAGATAGGTCAAGAGGCCCGGCAAGAGAGGCTTGCCGGGAGGGCAAAGGCGCCTAGGTGAGCTACGGGTGCGAAGACACCAAGAGAACCTCCGTGGGCGGCCAGAGCTTGGCGGAGGCGGAGGCGCGGGAGGCGAGCTTGAAGGCAGGCGGCGGGGCGTCGGCCTGTTGTCGAGGCACCTCGCCCTCGTACTCCGACTTGCGGCCTTGCCGCCACCCCTCTTCCTCTTCCGCAGCCTCCCTCACGATCGCCCAAGAAGACGGCCCGGGGAGTTCGAAGGCGGACCGGATGATGGGGTCGCCGGTGGCCTTGAGGCAGCGTCCGACGCCTAGTCGGACCCGCCGTCCTCGTCGTCGCTGTCGCTCCCTCCTCGGCACTCTCGCTCGAGGAGGAGCCTTCGCTATCGGAGGCGGTCCACACAAACATCTCGCCGGGTGCGGAGTCCCGAAGACCTTGGCGGCGAGAAGGTCGCCCTCCATTAACTTGAAATGGAGGTAAACCCGCCGTCAAGCTGTGGATGCGGCGACGTCTTCCACCCTCGATCGAAGTACATCACGCCGGGGGCTGGGGATACGACACTAACTCGAGTGCCGCTGATCCCGCAGCCCCTCATGCGCAACTCCAACATCTCGGGCGGATCCGGTTCCATTGCGCTCGCGAACGGGGCCGGCAGCCGAAGGCGGCGACGAGGTGCTCGGCGCAGCTTGACGAAGAACTCCTGTGCGTCCCGGTGTGGACCGCCTCAAGGAGAGGAGCTGCCGGCGGAGACGGGGGTGGCGCACCACCCCGGCCGCCTCTCCCCCGAGCGCTCCGACCACGTCCACGACCCCGTCCACGGCCTCGCCCCCTCCCTCTTCCCCTCGTGGCTGGCTCCGCCACCACAGGCGCAGGATAGGGAGAGGTGCGCTGCCTGGTGGCGACCCTCGCCGCCACAGATGAAGGACCGGGGTTCCCTCCATCCATGGCAGATGGGGGGAAGAGTAACGGAAGTTGAAGTACGGGATTATTACACTCCCCTTCCACCCTTTTTAAAGGGCGAGGTGGGGGCTCGGCCGCCCCGCTCACCCAATCAGGGCGCGAGGAGGGCAGAGGAGCGGGGCCGACTCGCCCTCTCCGCCCGTGATGGCCCGGTCTCCCACCTTCGCCGCCCACGACCCCACACACATGTGAGCCGCGTGGCGGGGAAGCGAGGCCGAGGCGACAGATGAAATGACCTCGCCCTGCCCCGTGATCATGGGGGTGGACGCCTTAAAGATCGCACGCACCACCCGCGTCTCCCACGACGCCGCAATCGACGCATGCTGTTGCGGGAGGCGCGGTGAGCCGCGAGTCCGATTGTGGGCGGCCTCAGGTCGCGCGTGCCCGTGCACTGTTTTGGGCCTGGCCCAACAACGCTCGACACCGTGTATGGCCCAGGCCCGGGGGCTCCTGTCGGTGTACTAAAGTAGGGGTACCTTAGTACCCCGAACTTGTCTGCAGGCGATCGCGACACCCAGCGGCAAGGCTTGCCGGGCGCCCGCCAAGACCCTCCATCGTACCTACTACGCCATTCAAGAACAAAGTATTAACCAAAAAAACGAAGGCCACGGCAAGAGGAGCTTGCCGGGAGGCCGACAAGGCATCTCGGAAGACTTGCCGGCGCCCAGCGCGTCCGGCAAGGCCGGGCGGCCGACAAGCTTGCCGACACGACAAGAGAAGGGCCACGACAAGGCACTTGCAGCGCAAGGCTGCCACTCAAAGTCCAGCGCGCAGACGTGTCACCCTGGGCCGTCCCAGGGGCGCGTGGCGGCGTTCGCGCAGCCATGAAGGGCAAGGTGGCGAGTGAAGCCGGCGAGACGCCATCGTGGCAACCGTGGCTCACCTAGCGGTCGTTTCTTTGCACTATTGGGCGGCCGGACGGGCATTAAATGCCCTTGTCCCTGCCGGCAGAGTTAGGTAGGGAACAACTTTGGTCCTTTGTTGTACCAACCTGCGATTTTACCTTTCTACCCCTCTTCTTACGCTGCCACCGTGGATCCCCCTTGAGTATAAAGGGAGGCCCATGCGCGCGTGGGGAGGTTCGACCATTCGACACCCACAACACCACCATACGCCAGCGCTCGAGCAAGATCAAATACAATCACCAAAGCAGCAGTAGGGGTTTTATCTCTTCGGAGAGCCCCAAAGATGGGTAAAAAATTGCCCGTCTCCCCCGCGCGCTCGACCTCGATCTGCTCTGCGCACGCCCTCCGCTCCCTTGCCGAACTAGAAAGGGGCCCCCGTGCCCCATAGGTGCTCGAGGCCACACAGAGAGACACGCCCCGACAGTCTCCCATCATATTTCCCAGGTATCTCTGGCTTGAACGTGCAAACGGACAGCCAACAGACTTGCTGCAACTCACGAGTAAAGGCAGGGCATCCAACCTCGAAAGGTAGGTACCTGCCAATATTGGGCGCAGGCTCGTCGACATCGGGACCATTGCACCCATCGCTCTGGCGGTGGCCATCGCGCATTGCTCAATGGCAAAGCGCGAGCCTTCTCTCCGCCTATCTTCCGGGGCTTTCCGTCAATCTGGACGCGCTTGAGGGTCAGAAGAGGCCATTGAGACGTCATTGGGTTCTTGATGCTGTCGAGCTCGAGCTGGTTGCCGTGGTGGGGACTGCATCGTGGATGTGGCCCCTTTTGTACGACTAGCAACACGAGCCGTTGCCGTCGGTTGGGGAGGCCATGGCGGGCCGGCTTGCTGTGATCCCCCAGCCTCGGCAAAACCGAGCAGGCTACGGATGGTGGCACGCCACTCGTCCTTAGGTTCAGCTGCAGGCGGGAACTTGAGTAGCAGTTGAGCCCGCACCATGGCCTCCGTAGCCGTGCTCGGCATGGGGAACGACAACGCGGATCGCACCGTCGCTCTGCTTCTGATGGAGCAAGTAATGGCAGCGCTACACCCCCGCTGTTGCAGAGCGGACACATAGATGGCATGGTGACGCAACGAAGGCGCTTGAGGGCCAGTGGCTCCATTCGGCGCAGCGGCTTGGTCGACTAGCCTAGGGGAAGGCGAACTCGTAGCGGTCGCTCTCGTGATAGGGGCGGCCAGAGGGCGGCGTTCGCTCCAGACCGAGCACCATCACTACGGTTGTGCCCGTCAGCGAGTGGAGGAGGTGTGGACAGAGTAGCCCCTCCGCCCGTGCCTCGTGAGCGTGGCCGTTGGGGTGTTGTCAATGTCGCTCTCCTCTAGTGCCTCCTGCTTCTACTTCGGCTGCGTGGGAAATGGTGATGGTGCCGCCTGCTCCGACCAGATCTGCAGCGGCATCCATGTCCTCGCAAGCCTCCGCACCTCCCATAGCATTGGCAGCTGCGGGTGGTGGAGCCTTGGAGGTGGACGGCGGAGCCTATACACCGGACTTCTTCTTGGGTGCCATGGCTGATGGCGGCCCCGAAGACGAAGATGGTGATGAAGATGACGCGCTACGCATGCTTTCAGTTTCGCGCAAGCAATCCCCCTACCTGGTAGATAAAGATGTCATGGGAAACCACGGCCACATATGGGACCAAGCGGCCCCTTGCTGGTTCGGCAGGGGGGATGTCGCGTTGCACAAGAGCAGACGAGCGTGGGGCAGTGTGGCAGGGATCGCAAAAGTAATTTTACCTAGGTTTGGGCCGCCGCGAGGCATAAACCCTACTCCCGCTTTGGTGGATTGATAGTGTAAGAGTGGTGGTGGAGCGTAGTGCACTTGCCCGGCAGGGGCGGCAGTGGCTACGTGCGTATGGGTGTCCAGCTCTCAAGCCTCGTGAGCTGAACGAACCGACCTAAACACCTTCTATGGATTCCACAGTGGAAAATCAGTCATTAGACACCGATAAGATAGCAAACATTGCTATCATACCTAACTCTGCAGGCTGACAGGACACATTAAATGCGCCACTCAGTGTTGCACCATTTCTCACCCGACAAGCTTTGGCAGGCTCATTCTGCCAGCTCCACACCTGCTTGTTCGACGCGTCGTAGGACGGGTGTCATTTGTAGGTTTTCCTATAGAAAGGGGCTGCCATGTGGTGAGTTGTTGCCACTTAATCACTTTGCGGCTTGACACCACACTGATCCACGACGTGGGTCGTGGGGGAGTGAGTGATGAGGTCTCTCTAGTTTCCATGACTCCCGGCAGGACCTGCCGGGACGTCTTGGTTGCTTTCTTTCGGGGGTGGCTCTGCCCTTGCCAGGCCTGTTTGCCCGACAAGGGAGGCCTTTCTCCTGGTGGTATGTGGTTTCTCTGGCTTGGTCTTGATCTTCTTGTTTTCCATGCTAGTCCTTTGAAGATCTTGATCTATTGTACTCTGGTATGGCCTGATGCCACAAACTTATTCCCGTGCCTGTGCATAGTCAGGGAAACATACCCAGGGTCTGTTGCACCGACAACGACCAACCCTATGATGCTGAGGTCGACACGGCGACGCCAAAGAGGTTGTACACTTGTCACATCACTTATTACTCTACATTCATGTCGATCCATTAGGGCTATTTTGGTTCAAAGGAAAAAGTGAAGGAAAAACATAGCAATAGGAAATTTTCCTTTGGCACTCTACTATTCAATTATTCATGCATTTTGTTGAAAGGAATAGAGCAAAACATCCACCTGGAACTACTTTTCAAAATCCTATGCATGAAAACAAGACCAAGTGCATTAGTGGTAGAATAACATTCTAACTGTACACACTTTCATATGATTTCACTTTAATTTGGCCATGTTTGTTTGAATTCCTTTGCTCTTCCAATTCATGTGAACCAAACACCCAAGTTTACAAAATCTTGTGTTTACAAATTCTCTGTTCCCACACGCATTCCTATCCTATTCCGTTGTTTTCCTATCCCTGCGTTTTTAGAATCCTGCAAGCCAAAGGAGCCCTTACAAAACTTTGTGTGGTTTGTCCTGCTCCTGGCGCGACGTTGTCCACCTCACCTGAGCTTCTCCATCGATAGAAGCATCCACCATACCAGACATCATGACTCCTGGCTGTCTTTCAGCGCCTTATATCTCCTTCCCTGCCACCGGCACCCACCGCTACTGCATCACCATCATCGACTCAGCAGATGAATCTAAGGAGTACACGTGTCCACAAGAGAGGTCACACTCTTTTGTTTCTACTTATGTTATGCATTGCTTAAAATTACCTGCTACTTTATCGTCGTGTTCACTTCTTAGACTCCAAGTCAGGTCAAAATTAATGTTCAAACTTGAGTTTTAAAATTACTTGTGGGGCACATATCGAGGCAGCAATGAACAGTATCTCTATCTATTATCTGGTTCACCTAGGGTATGCCTATGTTGTTCATCTTGGGTGGGAATCAAATAGTAAAGCAATCATCATCTATCATTTTATTAAATTAAAGCTATCATCAGCCTGCTATCATTATTTTTGAATCCATCCACTGGTTGTTACCATCACTCGTGATTTCTGCATGCTCTCCTTACATAATCTTACTATATTTTTTTGTATGCATGTCAGATATTGTACACTGTCATGCTGAACATGTAGAGAAAAAGAGAAGAGTTTTGCATGGAAATACAATGTCATGCAGATATCGCTCCATGGTGTGTTCAATGGCAAACCCTCCCCCTATAGATTGTAATCCAGAGGAAGGTATCTGTTTTGAGGCGGATTCAGACACAGCTGACCACTCATATTTACCCCCCCGAGGTGTTTGCTCTAACTTGGCATGATGATGTTGGTCTTAGCATGTATATGTTGCCTTGCAGTGCCAACTTTCGACATCATATATGTCATTTTCTTAGTTTAGACATGTACTATAATTCCACTTGTTTAGTTTCCATATCATATATGAGAATTATGCAATCTCATGTCTTTTAGCCAGACACTGCTCAACTCATTACGCCCCCAAGACGGCCTCATATGGAAAACTGATCTACACAAATTGTCTTCATCTCGTAGAAGAGATTGATTTTTATATAAAAATTGTATCAATCTGAGATCGTATGTAAAAATTAGAGTCACCTGAGTGCGGCTCTCTCACGGGGCAAAAGTGGTGCCCCCCATGAGACACGGTGTCTGATGGGTAGCGCGAGTAATAGTCTATTTCGCACGAGCCATTTGGCCTTGAAGATGGCCTCAAATCGAAAAACGTTCAACATGGAAGTTGTTTGTCACATTCAAATGGTCCAATTTGCTTTTGAGTTTATCTTCATCCGAGGTCGTTTGTGGCCTGTGTGACCTAAAAACCGAACTGATGTTCCAGACTTACCTAAATCCGAGTTCGGTTAATTTTGGAAAGATTTGGACGTGATTTGGACGTGATTTGGAGTCATTTTCTTGTATGGCAAGTCCATCTGCCACTTATATACCTAAGGGTGACAGCCGATTGAACAACACACAATCGAACAAATCATCTACCACATTTTACCTTTACTTTTATCTTTCCCTTATTCTTGTTCTTCCTCGTTCTTCATCTGTTCTTGTTGTTGCAGGGCGGCGATCCACGAGGCCCTAGGGGTGATCAGGTCGATCTAGGCAACCCATAGCCACCACGTGCCCTAGCGGGGTCTCTCTAGGGCGTGTGGTGTTTCGGGTCTATAAAAGCATCCGCCGGCTGTCCTGCGTATCACGCTGCCGGTCGGGTCTCCTTCGATACGAGTTGCGGTGTATCACCCCTGGCGTCGGACATGGCGATGTGTTCATGTGTGAACACACTTCTTGGTGACTCCACTGGGGACCAAGCTTTGGATGGTCTCCAGCCTGTTCTTGTTATGCAGAGGTCGTCATCTAGGGTTTACAATCTACAAAGGTAATATGAATACCCAATTTACTTATGCAGATGCAAATAATGCATACGTTGTTGCTAGATATTTTAATGAGCATAATGTGTCGGCTAGCCCTAGTTTTATCAATCATGCATCTAGTTATGCACAACGGCCGATTCAAAATAATCTTCATGCTTCAAATTCATATAATTTTAGCAACATGCCTCATATGTATCCCAACTCCCATGCATCGGCAACCCCACAAATCTATATACCGATGAACAACATGATGAGTATGGTTAATCAGGTTAAGACACAACATGTAGAAACTTCCAATGGTACACAGCAAAGTGTTTCAACTTTTTACTCATTGGCAAATACCTTGCAGTATGTTAATCCAAACATGCCGGTGTATAGGGTAATTGGCCATGCTACTACTAGTTATTCGACCAATTACCCTAAAACATCATATGCTACACCTCATGCTACTAATTTTTTGATGCAACTATTGATGTCCATTATTTGGCTCCACACCTTCACGGCCATGGCCGAATAAGTGAAACTTCTGCAGGAGCTCAAATGCCTTCATCTACAACCGTGGCATATCATGCAACCTACATAATTACAGAATTTCGACAACATCTCATTACCAAAAGAATCAAAATGCATCGGTGGGCAACAATATCCAGACGGAGTAATTGAGAACAAACTTATATTCTCTTGGGATTTGTGCAACTCTATTCGCTAGGAACTAATAGAAGGCGGGAAGCCTCATGATTTTGCTGCTGTAAAAGCTAGGGTTGTGCAGAAGATGCAGTCGTCCAACGTTGTACCATCTAGTGTACCCCCTAAACAATTGCAAAGTTTCGGCACCTCATTGCTGGAAGAGTCTCGAAGTATTGGGGAGCAATCTCATGAGGAGTCGATGGAAATTGAGATGAAGAAGTTTAAAGTTCGCCAAGATGAGATGTGGGCTAAAATTAGGCAAGAGCGAGAAGCCTTGCAAATTCAAAAAGAAAAAAGTATTGATTCAGGTAACAAAGAAAATTCGGCTATCGAAAAATCTGAATCAAATATTATATCTACCGAATCTATTGAAGAAAAAGAGGATGCCAAGGCGTTTGGGAGCCAACTGAAAGCGGAACAAAGTATCATTCAAATTCATGCTCTCCCAACATATTCAAAGAGGTATGTCTAGCAAGTGATTTACCTATTTTTAGATTTGCTCGCAACTTTATTATTGAGAAAAAATCTCATAAGTAATTCTGAAAGACCAATGATGAAGGGAAATTTACTTGTTAGCAATAAAATTGTTACAAAGCATATCGGTCAATATATTGTACCATTTAAGAGACCAATAGTGACTTATTATTGCAGCCAAAGCTTTTCCCATTGCTTTATTTAAAGTTCATATCTAATTGGGTATCTTTGCTTGCTTCATACTTGTACGCATGGGCTCAATTGAGACATGCTACTTTGATTTCAGAAATTTAAAGCCAATGTTATTCTCTGTTGAGAAAACCGATGATAGTATAATTTCCTTTTCAAAGTCATCGGAGATAGAGTGCAAAACATAATGCATAGCCGAATGGGGTAATGAAAAATCTAAACCACTCATTTGCTTAATTCCAAAGCCGTTCACAGACCAAGATCGGCTAGAAAACAAGAAGTATACCTTCAATTCAAGCATGTGTGATCAAATATTTGATTTGCCGCTGAAAAATAATTACATTAGAATTTTGATCACCATGTAAAGCCATCAATCAAACGACGAATGTATTGTAAGTTGCATGATTCGTCCAAGCATAATTTTCAGGATTGCAAAATGTTTCGTCAAATAGTCAAATTGGCCATTGATATAGGATGATCGAAATTTGTTGAGACACCAAGAGATGACCAGTCTATTCTGACTAGTCCTGATGGCAAACGATGTTTGCATCAGCTGCTTCAAGCCGATCCATTTCAACATGAGAAGGTAAAAACTGTGGATAATGTGATCAAGCTTTCAAGTAAGGAAGTTGTTCAAGAGCACAATGATAATATTCTTGAGAGCTAAAATTCCATCGAGGTTGCACAAAAGATGCCAAGTACTAGGGGGGGGGGCAACAAGAAAATCCAAAGATCGGTGCAAGCACAACCAAATAAAGCAAAGGCCGAGGTAAGCACAAAGGTAAAAAACCCAAAGTTACATTCACGCAACTATTGGAAAAATTGCAGAAGATAAGTGAGCAGAATAGAGTTTATCGGCCAAGTAATTCAAGAACATCAAGACCACCACGTAGGCGCAAACCCGAGGATTGGTATTGGCAAAATGAGAGTTCTAATGCAGTATATTTGTATCCATATTTTGTGCCGCCAATGCCAATGCCATGGGTACCTTCCTATGATCATGTAAATCCATATCCATCGTGGGACAGGTATGATACAAGGGCGCATTCTTCATCTTATTTTAGACAATCTCACAAACATTATGCAGCTCCAAAAAGGTCATCATTTGAACAAGCACATGTCAAAGACTGTTTCAATCACAAGGAATCGGCCCGGAGCTCAAGGAACAAGAAATAGGTGGTCAAGCAAGTTTACCGTGTTAAAAAGAGGGTCGTAAGAGTGATACTTCAGATTCGATCTCAAATGGAGAAGAGCCAATTAAAGTGTTGACATTGGCTACTAAAGGAAATGAGACAAGTCAATCAAGTGCCAAATATGAAGAGAAGAAGTCAAGCGTGCACAAGGTAAAACCGCGATTGCAATTGCTTCAAACAAAATCACAGCTGGGGTGCTCACTCGTCTTATCATATTAGCAAAAGAAGAAATTACAAAAACTTAGTGCACAGGAACATGAAGAAAGGAACATGGCATGGGTTCCCAAAGGAAGTACTCAAAATAATAATTATGTGCAAGCTTCCATTACAGGAAGTGCGACAAAGGTGAAGAAGGAAAATGGTGAAAGCTATGAAGGACCAAGCCGAAGGTGTCAACATCTTCGGTCCACACATACCCATATTCCTCAACTATGCCGTTGATGCCTATGCTATGGAATTCATCATCAGGTATGATTGGTTAACCTCAATGGGCTTATTTTAATCCATGGCTGCAATATAATTTCTTACATCACGAAAGGGTATTACCAAATCATTATATGTTCGATTATCTTCACTTTTGTTGCTAATCTAAATGACTGATATATACTTATCATCCTAAGCACGTACAAAATGGCCGATGGTGTGTTGATATCGCGCTTAGAACAAACTTTGTGCAAGTTATTTTTCGGCACACAAGATTTTGGCATAGTAAAAAACATAATTAAGAAGCCTCAAATAGAAAAGTGCTTAAAATGAGAAAATTCTGTATTGTCAAAAGGAGAAAATTTCATATTTGGGCCATAGCCATCCGATCTCATTTCTAAGGCCAAAGTTGTGTTCGAAATACTGAGATTTTGTGTCCAGAACACTGTTCGGATGATGACGCCCCCAAGACAGCCTCATATGGAAAACTGATCTACATGAACTGTCTCTGTCTCAGCGAAACGATCGATTTCGATATGAAAATCGTATCAATCCAAGACTATATGTAAAAGTTACAGCCACTTGAGTGTGGCCGTGTCACGTGGCAAAAGTGGCGCGCCCCATGAGACACGGTGTTTGATGGGTAGCGTGAGTAACCATCTGTTTTGCAAGAGCGATTCGGCCGTGAAGATATTATTGAATCGAAAAACGTTCAACACGAAAGTTGTTCGTATCGTCAAAACAGTCAAATTTTATTTTGAGATCTTCCTCATCTGAGGTCATTTGTGGCCTGTGGGACCTAATAACCGAACTGATGTTCCAGACTTACCTAAATCCAAGTTCGGTTAATTTAGGAAAGATTTGGACGTGATTTGGATGTGAATGAGAGTCCTTTTCTTGTACAAGAACTCCATACACCTCTTATATACTTAAGGGGTGACGACAGATAGAACAACACACAATTGACAAGTCATCTACCACTTTTTACCTTTACTTTTATCTCTCTCCCTTGTTCTTGTTCTTCCTCATTCTTCGTCAGTTTTTGTTGTAGGGCGGCGATCCACGAGGCCCTAGGGGCGATCAGGTCAACCTAGGGAAGCCCATAGCTTCCACGCGCCCTGACTGGGTCCCTCCTGGGAATGTGGGGTTTCGGGTCTACAAAAGCATCCGCCGTCTGTCCTGCGTATCGCGCAGCCGGCCGGGTCTCCTTCAACGTGAGTTGTGGTGTATCACCCCCGGCGTCGAGGGTACGCAGTGACGTATTCGTGTGCGAACAGATTTATTCTGTTCTGTGCTTTTATTTTAGTTATTTTCTCTTTGTAGCTTTGGTTAAAAAGGGGGGAAAGCCAGCCGGCCAGGCAGCCAGCGGCGGCCCGGCTCCCCTTGCCCGCAGCCCACTAACGCACCATCGCCGCAGCCCACTAACGCGCTGCACCCTAGCCCGCTTCCTCGCCTCAGCCACCGACTAGCGGGCCCTGCACCCATCTCCTTCCCCGAGCTGGATCGAGCTCGAGCACCCTAGTCGACCCCATGCATGCCCGAGACAACAGGCGTGGACCACAACCCTCGGGAACCCAACTGCACACCCTCCCCTTCCTTTCCTCGTCCGCACGCATTGGTTCAGTTCATTTTCCTATTCTATCATTTCCTCATCTGCACGCAATCTATAAATATGTCCAAACCCTTCCTTGCCCAGTTAAAAATTAATTCAGGAATATTCATTTTCCTATTCTATCCAGAATGGGACTTTGTAAAGGAAGTGTTATTTAGCTTCTCTTGATTGCTTCCAAACTTTTTGGGTACTCTTTCCTATCCAGATTATGGGCACATGCCAAAATTCAGCTCCATTTGCCTAGTGAATGTTCCTCAGCAAATTTCCAAAGTTTCTGTTCAAGTGGAAGCTTTGTTAAGGAAGTACTAGTTAGGAGAATCCAAATGAGTTGAAATTTTGTCATATCATCCATATGCTCAAATCATTACTCTCCACAGAATTTCCGCTCTATCCAACAATCTAGGGGAGCACACCATCAAATATTAGTATTTGGTAGTATTTTTAGTTCTTGAAGCAACAACATTTTATGTTGTTCCATAATTGCCGAACATGTAGCAGAGCATGCTCCTATCTATATAACCCTTCTCCACTAAATTCGGGATCAGTTCATCAAACCAATTTCTCTTCATAATTTTCTCAAGTTTCTGGCTAGAGAAGATACTATGAAGGAAGTAACATTTTGGCATGTCCAAATGGTATACAACTTTTACAACATATTCTTATGTCGATATCATCATGATCTACCAAGTTTCAGCCCAATCTATTACTCTGTGTGAGTGCGACATCCAAATCCATTTTCTGGACCAAATTGTCAGTTGCAAAGCAACTATGATAAATATTTGTCCAAATCCTTTCAAACTTCACATGACTGTAGTCCTTCCTACCCTAATCACCTTTGAAAACATACTTGGCCATTTACCAAGCAATTTTACAACATCTTCATGCCCAAGTTTGCTACAACAAACTTTCCTTGAGCTATCCAATCAACCCGAAGCTCCTTTTATTGAGCCATCACCTCAAGAGGGTCCTAGGACGCATGGACTGCACACTGGACAAGGTTGGCCACGCTTAGTCACTGTGCACACGTTGGTGCACGCGGTGAGCGCGTTGCTAGCATGCCAGTGCGCGTGCTCTGCTGGCTGTGGCCGCGTCCGAAATGTTGTTTTGCTTCGGGCGTTTTCCCTTTGCTCATTCCTTCGCATCCATCGTGTACACTAGCTCCCTCCTCATCCCACGTAGCCCGCTGGACCACTCCATTACTCCAGAAGTGTCCTTGCCAGCGCCAGCATGCACGCCCGTGGTGCACCGAGCGCCGCGTGGTCGGCGGATACTGTCTCCCCTCTGTCGACGTCCCGTCTGCGCCCGCGCGTCCCTAGCGCCGTGTGCGCATCGTCCTTGTCCTCTCCCGTCGACTTAAGGGCCCCCCTGTGCAACCAACCCCTCACCGGAGCTGGCCTACACGCCCATTGCGACATCTGGCTCGGGCATCTTGCCCTGGCTATATAAGCTCACCCCGACGTCAGTTCTTTTTCCACTAACCTCCTCAACCTCTTTATTGACACCTGTGACCCCCCAGCAAATGCACAAGGGGCCTTCTTCCTCCTCTCTAGCTAGAGCTCCACCGCACGGCCTCCACCTCGGCCAACCACCACTAGCGCTCCTCTGCCTTAACCCACTCCACCATCGAGCTCCTATCGAACCCATGGTTACTCCATATCGCCTCCAATGCCTGGATTGGTGCCGGAACCATCGACATTGTCGGCACCCGAAGCTCGCTGTCACCAAAGATGAAGGGGGCTACACCGTCCGGCCACCACTCGGATGAACTGTTTTCGATTAGGCAACACAACAGAAATGGTCAGCCACCTAAAGGTGTGTGCGATTGGCGGCATACATTTCACATGGATGAACTATTCGTGATTAGCCACAACAAACAGAAACAATTAGACATATCAAGGTGTGTGCGCTAGATGGGCACACATTCTAATTAAAATAAGTGTGCGTGATGGTAATAACGAGCGCACACGGTTGATGGAACAAGTCATGTGCTGAGATCGTCGATTGCGGTGCATCCTATGGTGCAAACGCCATGTGTGCATCCAAGAACATGTGCCCACACTAGGCCATCCTGTCGCACTTTGAAACTAGAACCGTTAATAAATTTTGAGCTTGCTTCCCGTTACATTCCAAGCTACCAAGGAATATTTAATTGCAAACCTATTTATACCGATCAAAACCTAAATGATATCCCACTTAATAGCATATTACTATGTGATAAATACCACCTACTCCAAGATGACTGCACATTCCTCCTCAATTCCCCATCAACGAGAACAAACAAGTCTTCCATTGTCATTCCCATGCGTCTGCCATGGCCCGCATCAGTTCTGGGTCAAGAAATTACTACCAGGGAGAGGCAAGCATGGAAGCGGAAGCACGAGAGATGTACCGCTCGCCGTGAAAGTAGCTGACATGTCCTTCCATGTCGTTGTGGCAGCATAGAGGTCCCCCTACGCCGCCGAAGCAGCACAGAGGTCTCGCTGCACCGTCGAAGCAGCACATTGGTCTGGCTGTGCCACGGAAGCAGCAGAGATGTCCCACCGTGCCACAAATGCAGGAGAGAGGTCCTCCCGTGCCGCGGCGGCCTGGGAAAATGTCTCACGGGTAGGCAAGGACCCTGACAGGCGCATGCACGCTATGCTCGAAAACCTGATGGATCAGATCTCCGGCTGGGGAAGCTGCAGGACGAGAGGAATACCTCGTTTGAATATCCTACAAGTGTCATTCGGGGACTAAGGGAGGACAAGGCGAAGCTCTGCACCAAGCGCGACCTGCTGAGGGCAAAGATCACCGGAAGGGCGAAGTAGCATGAGGAGACCACTGCCTTGTTGAATAGGTCGGGCGTCATCGTCAAGAAACTTATGGGAGAGAAAGCCATGCTCTGCATCAAGAGCCAAAGGCTGGTGGAGGAATAAGTCGATGCTTCCAAGCAGCATATTGAGGACATGAAAGTGATCATCGTCACTTGCTGCAAGAACTAGTCTCGGCGATCCGCGTCTTCCTTCTTATTTTGCCCTTTTGTATTTCAGCCATTGCCACATGTGGCATTTTAAATTATCTTCCTAAATATGTAAGACAATTATTATTGATTGCCATCGTCATTATATTTATGTCAGTCTTGCTATAAGTCTCATTCAATGTCATATATGTCCGTCAAATCTTACATCAAGATTCGTGCAAAATTTTCTTTTTAGATTTTCCTTTTGTCTCTTAAATCTCAGTCCAGTGAGACATAGCCACACAATAAAATAGGGGCTTAGGTGCCATTAATGGAGAAGTTGGGAGAGAGATGGGCGACGGATGGACTTCAAAGGGCTTGCCTCCCGATAAGCACACACAGGGGTCTGCTCGCACGCCTCTCATACTCAAATACTAACTGCCTCGCATGGCACCTACTAGCCAATAAAAAAAGGGGACGCATGGCGGCACGTAAATGGTTAGTAGAACGCCCATGGTTTTGATAATACTTGTGTTTCTGATTGTAACATGGCAGCTCTTGTTCCAAAATGACTTTGTTGGTTGTTAATGTGTGTGCCTTCACAAATAGGACAATTTTTTTACCACAACATGTTGGTGCCATGTGAAGGAAACACGCTGAGTTTCATGATTTTTAGGCAAGTTTTGGATTTACTGGAATTTATAAACCAAGTTTCGCAATGTTTCTGGCCGAGCCACGATGCCCAGATGTTTGACATTCATTCTCATTTCTTGCGGGGAACCTAAACATTCACCCAAGGACGCATATATGATTTTCAACCAATCTTGGTGCACTGGAGTATGTGCATGTCGCTCAAATTTGAATAATTAATTTTGAGACCAACCACACTTGCACGTGCCTGCGACATTATTAAATAATTATTTTCCAAGTGGGAATAAAACTTTATTAGAATGGGTTTAAAGTTGGCATGCTGTCTTGTTATATTGTAGGTAGGCCGCCTGCCAAATTTTGTCGCATTCAGAGGTCGTTTGATAGTCCAATTGTTAAACTATAGCAGCACTATCACTGGTTAAAACGTCAGACATTTCATTTTAAAACCTCGGTTGGGTCGCTCGCTCTTCCCTCTCGTTGCAGCCCATGGCTCTGTGAACAGCCGACAACCACCTATACTAAGCCCCCCTCCGACCGGAGCCGTCCTGTTGCGATCGGAGGGTCCGAACCCCTCCACCCCCAAACCCCCAACTGTGGCATCCCTGCCTATTTAAATAGCACCTAGCCCTCCAAATTTTGAAACCCTACCCCTCCATGAATTCTGCACCCCTCCACAGCACCGCCGCCACCTCCCTCCCAGCCGTGCGAGCCCACCATGACCAGATCCATCCCGCCCGAGCACGAACACCGCCACCGTTCGCCCGTACACCATCCTCCTCGCACCCGATCTGGATCGAGGGGAGGAGCCCCTCGAGCCCGTGCGCCTCACAACCTCGCCGCCATCACGCAGCCGGCTGGTGAGTTGCCGGAGCCGTCCACCGCCTACGACCACGCTAGGACACCTCACCGCACCTACTCTATTTCTTCCCTTCCTTTCCGCTGCTCTGCCTCTCTCTCATGCACTTCTCTCTCTCCCCTATTCCTTTGACAAAGACTACAGTGGCCGAACCTCGGAGCTCCCCTTCGTCGATTGCAAGAACCATCATCCTGGGACGGCCGGATGCACGCCCACTACCGCGACCTCCATCGGATCTGCTAGATCCCCGCCTCCCTGACTTCACACTGGTGCCTCAAGCCACCGCCGGCCTCATACCTGTTCGTGGGAGAGGACGACCACGACTCATTGACCACGTCCCTAAACATGTCGCCCCTCAACCTCCTCCTGAGCGCCGCATGGGTTGGTTCTCGAGCCGGCCCAGCTCGCTTTGCCGCTGTTGCAATCCCTCACCACGGAACCAGCCTGATTGGACGAAAGTGAGCACCATCCACTACCTTCCTCCATGTGCATATCTTACTATCCGACGCTTAGTCTGGGATTTCGTCCAAGTCTTTTGTGTGCTTAACATCTTTTGCACATGTAAAACCTGTTGTAACTCTTGTTGCGTCCATCCAATGGAAATGATATTTTTATGTAATTTGGTGTAGTTTCTATTTAATTCATGATGGTTGCATTTGAATTCATATAGGATCCATTTGCTTGATTATATATCTATTACACAACTGCATCCTGTCGTTAGCTGCAGAAAACTGATAAAACATGCCCACTTCCTATGAAGATTGCCACTAATCTATAGCTCATATGCATATGATTCCTTCGTCTGTTTTGTCCTATGGAATGTGTACTTTCATGCCATGCACTTGGTTGCCATGTCAAGTTCCTATAGAATGTCATTTTCTTGCCCTAAAGGTGCTATCATGATAAAACTGGTATGCTATTAACTGCAAGTTCCATTTCGTGGAAATCATAGTAATTGTTCCATGCATCCCATGAATTTGTGCCTATGGAGTAAAATAAACATTGTTGTGTCTACTGCATGTGCATATCATCCACATAAGTATTAAAGTTGCCTTACCCAATATTTTGTGCATCTCAAGACAGCATCATAATTTTACTGTTTTCAAACTCCAGATTTTCACGAAGTCTGTAAAACGTAACAGAACATTGCATTTTGCATAGACCATAGAGAAAATTAACCTTGCTGCCTATGAACCTGAACCCTACATGTAAATTGTAGAATTTGAACTCTACTTTAAGTGTATAGCATTTTCATCCATTTTAGAAACCTATAGCTTGATGTTTTGTTGCTCTTAAGTAGGCATCTCCCTGTTGTTGGCAGATCATAAATAAAACTTGGGTTGGTTATATTGTTAGACCGCATCTTCATTTTGATCATGTCATACATAAAGCTTTCTTAGAATTGCATGTAGTTTCTTTATATCTTGTCGCATCCATGTTAAAAATGTTTGTGGTTGTTGTTTGCATGCATTTTGCATTAGTGCCATCCTAAACTTGTGTTGTTCATATATTTTTAACCGTAGCTCCGAATTACATGAACTATATAGGTAACTTGACTAGAAAAACTTTTAGAATCACATGGTGCATTTACCTTGAATGTTTAACAACATCAAAATTGTATTTAATTGAGAACCATACCAATTTCAAAATTTGCATATGTGGAATTTTCGGAACTGTTATGTGTTGTTTCTGGTCTCATTTAAATTGCCTAGATAGGTAGCTTTGTTATGTTTTATCTCTTTCCATGAGTAACAAAATTTAGTATTGTCGTGCATCATATTTGGTTGTGCATCATGCCATGATTGTGTATGTTTGTTTACCACATTGTTTGCTTCTTTCGATTGTGCTTCTTCTTGATAGTTCTGGTAACGTCACGATTGTGAGGATTCGTCCGACTACGATTGTTTGACTACTTCATGGATTTTATATTCTTCTAGGTGGGATTTCAGGCAAGATGACCATTACCTTGGATATCTCTACTATCTTTGGTTGCTAGTTGTCTCGATACTATCGCTATGTCTCGCTACTGACCTCTTATTTGTGAGCCTCACAATATGCCATGATGCAGCCTCTAACCTCCACTATCCTTGCAAACCGTTGTTTGGCTATGTTGCCGCTTTGTCCAACCCCTCTAATAGCATTGCTAGTTGTAGATACAGTTGCAGGTTATTCCATGTTGGGACATGGATATCATGGGATATTACAATATCACTTATTTAATTAATGCATCTATATACTTGATTGTGTGTGGAAAGCTCGGCCTTTTGCATGGTGTTTTGTTCCACTCGTGCTGCTCTAGTTTTTGTCATACCAGTCTTATGTTCCTTGAAGAGCACTCCTAACATGTGTGGATTTTGTGGTGACCCCCAGATCTCATGTTTTAGATTAAAGCTCTCCCGGAGAGGCCCAACATTGGTTTTACCATTCGCCAACCTAATAAAACTTGCATAGCGACTTTCCGGACCCCACGAATAATTAATCAACAACCCAGGCCAGTGCTCCTCTTGTGGATTGGTCCACCTACCTACCAGCTTGCGATGCCACCTCAAGGCAACTCGTGGTCTTCTGGCAATCGTCAACTTTGCATAGACGGATGAGACCGTAGATAGAGAGCGCGCGGCTCTGGATGCGGATCTGGCTCACCAGGAGGTCTCTCTTGGATTGCTTTACCCTTGACGAGCGGCTTGTCCATCGGGATTCCTTATAGGCATTGATACATCTCCGTCGTATCTAGTTCTCCAAACACTTTTACTCTTGTTTTGGACTCTAATTTGCTCAATTTGAATGAAACTAACCCGGACCAACGTTATTTTCAGTAGAACTACCATGGTGTTGTTTTCTATGCAGAAATAGGACTTCGCGGAATCAGACAAAGTTTCTGGAGATTTTCTATGGAATATATAAAAAATACTGGAACAAAGACCCACCTGAGGGGGGCCCAGTTGCCCACAAGGTAACAGGGCGTGGTCACCCCCTGGGCACACCCTGTTACCTTGTGGGGCCCACGATGCTCCCAAGACCCTAATCTTGACTCCATAAATATCGTCTTCCCAAGAAAAAATAGGAGAAGAAGTTTCATCGCGTTTTACGACACGGAGCCGCCGCCACCTCCGGATCTTCATCGGGAGGGCTCTTCTCGAGTCCATATGATGCTCTGGAGAAGGGGATTTGTCACCATCATCATCACCAACCCTTCTTCATCGCCAATTTCATGATGTCCACCAGCCGGAGTGAGTAATTCCTTCGTAGGCTGCTGGACAGCGATGGAGTTGGACGGGATTTATTATGTAACCGAGTCAGTTTAATAGGGCTTGACTTCTATGACTTTACTATGCTTAATTCTTGTCACTAGGTCCCGAGTGCCATGATTTCAGATCTGAACCCTCCATGTTTTCATGAATATATTTGAATTCTTGATCCTAACTGCTAGTTGTATGCACTTGTTATTAATCTGACACGTAGACCTCAAAGTGACAATAATAGGGATATATACTCTCCGGGGATGACTGTAATTCAAGGAGTTAATATATTCATCATGTGTTAGTGCTTTGTTCCGGTTCTCTATTAAAAGGGGGCCTTAATCCCTTATTTTCCTTATGGATCCTGTTGCCATGGTAGGGTAGGACAAAAGATGGCATGCAAGTTCTTATTATAAGCACGGATGACTATATACGAAATACATGCCTATAGTACATTAATGAATTAGACCTATTGTGTATCGCTCTCGACTGTGACTGTTACATGATGAATGTCATCCAACACAAATATCCATCACCGATTAAATGCCTATGCTTTTCTCATATTTATCTTTGCTAAGTTACTTTTGTGCTGCTACTGTCAAAATCACTACAACATGGCTACTGTTATTGTTTGCTACTATTACTACCGCTATCAAACTATCATACTACAGTGCTACTAAACACTTTGCTGTAGATATTTAGTTCTCTAGGTGTGGTTTAATTGATACCTCAGCTGTTAATACTCATAATTATTCTTTGCCCCCCTTGTGTCGATCAATTAATTTGGGTGAAATACTACCCTCGAAGACTCTCGCGATCCCCTATACTTGCGGGTTATCAAGACCTTTCTCTGGCATCGTTGCTGGGGATCATAGCTCTATTTGTTGAGTCACTTGGTAATTATATCTGTTGATCACTAGGAAGAATATAAAAGATGCCAAGACTAAGATTGTGCCTTCTAAGACGGGGGTAAGGAACTGCCATCACACTATGCACTTGATTCACCTTCTCTTTTATGTAGGCTTGCGAAACAGACACTTGCTATTCATTCTGATATGTCGCAAGTAATTGATGATGCTACTTTTTCTATAAATGAAACTTGTGATGATATGCTAGTACTCTACTTGATAAAATTGTGCCACTAGTGAATTTCTTAATGAACAACTTGCTAAAGCTAAAGAACTTGAGAATGCTGAAATTGATGAAAAGTTTGATTAACCTATTATTCCTAGATCCTCTAGAGTTGAAATGCTGAAGATACCTAAGGGTTATGTTATAAATGGGGAGACAACTATAGAAATTCTTGCTTGTTGATACAAATGATGTTAAGAAATTACTAAGTAAGCTGAAAGAAAAGTCTATGATAAGAGAACGAAAGATGATCCTAAGTTTGCTACTTCTCCTATCTTTGTTACCGATAATGATTATGATTCTCTGTCAATCCCGAGTTAATTACTTTGGTAGAATCAGATTCCTTTCATGCTTATGAAAATTAAACTATTGTGGCACAACTTACTAAATTGAATGATTTAGCCACTCTATTTGCTCAAGAGGGCAAAATGCACTTCTACTATATCCTTTCTCATTTAAATGGTGATGCTAAGAAATGGATTTATACTCTTGCTCCTGGTTGTGTGCGTAGTCCCTAGGATATGATATATCAGTTCTCTGAAAAATACTTTCCTGTTCATAAGCAACAAGCTGCCTTACAGGAAATATTTAAGTTTGCCCAAATTGAAGAAGAGAATCTCCCTCAATCTTGGGAGAGGCTTCGCCAATTCCATAATGCTTTGCCTGATCATCCTCTTAGAAAACGAAGTACTTGATATCTTTTATAATGGACTAACCGATGCTTCTAGGGACTACCTAGATTGTTGTGTTGGATGTGTTTTCTAGGAAAGATATTTTGAACAGGCTGAAGAACTATTGAATAATATATTGAGGAATGCGGATTATTGGACACTTCCTAAATGACCACTTTAACCAACTCAAAAGAAGATAGGTATTCTATTCCTTAGTCCTAAACATATGCAAGAAGCAAAGAAATTTATGAAAGAAAAGGGTATTATATCTGAAGATGTTAATAATTTACTTCCTATTGAAGAAATACATGGACTTGATATTTCAACACAGGTAGTAAAGGTAAATTCTCTTTATAGATTTGATGAGGGTGATTGTCGGTGTCAAAACTGGCGGATCTTGGGTAGGGGGTCCCGAACTGTGCGTCTAGGCAGATGGTAACAGGTGACGAGGGACACAATGTTTTTACCCAGGTTCAGGCCCTCTCGATGGAGGTAATACCCTACGTCCTGCTTGATTAATATTGATGATATGGGTAGTACAAGAGTAGATCTACCACGAGATCAAGGAGGCTAAACCCTAGAAGCTAGCCTATGGTATGATTGTTGAGATGTAATGTTGTCCTATGTACTAAGGCCCTCCGGTTTATATAGACACCGGAGAGGCTAGTGTTACACAGAGTCGGTTACAATGGTAGGAGATCTTCATATCCGTATCGCCAAGCTTGCCTTCCACGCCAAGGAAAGTACCTTCCGGACACGAGCCGGAGTCTTCAATCTTCTATCTTCGTAGTCTGGGAGTCCAGCGGGTATTGATAGTCCGGCTGTCCGGACACCCCCTAGTCCTGGACTCCCTCAGTAGCCCCTGAACCAGTCTTCAATGACGATAAGTCCGGCGTGCATAACGTTCGGCGTTGCAAGGCGGGTTCCTCTCCTTGAATAATCCGGAGAAAATAATGAACACTAGGATAGTGTCCGGCTCTGCAAAATAAATTCCACATTCCAACGTAGAGAGAATAAGACATATACACTGATCCAATCTGCTGACGTATTATGCGGCGTGACATCACACCGCTACCAAGCTTTTGTTTGAATTACTATACCACCTCAGCACGTTTAGCGAAGCGGTTTCCTCGGCACGTCCTGTCGAAGCAGAGATCGTGTACCCCATATTCCGGGATTCTCATCAATACGTGCGTGGCTAACCCAACCGCGCCATTGATGGTGGCGCTTGGGAGATAAGCGAGTTTTACCAGGCCGGTGAGGGACGTATAGTTTCGTCCGTCTCTATATAAGGGATAAGGATTTACCTTCTCACCTACACCTTCTTCCTCCTTTGCTTATCCTTCCCTGCGAACTCAAGCTCCAACGCCCAAGCTCGCGCATCCCGCCTCAATCCTTCTCCGAATATGTCCGGAGGGGGAGGTAAATAGATGGCCTCCACCGCCAAGGAGGAGGACATCACCAAGCTGCGCGATGCCGGATACCTTTCCAGCGATATCGCGCATCGGCTGCCCGACGCGGGGCAGATCATCCCCACCCCGGGCATCATGAGAGGGTCGTCTTCCTTCCCCACTTCCTCCGCGGACTGGGCTTTCCGCTCCATCCATTCGTCCGGGGGCTCATGTTTTACTATGGCCTGGATTTCCATGATCTGGCGCCGAACTTTGTCCTCAACATCTCGGCGTTTATCGTCGTGTGCGAGGCCTTTCTCTGCATCCGGCCCCACTTCGGCCTGTGGCTCAAGACCTTCAACGTCAAGCCGAAGGTTGTGAAGGGGACGCAAGCGGAATGCGGAGGCGCCATGCTGGGCAAGCTGCCCAACGTCCCTTGGCTAGAAGGGACCTTCGTGGACTCCGTCAAGGGGTGGCAATCGGGGTGGTTCTACATCATCGAGCCGCGCGAGCTTACATGGGCGGCGGCCCCCGAATTTAGATCTGGAATCCCCACGCAGCTCACCTCCTGGAAAGAGAAGGACTTGCAGTGGGGTGATCCGGTGGAGGTGACGGGACTTTGAGCCTGCATCAAGAAGCTGGTGAGCAATAGGCTTCGGCTCGTCGATGTGGTCCAGGTCATGCTCCTCCGGTGGATTCTCCCGTGCCAAGAACGGGCATTTAATCTGTGGGAGTTTAATCCGGAACAGCACCATATGTTGAGCGGGCTCTTGATACTACGTCTGGCGCGCTGGAGGGTGCTGTTCAAGGGCGCCGAAGCCCCCGCATCCGCGACCGAAGACCGCGGATTCAGCTCGCAGTCTCCGATTGACGAGGTAAGTGATTTCGACCCCATTACGGGACACTTATAGTAGTTAGATTGACTCTAGAGAGGTTTTTAATCTGCCTCTTCCTTTGACAGGACTGGATGGAGAAGGCCAAGCTGCTTATCAGCCCGGCTCCCATGCCAGAAGAACCAGTGGATGCCCGCTTAGCAAGGCTGCTGGTCCCGGCACCGTACGTGGTGCCGGAGAAGAAGGCCAAGAAGGTGGCCACGGGGACTCGAAAGAGTTCCCGTAATCAGGCGTCTGACAACGACGAGGACTCCTCCCCGAAGATGACGAGGAGGAGGAAGAGGAGTACTCTCTCCCGGAGGAGGGAGAGAGGAAGAGGAGGGCCTCCCAACCGGGCGGCCAAGGGTCAAGAGGGGAGAACTATCCCCGGACAGTTCGCCAACATCAATCTTGGCGAGGAAGAGTGGCCTCAAGGGCGGGCGTCCCGCGAGATCGTAAGTATTCAGATCATTCATATGCCGTGCACTGTATGCCATGTAGTGTCCTTCTAACGCCGCATTCTACCCGTAGTCCGGCCGTTGGCGATCTTCCCGACTTCGATGGCGGGTCTTTGGCGCCGTCGGATGTAAATTCCATCCCGATCGCCTCTACCCCACGTGTCGACGAGGGCGACGAGGCGGAATCCTGAGGGACTCGCCAGAGGAGGCTCCGGAGGTGCCGTCGAGCAGCCCCCCGGACTTCGTGCCGGACTCCGCCTCGGAACCCGCGGTGGTTCCAGAGTCCGGCAAGCGGCCCCTTCGAAAGAAGGGCAGGACCGTGGCGCCGGCGGCCCCCGTCAAACCGGAGGCACCGGATAACCTGCTTTGGGCGCTTAAAGGCGCTTCCATCGAGGAAGAACACCGCACTCTCATGGCGCGGTGATTGAAAAGGTCGGCTTCGCCAAAGGCGGGCTGACTGAGCTTCTGCAACAGCCTTCTAACGAGCTTTGAGGTAAGAAGTTTTAAAATAATGTAATGTAATACCGCATAGACAGTAGCCCCTGATGCTTAGTTCGGTGTTCGGAAAGAAAAGCGGACTAAGGATCTAACAAGATATACGCAGGGTTGCTAAAAAATATGTCGATATGGGTTTGCAGGCTTCGCTGTTGACCTCTGCCGCATTAACAGCGGAGGTCGAGACGCTGAAGAAGGGTCTTGAGCGGTCCGAGCAAGAGCTCGGCCATGCCAAGAGGCAGCTCAAGGAAAAAGAAGGTGAATAACACCACTTTAAATAAGTACCTTACAACAAAGGATTTTGGTTGCAAACAAGATTAATAAGGATAATATATGTAATGCAGGGGCCACTAACGAGGTGGCGGCCCTGAAGGATGCCGTGTTCGTGGCGAGCATAATGCGCCCTGAACGGACTGAGCGAGAAAAGCAAGCGGCACCGGTGGCGGAGGTTCGGCAAGAGCTCCGTGCTCTCATGGAAAAGCATGAGAGTTTGGGCGTGACTCAAGACTCGAGAGTCCGAGCTTGCCTCGGCTCTCGAAAGTGCCAAGTCCGCCAAGGCAGAGGCCCAGAAGGCCCATGAGGAAGTAGAGGACATGAAGAAGATAGCGGCGGGTAAGGTGTTTTTCATGCAGAGCAAGCATGTTAATGTAAATTACCGGATACTTACCCTAATTCGGAGGTCTCCAGGGGCATTTGCAGATCTGCCGCGTAGTGCGTCTGATGCCGCTGCGTTCTATCATGGAGAGGAGGGGAGCTCAACGGAGAAGGTCTTCTGGTCTCAGTACGCTGAGGCCGGCCATCCGGTGCCCCCAAGCGACCAGCTAAAGCAGCTGGTCGAACTCCACAAGGTAGCTGAGGAGGCCATGAAGGGCCTCACAGTCCGGCCAGGGCTCAGGCAGCCATGGTGGCAGCTACTTTGGCCTAGTCTGCGGCGGCTGGTGGATGCATGCGCCAGTGGATGTGATCAGCGCTCCGCTTTGCATTGAAGGCGCTCGTCGGGCCCTTGCCCACATAAAGGTGCAATGGGGCAAGCTGGATGCGAGAAGCTTCTCACGGATCCGCCGCCGCCCGGCAAGGAGCATCGCCGCGGAGCGATATTATAAAGTTGTCTGAAGGGAGCCCGCGATGAGTGCCCCTTAATGTAATCTTTGAGTGAACTTCATTGTGTTTTTCCTCACGCGCTGAAAACTTCGTTTATATGCGCCATGAGCAACGCTTTGTTGAATTTAAAATATTACCTTCATGCGGCCGTTTGTTAAATCGAGAGATGGCAAGTCGTTGGCTTCACCCCCAAGCCACGAGTCTGGGGGTGTTCGGTGATAAACTTGAGCACTCTTGTTCCCATTTTGGGTCCATCTAGGAGGCGCTCAACACGACGAACAAAGCGACGGACTTATAATGCTTGAACACTCTCCTTAGCCATAGAATTCTATAATTTTAAATTTCGTGAAGCCCCGGTATTCGGAAGACCAAATCCGGGCGCTATCCACGCCTTCGTCGGACATCATCCGAACTTAGCTCGGCGGCATGAGCCTTTAGGGACCGAAAAGACCTCTCGAACAGCGACCAGTCTCTCGCCTTATCATGCCGGTCGGTTTTAGCTTTCTCCTCGAGGCATTAACCCGGCTCAACCGGGCGCAATCATGATGGTTCTCCAGTGCTACCTTAGCCGACGGAACGGGCGTAAGGTACCAAAACATGGGAGCCGGCAAACCCAACTATTGACCGAAGACATGATTCGAGCTGATTCATATAATGCTATAAGTTGAGGTGCCGCACTTGTGAAAGTGTTTGGGCTTAATCACACCGTGATCCGGGGAACGAAGCCCTGGTGTATTCAGCCGTACCAAAGTATCTGGTGCAAGATGTCATATAGTGAACATATGTAAAAGATAACATAATTGCAATGAAAAGGTAGTATACTTGCAAAAAGGAAGTGCTACGTTATTTTATAAAAGAATGTCGCTAATAAAGCGGTGATACAAATAGTCTTGGTAAGCAAGGGATTTGGACTAATTTGACATGTCCTCCTCCGGGGATAAGCTGCAGACTTGGTGTATGTAATCAATTTAAATGCTCGTAATGGAGACCACACAGTGTTAAATCGCAGCCTTCTTTAATCCTCGATTTGTTGCATCGTGAGTTCGGCAAGGTCGCCGTCGAGACAGGCTTACGTTAATGGAGCCCTGTATATGTAAAAGAAGAAAAGATAAAAAATAAAACCAAGGGGGGCGCTAGCATGAGCCCCTGGTGTGGTCGAGCTGCACTCTTTGGTCCTTGTGGTTAAGCCCCTCCCTGCGCCCATGGTATCTCCAAAGCGTAATGATGTCTGCGAGTGTTATTCTTGTGATCATCTTGTGCGGCGAGGGTGGGGCCGCATTGCTCTGTGGCGCTCGATCGCGCCAGTGGTCTTAGTTAGTGTTGCTTGGGGCGCTTTTATGCATCCGGCTTTTGATTGCGGACTAGAGAATTGCCGTGAAGGCTGCTCGTACGCCGCGAGAGCTGCTGTATGTTCCTCCGTTCGGAGGGAGCGCCGTATTCCCATTGACCGTAATGACTCGCGAGGGCTGGCATCTTGAGCTTTAGGTATGCATAATGCGGCACGCGTTGAACTTTGTAAATGCTGTTCGTCCGGCAGGCATGATAGCCGCTTCTGAGCGGGACTATATCGAAGATTAACTCTTCGCTGGAAATTATCCGGGATCCGAAGACCACGTCGGCAGGTGAGCTGTCTGATTGGCTTCCACTCCGGGATGACACCTTTAAAGGTTGTCTTAGTAGGTTTGATCTGGATGGGTCTATGCCCATTTTGCGCCTTTGTCTCCGGTAAAGCAGTTCAGCTCTGCCGCCGTCCATCGGGACTCTTGTGAGGTGAAATCCATCGGCGATTGGGTCTAAGACCAATGCGGCGAATCCGCCATGACGTATGCTGGTCGGATGGTCTCGTCGATCGAAAGTGATCGGACGGAGGACCATGGATTGAACTTTGGGGCGATCGCTCCATCGCATAGACGTCCGTAGTCGCGCTTCCTCTCCCTCTTGGGTATATGGGTCGCGTAAATCATATTCACCATCCGCACTTGTGGGGGAACCCTTCATCCTCTGTTGTTCGGCGGGGGTCTCTTCCTCGTCGTCGCTATTTAGCCCTTGTCATTGTGTTCGCAATTAACTTGCCAGCTGCTGAACACCCAACAATCTCTATTGGTGTGATTAGCTGGCTTTTCGGGGTGCCATGTATCGGCATGGCGGCCGAGTATTCGGTTCAGATTGGACGGGCCCGGAGTTGTTCTTTTAAATGGCTTCTTCCGTTGACCGGGTTTCGAGCCTCGGAATCCGGCATTGACCGCCGTATCCTCCTTGTCGTCGCCGTTAATGCGGCGTTTGTTTTTGATTCGACGTGACCTGCCGTGGTTGTCCTTAGTGTCCGGACTGCCAGAACTTTTGCGGAGATTGTTGTTGTGGGCTAGCCAGCTGTCCTCTCCCACACAAAAGCGGGTCATTAACGATGTGAGGGCTGCCATGGATTTCGGCTTCTCCTGCCCCAGGTGCTGGGCTAGCCATTCGTCCCGGATGTTATGTTTGAAGGCTGCAAGGGCCTCCGCGTCCGGACAGTCGACGATTTGATTTTTCTTCGTCAAGAACCGTGTCCAGAATTGTCTGGCCGATTCGTCTGGCTGCTGAATAATGTGGCTTAGGTCATCGGCGTCTCGTGGTCGCACATATGTACCTTGGAAGTTATCAAGGAATGCGGCCTCCAGGTCTTCCCAACACCCAATTTACTCTGCGGGCAGGCTGTTAAGCCAATGCCTTAGCTTGAGTGGGAGATATTTGATGGCGTGGAGATCGTCGCCGCGGGCCATATGGATGTGGAGAAGATAATCTTCGATCCACACCGCGGGGTCTGTTGTACCATCGTAAGATTCGATATTTACGGGTTTGAACCCTTCGGGGATATGATGATCCATTACTTCATCAGTGAAGCATAACGGGTGTGCGGCGCCCCTGTATTGAGCAATATCGTGACGCAGCTCGAGGGAGCGCTGTCTGCTATGTTCGGCCCGGCCGGCGTTATGTCCGGCGCGGCGGTATTCGTCGTGGGTTGTGGGGCTCCCCCGTGATCCGTAGATGGATCTGGATTGTCTTGCTTTGTCTTCCAAGATGTCTCACAAGTCCAGCGCGTTCCCTTTTGGCTTCGTACTCTTAGATCGATGTTGGGGTACGGTCTTGGCTGGGGGCTTGGATGCCTCTCTGTCGTGACCACGGGGTGGTCGGTCAGCCATGTCGTGCGCTGGTGATAAAGGTATGTATGCTTCATCTTCTAATCGGGGGAGCAGCTTGCGTCTTGGGTAACTTTTGGAGGAAGTTCGAGTTTATACTCTTGACGCGAGGACCTCGGTCCATCGGTCGGCTAACAGATCTTGATCAGCTTGGGCTGTTCTTGCTTCTTCTTTAGGCTATTTGCGTGGCTATGAGCTGCGCTGGCGCTCTTGTTCGACGGATCCTCGGGTATGACGAATTCATCATCGTTGAGGCTTGCTTCGTCTTCGGAGGGAGGCATATAGTTATCATCCTCAACCCCTTAAATGCGCCGCCATCGTGAGGGCTTGCTTCGCGTCCTCTGTCTGAGTCTTGCGGGAGGGATCGTCTTGGCACTCTCCGAGTTTTATTATCTCCGTGCGGAATCTCCATTCTTGTTGTGGCGGGATTTAGGCGGCGCCCGACGCCGGCGTTTAGGCTGCTTCTTGAGAGAATCTTCCTCCGCTGCTTTTCGCCATCCCTTCTTTTGGGGTATCCACCATGTAGGCGTCGTATGACGAGGTGGCCTTCCATTGCCTGTGGGCGCTGGGTCTGTTCGTCTGCGCATCATCGTCCATAGCGTCGATGTCATCGGTCGTAGTCTAGCATGTCGGTTAGATCCTCGGCGGTGGCTACAAAGTGGGTGGTGGGTGGGCTCAATTTCTTCGTCGTCCGAACTCCAACCGTCCCGCCATAGTTCGCCAGATTCTCTGATAGCGAGAGATGCTTCAGAGAATTCAGTATATCGCCAAAAGGCGAGTGCTGGAAGATGTCTGCAGCGGTGAATTCCATAACCGGCGCCCAATCCGGTTTAATTGGCAGGGGCGCGGGAGGCTCGGAGTCCGGCGAGGAGTCCGGCGCCTCGGGATCACGAGTTTCGCAGAGGACAAGATTGGTATTCGGCTCCATCGCCGTGGATGTTGAAGCCCCCAGGGCGGCGTCTATCCACCGGCCCTCGACATGGGCAATCGGCTCCGAGCTAATGGCCGGAGCGGATCTGAGTGCGGCCACCAAAGCACAGTCCGGCGGCAGAGCTAGATCATGCCCATCGTCACAGTGCGGCGCGCTCGGCCGTGGCTCGAGTCCGTCGAAGATCAAGTCTCCGCGGTCATCGGCCGTGAAGTTTAAACTTCGAATCGACTGAAGGCGGGCGTAGCTTCGATCTGCTCGGATGGCCAAGAGAATTGCCCCATTACAAAGCCGCCGAAGTCGAAGATCTGTCCGGGAGAAAAGTCTCACCACGGACAGCGTTGATGGTTGAAGATGCCATCGGACCTATCGGTGATGACACGAGGAACTCTCAATGAAAGCACCAATGTCGGTGTCAAAACCGGCGGATCTCGGGTAGGGGGTCCCGAACTATGCGTCTAGGCGATGGTAACAGGAGACAAGGGACACAATGTTTTTACCTGTGTTCGGGCCCTCTCGATGGAGGTAATACCCTACGTCTGCTTGATTAATATTGATGATATGGGTAGTACAAGAGTAGATCTACCACGAGATCAAGGAGGCTAAACCTAGAAGCTAGCCTATGGTATGATTGTTGAGATGTAATGTTGTCCTACGGACTAAGGCCCTCCGGTTTATATAGACACCGGAGAGGCTAGGGTTACAGAGTCGGTTACAATGGTAGGAGATCTTCATATCCGTATCGCCAAGCTTGCCTTCCACGCCAAGGAAAGTACCTTCCAACACGAGCCGGAGTCTTCAATCTTCTATCTTCGTAGTCTGGGAGTCCGGCGGATATTGATAGTCCGGCTGTCCGGACACCCCCTAGTCCAGGACTCCCTCAGTGATATTCCCTCTAACATATCTGCTAGTCAATGCCTGGGTGAATTTTATAATACATCATTAAGCAGGAAAATGTCATTATGTATGTTAGCAAACAATTGAAAGAAAATGCTTTCATGATTGATCGTTTGAGTGACTTGATGTTTAGGATTGCTAATGATGTTAAAAGTTTAAAGTAAACTTGCATCCATCGTTCATATTCAGCTAGAACAAGTCTCTAAATCACAATAAGATTTGCTTACTGAAATGAATAATAAAATGAATGAGCGTGTTGTTAGAGTTGTCACTAGAGGTGGTAGAATGAATCAGGGGCCCCTATATCTTGAAGGTCATCCTAAGATAATTAAACAAGATTCTCAGAGAATTAAAATTGATGCACCTAGTTCATCTAAGAAGAAAAAGAAAAAGATAGAACTTTGCATGCTTATAGTGAACCTGAGGTAGAAAAACCTTCTAAGAATCATAATGATGTTTCTATTTCAAATGTTGAGAACAAATCTGGTAATGAACAACCACCTAATGATAATGATAATTAATGATGTTCATGTTGATGCCCAGCCGGATAGTGATAAAGAACTTGATAATGACGTAGAAATAGAACTTGCTGTTGATCTTCATAGCCCACCTCCTAAAAATAAAAGATATGATAAAAGGGATTTCATTACCAAAAAGCATGGTAAGGAAATAGAATCATGGGTTAAAAAACCTATGCCTTTTCCTACTAAGCTCCTGAAAAATAAGGACGAGGAGGATTTTGAACGCTTTGTTGAAATGCTTAGGCCTGTCTTTTTGCGTACTCGCTGGACGGATATATTGAAAATGCCTCCTTATGCTAAATACATGAATGATATTGTCACTAATAAAAGAAAGATACCTGAAGCTGAAATTTCTACGATGCTTGCGAATTATTCCTTTAAGGGAGGAGTACCTAAAGATTTGGAGATCCAGGAATACCCACTATACCATGCTCCATTAAAAGAAGTTATGTCAAAATTGTTGTCGAGGTACGACGATCTATGGGACCGACACTGTTCCCTTTGCGTTTCTACTATGGGGATCGAAATGCACAAAGAGCAGAACTAGCAATCAACAAAAGCAATTTACCCAGGTTTGGGACACCATGAGGTGTAAAACCCTACTCCTGCTTTGGTGGATTAATGGTGTATGAGCTCAAGTTACAAAGGAGCACAACTTGCTGGCAAGGTGCACGAGAAGTGCAGCTACATGTGTAAATGAGCAAGTGTCGACCCTTGTAATTGTAGCCATGGGCCTCCTTTTATAGGTTAATGGGTCACCACAATGGTAAAATGGTCATTACATGTTTTGAATAGTGGCTACAGTGCCAAATACATAACTTTGACGGGTTAGGACAAAGGCCTTAAATGCACCGTGAGGTGTCGTGCTGGTGATGTTCTCCGGCAAGGACGACCTCTCCTTTTGTGTAGTTCGTCCAGCTACCTCGTATTTCCTTGCCACACCTCTAGGACAGGTTGCATTAAAGTTGATTCTTTGGCGGTGAGCCGACACATGCCCCGACAAGCCTCACTTAACTACCTTCCCCCTCAACACCTATTTGACAAGCGACTGGCTGGTTGCTGAGGTGGATCAGTGGAGAGTTAATTAGTGGGGGCTTGCCAACACAGAGCTTTCTGGGCCTTCGCCTGCCGGTATGTAACTTGCCGGCAGCTTGAGTCTCGTACTTTAGTACTATCTTAGTAGTTCTCTATGACCTGCCTAGAGGTCTTATTCATGGTTTTATAAACCAAGTCTTATATCTTAATTGGCTCCATCCTCCAACAAGGTGTGCCGTCGGGAAGGCTACTACTGTCTGTGCACAAGTCAGGGGACTAAAGCACCCTTGTTTTAGTACACCGACAACTCCTTTATGTGATTTAGGATCTGGTGTTAGTGTTATGCCTTTATCTTTATATAGAAGACTTGATTTGAATAAACTGACAGCTACTGAAATATCTCTGCAAATGGCCGATAAATCAACACCTATACCCATCAGTATTTGTGAGCATGTGCCTATTGTAGTTGCAAATATTACTATCTTAACGGACTTTGTTATTCTTGATATGCCCGAGGATGAAAACATGTCAATTATCCTTGCTTTTTGAATACTGCAGGGGCTATTATTGATTGCAACAAAAGCAAGAACACTTTTCATGTTAGTGGTAATGAGCATACGATATATTTTCTGAAGAAACAACTCCAAGTGAATAGTATCAACTTTTTTGAAAAAAATATGACAATCACAATTGGAGGTTTTGAATTCCCTCTTTTGACCGTCAAAAACTAATATGAAACTCTTATTCTTGGGGAGATGCATATCCCAGTTGAGGTAACATAGTGTTATATTAAAATTCTTCTGTTTGATGTCACTTGGAAATAGTTTGTTAATAAGACTTGATCAACCTTATTAATGGATTCTTTTTGAGGGGCATGTGGTTGATGAATTTTGTAATCACGGCTTTCTGTAACCCTAGTTTTCTCTCCGGTTTTTATAGTTTAATAGAATAAATGGTATGATTCTCCTATTTTCTGAAGTATCCGTGCAATAAATAAAGGGCCAAAAAATAAAAGTGCTCAGAATGCCATAAAATTTTAACATGATTTTTTCTAGAATATTTAAGAATTTTTGGTATTGAATATATCCCAGGGGGGTGCCACTGTTGCCCACAAGGCAACAGGGCGTGACCACCCCCTGGCCGCGCCAAGATACCTTGTGCGGCCCACAGGACCCCAGTCGCTTATCTCTTTAGCCCACTTCATCTCCCTCCAAAAAAACTTTGTAGCTCTCTCTCTCTCTCTCTCTCTCTCTCGTGTTGTTGCTCCCAAACCTGAGATTTTTGATCGCTTTGCTCGGAGCTCCATTTTTGAAACTGTTTTAGGCATTTCTCCTTGGTATCTGACTCCTCCATTGCTCCAATTAGTTTTTGTTTTAGTGGTTTATATTTTGCACATTTTTCTGCTATGGGTGCTACTGAAGCACACATGTTCAATTCTTTGAGTTCCACGTAGTTTCAATGCTTGATGAAATTCATATGAGTAGTTCCTATAAATCATGTAAACTTTTGTTGACATTATTTTGTGCTTCATATTTTTTAGAAGTTTGTTCTTAGGAAAAATGAACTTCTTATGAAGAGGTTCTTCGAGCCGGAGTCCCAAGGGAGTATTGCAGGTGCCCTATACCTTGACCTTCACCTTCTGCATAGGATGGAGGTTCGGCGATGTGGATGGACACACAATGTTTTCATGAACGAAGGTGGGTTTCACCAAGAGTTGGGTTGACCGACTTCCTCGCAGATAAGTGTGACCAATACCAACTCCTCACAAATTCCTTTGTGTAAAATTTCGACTTCATGTCTAAACTTGATATGCCTATGGTATGCTTAAATTTATATGCCCAGCACTTTGAGATAACGCTTGCAGAATTTTATGAGATATGTTTGATTCTATCTGATGGGGAGCTAAGGGAGCCTCTACCAGAGGAGTTTGAGGGCTTCCTTTGCAGTTTAACTATGGGTGAATATAGGGGCGTGTCAAGAGCCCGAGTTACTAGTTTGCCTTTCCCTGTCGTGCATTACTTTGGTTTATTTATAGGAAAATGTTTGATTGCTAGGGAGGAAGGGGTACCCATAGTGCCCTTGACCTCGCCATATGATGTCGTGCACTTTATAGTGATAACACTTATAGTCTTGGAGCTATCATTGCATGCCACTTGCACACTAACAGGACTAGGTGTAAAATTCATGGTGGTATTTAGCCTACTCGCTTAGCGAGACATCTCCTTGTTGATATATGATACATCTCCAATGTATCTATAGTTTTTTATTGTTCCATGCTATTATAGTATCAATCTTGGATCTTTTATATGCAATTATTTATCATTTTTTGGTAACAACATATTGACTTAGTACCAAGTGCCATTTGCTGTTTTTTGCCTGTTTTTGTTTTTTTCCAGGAAATTAGTACCAAACGAAGTCCAAACACTATGAAAGTTCTTGACATTTTTTTTCTGGACAAGATAGACCCTAAAAGCTTCAAGAGGAGACTAGAAGTAAAATGAGAAGACGCCAAGGTAACAGGGTGGCCCCAGGGAGGTAGGCGCGCCCTGATGCCTTGCGGGCCCCTCGTGGCTCTGTCTGACCTAAGTCCACCTCTATAAATTATCTAAAATCAGGAAACCAACAGAGAGCCACCCAAAATACTTTTTCCACCATCTTAAGTTTCTATTCTTCCGTGATCTCATCTGGAAGGCTTTTTCTGGTACTCTGTGATAACCGACAAGTGTAGGGATCGTTTATAGCCTTTTTCAATAAATATGAGTGTTGAACCCAACGAGGAGCTAAAGGTAGAACAAATATTCCCTCAAGTTCTATTGACCACTGATACAACTCTACACACACTTAAAGTTTGCTTTAGCTACGACAAGTATGAAACTATTTTGAAAGAATAAAACTACGAGTACTTTGCGAGAATAAAAAGTACGAATAAATTGCAAGGTAATAAAAGTTGATAGCTTTTGTCAACAAGAAATTCATTTGTCCCTAGGCAATCGATAACTAGACCGGTAATCATTCTTGCAATTTTATATGAGGGAGAGGCATGAGGTAACATACTTTTTGTACTTGGATCATATGCACATATGATTGGAACTCTAGCAGCACCCACAACTACTAAAGATCATTAAGGTCATGAAACCCAACCTTAGCATTAAGTATCAAGTCCTCTTTACTCCCATACGCAACAACCCACTTACTTGGGTATCTGCTTCTATCACTCATGCCACCCACCATAAGCGAATCATGAACATATTGCAAGACCCTACAGCGAGGACCCCTAGACGAAGGGCACCGTAGGACAACACCATAATAAAATATACACGCATACCAACCAAGATCACGATTAGCCCACAGGACAAAACAGATCTACTCAAACATCATAGGATAGCAAAATATCATTGGGAAATAATATATGGATTTGAGAACCATGTTTAAGTAGAGATTATAGTGGGGATAAGAGGTGTTGCACCGCTGCATAGAGGGGGAGAGAGTTGGTGTTGACGGTAGCAAGATTGTTGATGTAGATCGCCGTCATGATCCTCGCCCCGGTGGCACTCTGGCACCACCGAGAGAGAGGGGGAGATAGCCCCCTCCTCCTTCTTATTCCTTGGCTTCCGCCCTAGAAGGGAGGAGAGTTCCCCCTCTGGTCCGAGATTGGATCTCCCTCTCTGTTATGTTCTATTTCACGTTCCTCAGATCTGACTGAAAACCGTTTCTTATATTCCAGGAGATCCGTAACTCCGATTGCGCTGAGATTTTAACACGATTTTTTCCAGATATAAGCTTCCTTGCACCCGAGGTAGGGATCCATCTGACGTACGAGGTGAGCACAACCCACTTGGGTGCGCCTGGCCCATGGGGCATGCCCTGGTGTCTTGTGGGCACTATGGCCCCTCGTTTACGTAGATTACAAGTCCACAAAATCACATATATTCTGAAATAATTCTACGTAAATTTTTATTGCATATGGACTTCATTTGATATAGATATTCTGCTAAACAAAAAAATGGAAAAAAAAGAACTAGCACTAGGCACTAGATCAGTAGGTTAGTCCAATAAATCATATAAAATGTTACCAAAAATATGTGGAAGTTGTATAATATTGGCATGAAAAATATATATTCGGTGGAGACGTATCGCTCTGCCGGAGGAGGAATCAATGGCAGAGAGCTTCTACAGCAACCTTGCTATCTTTCCGATGATATGTGGGTAGTTTACCACAAACCTACGGGTCCATAGTTAGTAGTCGGATGGCTTCTCCTCTCTCTTTGATCTTCAATACAATGTTCTGCTCGATGTTCTTGGAGATCTATTTGATGTAATCTTCTTTTATGGTGTTTGTTGGGATCCAATGAATTCTGGGTTTATCATCAGATTATTCATGAATATTAATTTGTTCTTGTTTGAATTCTTTTATGCATGATTATTATAACTTTTTATTTCTCTCCGATCTTTCCGTTTGGTTTGGCCAACTAGATTGACTTATCTTGCAATGGGAGAGTTACTTTGTAATGGGTTCAATCTTGCGGTGCTCAATCCCCGTGTCACGGTGGAACACGATCACTTATGGGGCCACCATCCCCTTGTGTTTTAGCAATGGGGAAGGTCATGTTGCATAAGGAGCAGAAGCCATGGAACAACACGACAGAGGTGACGCTAGCAATTTTTACCCAGGTTCGGGCCGGTGGGAAGCGTAAAACCCTAATCCTACTTTGGTGGATAGAGGGAAGGACCACGATGAACACGCAACACTCAAGCCTAGCAAGGTCGCCTCGAGGAGAGCAGCTACGTGCATATTACTATACTAGGGTCCGAATCCTTTTCTAGGTTGCCATGGCCCTCCTTTTATAGGCCAAGGGGAAACCACAGTGGCAAAACAATCATTATCTAGTGATTAGATAGCCAACAATGGTATCATACCTAACTCTGGCAGTTAGGACAAAGTGCATTAAATGCACTGCTAGGTGTCACTCTGAGGATGCAGCCCGGCAAGCCTGTTGTGCCGCTTAGTCATCTTCTACTTGTCTGCTTGACACGCCTCTGGACGGGAGTCATATATAGGTAATTTTCCTTCCAAATGGCTACCACGTGTGAAATGACAGTCACTTAATCACGTGGGGGATCGACACTGCACTGATAGATGACTTGCATTGCGGTGCGGTGGAGTGATGGAGTCTTGGCGCGAAGGTTTGCCTTTAGCGGCCCCGCCAAGCCTACCGGGGAAACATTGGATTCATCCTTGGGGAGGCCTCGACCTAACGAGGCTTGCCTGCACGGCAAGGGAGGCTTTCCATTAGTGATATCTTACTGCTTTGGCTTGTCTTGGTCTTCTTGATCCGCCCTTTCATCCCTCAAAAAGATTTTTATCTGGCTTGGTTTTGACTTGGATGCTTGGTGAAGTTTACTTCTTGCCATCATGTTTGTGTACAGTTCGGGCAACATACAGGAAGGTTTGTTGCACACATAGGAGCCCCCGAGCCTGGTCCAAACATGGTACCGAGCATCATTGGGTTAGGGCCCATCAGGTCCACAAGCAGGGCACTTGTGACGATATTCTCCTCTTTCTTAATATTTTCCTTGCTTCTTCATTATTCCGTACTTGAGTCAGTTTCCGGTTTCCTCGTGCATCGCACGATGCCAGACGTGGTGGGGCCATCTCTGTAATGGCCCGTGAATAACTTTAATTCATGGGGAGTTAACTGCCATTTCACTCATTCCACTACGCCTATCCTTTTTGCCACAAATGTCGCATGCATCACGTGGGGTAGGAAACAGATGCTTATGGTGCAGGAAGGAGCGCTATGGCAAAAACCCAAATGTCCCAGATTGGTACAAGAGGGCGGTCGATGAGTCCAAATTACCGTCAGTGGCAGAGATGGGCCAGCTTTCAATGAGACCCTGGGGGTGGAGAATTAGCCCCCAGCCCCAGCTCGTCTATAAAAGGGAGCACGAGGAGGAACGGAGGCATTCATCCATGCACCTTCTCCCTCTTAATCCTTACCTTCTTATTCACTATGCCGAGGGAAAGAGGCCGCGGCCTGGCCCCGGGCCTCAGCTCAGGAGTGACGATTCCGAAGGCATGTATTGGCACTCGGGGAGTGAGTCTTGTCTGGGGCCGCGAGAGACACAGTGGTCGTGGTTGGGGCGGTCGTAGTTTGCGGCAGCGCACCCATGATTACCGCATTGACTTTGGTATGGAAGGCGATGCGCTTCTCCTTAAATGCAGAGCGTTCGCACCCTCCATGCGAGCAAACCGTCCGGGGTAGGGGTGCCACCCCTACCGCAAGCTGTTGGAGTTTGATAACCCGTTGGTGGAGTCTTTAGGGCGCGCCCACCTACGGTGCCGTGCTAGAGATCTTTAGTAATCCCAGTGATGCCCTCTCCGGCGAGGTCGGGGATGACACTGAAGATGGTGGTGCCCCCATGCCCGCCAAGGTGGGAGGCGGTGCCACTAGAGCCCCTTGGGCACTGCCACCACCATTAGTCGCTTCTTCAGGGGAGATGACATGCCAGGGGCCTGGCGTCCTCCTGGAGCGACAGTCACGAGGAAGAAACTTGCGAAGATGAGTGTCGGTGTACAAAAGTATGGGCTCTTTTTGTACACCTTACTTGCGCATGGGTGGCCGTAGCCACTCGTGTGGCAGGGCCTGATAGGACAGCAGAAGACAGAACACAAGACTGCCAAAACAACACTCAATACAGAGAACAAGGAGCAGAAGACAAGTTGGACCTCCCCTGGCAACATCCTTGCAGGGGCGGCTTCCGTGGTCTCGATAAGCTCCTTGCCGGGGCAACCTACACAGCACCAACAAGGCAATCACCCTTGAGGCTGAGAATTCAGACACCATTGTTGGGGAACGTAGTAATTTCAAAAAATTTCCTACACACACGCAAGATCATGGTGATGCACAGCAACGAGAGGGGAGAGTGTTGTCCACGTACCCTCGTAGACCGAAAGCGGAAGCGTTAGAACAACGTGGTTGATGTAGTCGTACGTCTTCACAGCCCGACCGATCAAGCACCGAAACTACGGCACCTCCGAGTTCTAGCACACGTTCAGCTCTATGACGATCCCCGGACTCCGATCTAGTAGGGTGTCGGAGAAGAGTTCCGTCAGCACGACGGCGCGGTGACGATCTTGATGTTCTACCATCGCAGGGCTTCGCCTAAGCACCGCTACAATATTATCAAGGACTATGGTAGAGGGGGGCACCGCACACGGCTAAGAGATCAAGAGATCAATTGTTGTGTCTAGAGGTGCCCCCTGCCCCCGTATATAAAGGAGCAAGGGGGAAGGCCGGCCGGCCCTTTGGGGCGCGCCAAGGAGGGGGGAGTCCTCCTCCTAGTAGGAGTAGGACTCCCCTTTCCTAGTCCAACTAGGAAGAGGGAAGGGGAAAGGAAAGACAGGGAAAGAGGAGAAGGAAAGGGGGGGTGTGCCCCCCTCCCCTAGTCCAATTCGGACCCCTCATGGGAGGGGGCGCACCACCTCCTGGGCTGCTGCCCTCTCTCTTCCCTAAAGCCCACTAAGGCCCAATAGTCCCCCGGGGGGTTCCGGTAACCCCTCCGGCACTCCGGTTTTCTTCGAAACTACCTGGAACACTTCTGGTGTCCGAATATAGTCGTCCAATATATCGATATTTATGTCTCGACCATTTCGAGACTCCTCATCATGTCCGTGATCTCATCGAAGGACTCCGAACAACATTCGGTACATCAAAACTCATAAACTCATAATATAACTGTCATCGAAACCTTAAGCGTGTGGACCCTACGGGTTCGAGAACAATGTAGACATGACCGAGACACGTCTCTGGTCAATAACCAATAGCGGAACCTGGATGCTCATATTGGCTCCCACATATTCTATGAAGATCTTTATCGGTCAAACCGCACAACAACATACGTTGTTCCCTTTGTCATCGGTATGTTACTTGCCCAAGATTCGATCGTCGGTATCTCAATACCTAGTTCAATCTCGTTACCGACAAGTCTCTTTACTCGTTATGTAATGCATCATCCCGCAACTAACTCATTAGTCACATTGCTTGCAAGGCTTATAGTGATGTGCATTAACGAGAGGGCCCAGATATACCTCTCCGACAATCGAAGTGACAAATCCTAATCTCGAAATGCGCCAACTCAACATGTACCTTTGGAGACACCTATAGAGCTCCTTTATAATCACCCAGTTACGTTCTAACGTTTGGTAGCACACAAAGTGTTCCTCCGGTAAACGGGAGTTGCATAATCTCATAGTTGTAGGAACATGTATAAGTCATGAAGAAAGCAATAGCAACATACTAAACGATCAAGTGCTAAGCTAACGGAATGGGTCATGTCAGTCACATCATTCTACTAATGATGTGATCCCGTTAATCAAATGAAAACTCATGTCTATGGTTAGGAAACATAACCATCTTTGATTAATGAGCTAGTCAAGTAGAGGCATACTAGTGACATTAAGTTTGTCTATGTATTCACACATGTATTATGTTTCCGGTTAATACAATTCTAGCATGAATAATAAACATTTATCGTGAAATAAGGAAATAAAATAACTTTATTATTGCCTCTAGGGCATATTTCCTTCAGTCTCCCACTTGCACTAGAGACAATAATCTAGTTCACATCGCCATGTGATTTAACACCAATATTCATATCTGTATATGATTAACACCCATAGTTCACATCGTCATGTGACCAACACCCAAAGGGTTTACTAGAGTCAATAATCTAGTTCACATTGCTATGTGATTAACACCCAAAGAGTACTAAGGTGTGATCATGTTTTGCTTGTGAGAGAAGCTTAGTCAACGGGTCTGTCACATTCAGAGCCGTATGTATTTTGTGAATATTCTATGTCTACAATGCTTTGCACGATGCTACTCTAGCTAATTGCTCCCACTTTCAATATGTATCCAGATTGAGACTTAGAGTCATCTGGATCGGTGTAAAATCTTGCACCGATGTAACTCTTTACGACGGGCTCTTTTATCACCTCCATAATCGAGAAATATTTCCTTAGTCCTCACTAAGGATATTCTTGACCAATGTCCAGTGATCTACTCCTAGATCACTATTGTACTCCCTTGCCAAATTCAGAGCAAGGTATACAATAGGTCTGGTACATTGAATAGCATACTTTATATAATCTATGACTGAGGCATGGGGAATGACTTTCATTCTTTTTTCTATTTTCTGCCGTGGTCAGGATTTGAGTCTTACTCAATTTCACACCTTCGCAACACAGGCAAGAACTCTTTCTTTGACTGTTCCATTTTGAACTACTTCAAAATCTTGATAAGGTATGTACTTATTGAACAACTTTTCAAGCGTCTTGATCTATCTCAATAGATTTTGATGCTCAATATGTAAGTAGCTTTACTGAGGTCTTTCTTTTTAAGAACTCCTTTCAAATACTCCTTTATGCTTTCCAGAAAAATTCTACATCATTTATGATCAACAATATGTTACTCACACATATTTATCAGAAAGGCGGTAGTGCTCCCACTCACTTTATTGTAAATACAGGCTTCACCGCAAGTCTGTATAAAACTATATGCTTTGATCAACTTATCAAAGCGTATATTCCAACTCTGAGATGCTTGCACCAGTCCATAGATGGATCGCCGGAGCTTGCATATTTTGTAAGCACCTTTAGGATTGACAAAACCTTTTGGTTGCATCATATACAACTCTTCTTTGAGAAAACCATTAAGGAATGCAGTTTTGACATCCATTTGCCAGATTTCATAAAATGTGGCAATTGCTAACATGATTCAGACAGACTTAAGCATCGCTACAGTTGAGAAAATCTCATTGTAGTCAACACCTTGAACTTGTCAAAAACCTTTTTGCAACAAGTAGAGCTTTGTAGATAGTAACACTACTATCAGCATCTGTCTTCCTCTTGAAGATCCATTTATACAATATGGCTTGCTGATCATTGGGCAACTCTACCAAAGTCCACACTTTGTTCTCATACATGGATCCCTTCTCAGATTTCATGGCCTCAAGCCATTTCGCGGAATCTGGGCTCATCATCGCTTCCTCATAGTTCGTAGGTTCATCATGGTCTAGTAACATGACTTCCAGAACAGGATTACTGTCACACCCTGATTTTCATGGCACAACACTTAAGTCAATAAATCATGCTAAAATGTGGTTTGACAAAAACTTTTGAATGTTTTGTCTTTGCTTTGATTGAATGTTGCCTGCTGTTTGCAAGTGCTCTAGAAATCAAATAAATCCTCCAACCCCTATTCTTCATCTCCTTGCTCCAAACTCTTGAACCAATGATGATGCCATGTGTATAGTGCAATATAGTATTTTCTTACAAAAATAATTTGGCCAAAAAGTATTTTCTAAAATTAGTTTTCCAAAAACCCTTGAATTGAGGTTTGCACTGCAAGTACTTAATTAAGGGCAGTAAAAATCTTTCCAAAAATATATTTGACTCCTATTAGATATAGGATACCCAGAAACCACAAAAATATAATTTTAAATGTTATTTTCCTATTTTATTTAAAAGCTTTTTCTTAAGGCCAGAAATGGTCTTTAATAGGGAAAAATTATTTTATTGTTTCAAAAATATTTGGCAAAAATTATGGAAACTCAGTGGGCATATATGTTCCATATATAATAGTTTCAACACATGGTCATGTTCAAGATATTGGTCAAATCCCTCAAAAACCCTTTCTGGATATTTCAAGCTTTTGAAATATTTACAAAGGAAATTTTCTCCAAAAATTCCAAGAAAATTCTATCATGTCACATATGACATATTAGATGATCTTGCCAAGTCTGATGACTTGGAGAACAAGATAACATCATCAAATCCCCTCAAAACCATTTCTGTCCATTTTGGAGTTTGAGCAACTTTACATTGCCAAACATGTACAAATGTTCTCAAAACTTGTGAACTTGCTCAAATGGTATAATAATTAATCTATACTAAATGGCACATGTTGGAGAACAAGTTAACTTGATCAAAGTACCCCAAAACTCTTTCTGTCCAGAACCAAATTTGAACAACTTTGCACTGCCAACCTTTTCTCCTTGACCACAACTTTTGTGAGCATGTTAACATGACCAAATGAGGCCACTACACCAAGTGGTGCATCAAGGAGAATTGATTTGCATGACTAAATCTTGGTAAAGCCAGTTCTGCCAATTTCTAGGGTTTACCAAAGTCACATTGGCAACTTTTCCCCAATGAGCTCAAACTTGGTGGAACACCCTATTTCTAAGTGTCATTCCATCTTGTTAAGTATCATAGCAAATGGAGTTCATTTGCTTTCCCAAACCTGCATCAAACACCTTCTGGCAGAAACTTGAAATGCCTGTTTTGACCACTTCCACTAATCTCCATGACCCTAACTTTCTACCACAGCCCCTCCTAGTCTTCTCCTATCTCCAGTAACTCTTCCCTGGCCTCAGCTCAATGATTGAGGGGTGAAACCCCCCCATTTACCCTTCTGGACAGCTGCATTTCTCTCTCTCTCTCAACCTCCCTCCTCACTCCAGTGGATCCCCAGGGCATCCAATGCCTCTACACCCTTCTTTACTACCCCCAAGCACTACCAGATATCAGTGGCATACCACATTGCCAAAAAATGCCATGCCGGCCATTTGCACACTCTGGAGCACGCTTCTGATGCGCTCCCTTGACTTTAGCCGCCCCACCCAACCGCTCCCGGCCACCTCGGGCTTCCCAGTAGCCCCGACGATGTGCCTCGGCGTCCATAACACGCCACGCCCTGTCCCCTCCTCCTTCTCCCTCCTGCAGCCTCCTTTCCTTGCAGCGCCCGCCCGAGAGCTCCAATGGACGAGCTCACACGCGACACCTCGACACTTCCCGCTCCCTCTCTCTCTTCTGGCGCCTCTACTCCACCCCCACGGACGCCGTGAACAACCCCACTCCTCCCTCCTGGCTGCCCGAGCCGTTGCCGTGGCCACCCTGTTGGGGAACGTAGTAATTTCAAAAAAATTCCTACGCACGCGCAAGATCATGGTGATGCATAGCAACGAGAGGGAGAGTGTTGTCTCGTACCCTCGTAGACCCGAAGCGAAGCGATCTGGCGTAGAGGAAGTAGTCGACGTTCTCCTCGCGATCCGACCGATCCGGCGCCGTTACTCGGCGCCCCGAGTTCTTGACACACGTACAGCTCGATGGCGTCCCTCGTACTCGATCCAGCCGAGTGTCGAGGAGAGTTCCGTCGGCCTGACGGCGTGGTGGCGATCTTGATGTGTTATCGGCGCGGGGCTTCGCCTAAGCTTCATGCGACGATATGACCGAGGTGGAATATGGTGGAGGGGCACCGCACGGCTAAGGAACGATCCGTAGATCAACTTGTGTGTCCATGGGGTGCCCCTGCCCCGTATATAAAGGAGGGAGGGAGGAGGAGGCCGACCTAGGAGGAGGCGCCATAGGGAGTCCTACTCCCACCGGAGTAGGATTCCCCTTTCCTAGTCCAACTAGGATCCTTCCATGTATTAGGAGTAGGAGACTAGGAAGGGAAGAGAGAAGGAAAGGAAGGAGGGTGCGGCCCTCCCCCCAGCCCAATTCGGACTAGGGCAAGAGCGCTGCCTGCCTAGGGCAGCCCTCTCTCTTTCCCGTATGGCCCATAAGGCCCAATACTTCTCCCGGCGAATTCCGTAACTCTCCGGTACTCCGATAATTACCGAATGACTCGGAACCTTTCCGAACTCGAATATAGTCGTCCAATATATCGATCTTTACGTCTCGACCATTTCGAGACTCCTCGTCATGTCCCCGATCTCATCCGGGACTCGAACTCCTTCGGTACATCAAAACTCATAAACTCATAATATAAATGTCATCGAAACCTTAAGCGTGCGGACCCTACGGTTCGAGAACAATGTAGACATGACCGAGACACGTCTCCGGTCAATAACCAATAGCGGGACCTGGATGCCCATATTGGTTCCTACATATTCTCTGAAGATCTTTATCGGTCGGACCGCATAACAACATCGTTGTTCCTTTGTCATCGGTATGTTACTTGCCCGAGATTCGATCGTCGGTATCAATACCTAGTTCAATCTCGTTACGGCAAGTCTCTTTACTCGCTCGTAATACATCATCTCACAGCTAACTCATTAGTTGTAATGCTTGCAAGGCTTAAGTGATGTGTATTACCGAGAGGGCCCAGAGATACCTCTCCGACAATCGGAGTGACAAAACCTAATCTCGAAATCGCCAACCCAACATCTGCCTTTGGAGACACCTGTAGTACTCCTTTATAATCACCCGATTCGTTGTGACGTTTGGTAGCACCAAAGTGTTCCTCCGTAAACGGAGTTGCATAATCTCATAGTTACAGGAACATGTATATGTCATGGATAAAAGCAAGTAGCAACATACTAAGCGATCGTGTGCTAAGCTAAGGGAATGGGTCATGTCAATCAGATCATTCTACTAATGATGTGACCTTGTTAATCAAATAACAACTCCTTGTTCATGGTTAGGAAACATAACCATCTTTGACTAACAAGTTAGTCTAGTAGAGGCATACTAGTGACATCTTGTTTGTCTATGCATTCACACATGTATCATGTTTCCGGTTAATACAATTCTAGCATGAATGATAAACATTTATCATGAAATAAGGAAATAAATAATAACTTTATTATTGCCTCTAGGGCATATTTCCTTCAGTCTCCCACTTGCACTAGAGTCAATAATCTAGATCACATCACCATGTGATTAACATCGATAGTTCACATCATCATGTGATTAACACCCATAGTTCACATCGCCATGTGACCAACACCCAAAGGGTTTACTAGATTCAGTAATCTAGTTCACATTGCTATGTGATTAATACCCAAAGAGTACTAAAGTGTGATCATGTTTTGCTTGTGAGAGAGTCTTAGTCAACGGGTCTTTCACATTTAGATCCGTTATGTATTTTGCAATTTTTCTATGTCTACAATGCTCTTGCAAGCTACTCTAGCTAATTGCTCCCACTTTCAATATGTATCTAGATCGAGACTTAGAGTCATCGGATCGGTGTCAAAACTTGCATCGGCGTAACCCTTTACGACGAACCTTTTTCACTTCCATAATCGAGAAACATATCCTTATTCCACTAAGGATAATTTTGACCGCTGTCGATGATCTACTCCTAGATCACTATTGTACCTCCTTGCCAAACTCGGTGCAGGGGTATACAATAGATCTGGTACACAGCATGGCATACTTTATAGAACCTATGGCCAAGGCATAGGGAATGACTTTCTTTCTCTTTCTATCTTCTGCCGTGGTCGGGTTTTGAGTCTTACTCAATTTCACACCTTGTAACACAGGCAAGAACTCTTTCTTTGACTGATCCATTTTGAACTACTTCAAAATCTTGTCAAGGTATGTACTCATTGAAAAAACTTATCAAGCATCTTGATCTATCTCTATAGATCTTGATGCTCAATATGTAAGCAGCTTCACCGAGGTCTTTCTTTGAAAAACTTCTCTCAAACACTCCTTTATGCTTTGCAGAATAATTCTACATTATTTCCGATCTACAATATGTCATTCACATATACTTATCGAAATGCTTGTAGTGCTCCCACTCACTTTCTAGTAAATACAGGCTTCACCATAAGTCTGTATAAAACTATATGCTTTGATCAACTCATCAAAGCGTATATTCCAACTCCGAGATGCTTGCACCAGTCTATAGATGGATCGCTGGAGCTTGCACACTTTGTTAGCTCCCTTTGGATCGAAAAAACCTTCTGGTTGCATCATATACAACTCTTCCTCCAGAAAACCATTCAGGAATGCAGTTTTTACATCCATTTGCCAAATTTCATAATCATAAAATGCGGCAATTGCTAACATGATTCGGACAGACTTAAGCATCGCTACGGGTGAGAAGGTCTCATCGTAGTCAATCCCTTGAACTTGTCGAAAACCTTTTGCGACAAGTCGAGCTTTGTAGACAGTAACATTACCGTCAGCGTCAGTCTTCTTCTTGAAGATCCATTTATTTTCTATGGTTTGCCGATCATCGGGCAAATCCATCAAAGTCCATACTTTGTTCTTATACATGGATCCCGTCTCAGATTTCATGGCCTCAAGCCATTTTGCGGAATCTGGGCTCACCATCGCTTCTTCATAGTTTGTAGGTTTGTCATGGTCAAATAACACGACTTCTAGAACAGGATTACCGTACCACTCTGGTGCGGATCTCACTCTGGTTTACCTACGAGATTCGGTAGTAACTGATCTGAAGTTACATGATCATCATCATTAGCTTCCTCACTAATTGGTGTAGTAGTCACAGGAACAGATTTCTGTGATGAACTACTTTCCAATAAGGGAGAAGGTACAATTACCTTATCAAGTTCTACTTTCCTCCCACTCACTTCTTTCGAGAGAAACTCCTTCTCTAGAAAGGATCCATTTATTAGCAACGAATGTTTTGCCTTCGGATCTGTGATAGAAGGTGTACCCAACAATTTCCTTTGGGTATTCTATGAAGACGCACTTCTCCGACTTGGGTTTGAGCTTGTCAGGATGAAACTTTTTCACATAAGCATCGCAGCCCCAAACTTTAAGAAACAACAACTTTGGTTTCTTGCTAAACCACAGTTCATATAGTGTCGTCTCAACGGATTTAGATGGTGCCCTATTTAACGTGAATGCAGCTGTCTCTAATGCATGAACCCAAAAGCGATATTGGTAAATCGGTAGAAACATCATAGATTGTACTATATCCAATAAAATACGGTTATGACGTTCGGACACACCATTATGATGTGGTGTTCGGTGGCATGAATTTGTGAAACTATTCCACATTGTTTTAATTGAAGACCAAACTCATAACTCAAATATTTGTCTCCGATCGGATCGTAGAAATCTTATTTTCTTGTCACGATGATTTTTCCACTTCACTCTGAAATTCTTTGAACCTTTCAACTATTTCAGACTTATGTTTCATCAAGTAGATATACCCATATCTGCTCAAATCATCTGTGAAGGTCGAAAATAATGATACTTGTCGGAGCCTTAATATTCATCGGACCACATACATCGGTATGTATGATTTCCAACAAATCTGTTGCTCGCTCCAATGTTCGGAGAACGGCGTTTTAGTCATCTTGCCCAAGAGGCATGATTAAGTAAGCATCAAGTGATTCATAATCAAGTGATTCCAAAATCCCATCAGTATGGAGTTTCTTCATCGCTTTACACCAATATGACCTAAGCGGCGATTACCACAAATAAGTTGCACTATCATTATTAACTTTGCATCTTTTGGTTTCAATATTATGAATATGTGTATCACTATGATCGAGATCCAATGAACCATTTTCATTGGGCGTGTAACCATATAAGGTTTTATTCATGTAAACAGAACAACAGTTTATTCTCTTACTTAAATAAATAACCGTTTTGCAATAAACACGATCAAATCATATTCATGCTCAACGCAAACACCAAATAACATTTATTTAGGTTCAACACTAATCCCGAAAGTATAGGGAGTGTGCGATGATGATCATATCAATCTTGAAACTATTTTCAACACACATCATCACTTCACCCTTAACTAGTTTCATTTATTCGCAACTCCGTTTGAGTTACTACTCTTAGCAACCGAACCAGTACCAAATACCGAGGGGTTGCTATAAACACTAGTAAAGCACACATCAAACACCAGTATATCAAATATACCCTTTTTCACTTTGCCATCCTTCTTATCCACCAAATATTTAGGGCAGTTCCGCTTCCAAAGACCATTTCCTTTGCGATGTAAGCACTTTCGGTTTCAGGCTTTGGTTCAGCTTTGGGCTTCTTCGTGGGAGTGACAACTTGCTTGTCAATCTACTTGAAGTTCCCTTTCTTTCCTTTGCCCTTTTCTTGAAACTAGTGATCTTGTCAACCATCAACACTTGATGCTCTTTCTTGATTTCTACCTTCGTCGATTTCAACATCACGAAGAGCTCGGGAATCATTTTCGTCATCCTTGCATACTATAGTTCATCACGAAGTTCTACTAACTTGGTGATGGTGACTAGAAATTCATCAATCACTATCTTATCTGGAAGATTAACTCCCACTTGATTCAAGCGATTGAAGTACCCGCACAATCTGAGCACATGCTCACTAGTTGAGCGATTCTCCTCCATCTTTTAGCTATAGAACTTGTTGGAGACTTCATATCTCTCAACTCGGTATTTGCTTGAAATATTAACTTCAATTCTGGAACATCTCATATGGTCCATGATGTTCAAAACATCTTTGAAGTCCCGATTCTAAGCCATAAAGCATGGTGCACAAAACTATCAAGTAGTCATCATCTTGAGCTAGCCAAACGTTCATAACGTCGCATCCGCTCTGCATTAGGTCATCACCTAGCGGTGCATTAAGGACATAATTCTTACGTGCAGCAATGAGGATAAACCTCGGATCACGGATCAAATCCGCATCATTGCTACTAACATTTTTCAACACAATTTTCTCTAGGAACATATCAAAATAAACATATGAAAGCAACAACGCAAGCTATTGATCTTACAACATAATTTGCAAAATACTACGGGACTAAGTTCATGATAAATTTAAGTTCAATTAATCATATTACTTAAGAACTCCCACTTAGATAGACATCTCTCCAGTCATCTAAGTGATCACGTGATCAAATCAACTAAACCATAACCGATCATCACGTGAGATGGAGTAGTTTTCAATGGTGAACATCTTATGTTGATCATATCTACTATATGATTCACGCTCGACCTTTCGGTCTCCGTGTTCGAGGCCATATCTGCATATGCTAGGCTCGTCAAGTATAACCCGAGTATTCTGCGTGTGCAAAACTGGCTTGCACCGTTGTAGATGGACGTGAGAGCTTATCACACCCGATCATCACGTGGTGTGCAGGCACGACGAACTTTGGCAGCGGTGCATACTCGGGAGAACACTTCTTGATAATTTAGTGAGAGATCATCTTATAATGCTACCGTCAATCAAAGCAAGATAAGATGCATAAAAGATAAACATCACATGAAAATCAATATAAGTGATATGATATGGTCATCATCATCTTGTGCTTCGTGATCTCCATCTCTGCAGCACCACCATGATCACCATCGTCACCGGCGCGACACCTTGATCTCCATCGTAGCATCGTTGTCGTCTCCCCAATCTTATGCTTCTACGACTATCTCTACCGCTTAGTGATAAAGTAAAGCATTACAGGGCGATTGCATTGCATACAATAAGCGACAACCATATGGCTCCTGCCGATTGCCGATAACCGGTTACAAAACATGATCATCTCATACAATAAAATATAGCATCACGTCTTGACCATATCACATCACAACATGCCTGCAAAAACAAGTTAGGCGTCCTCTACTTTGTTGTTGCAAATTTTACGTGGCTGCTACGGGCTTAAGCAAGAACCAGTCTCACCTCGCATCAAAACCACAGCGATACTTCGTCAAATAGACTCGTTTTAACCTTCTCAAGGACCGGCGTAGCCACACAGTTCAACTAAAGTGAGAGAGAGGCACCCACCAGTCACCTTTAAGCAGCGAGTGCTCGTGGCGGTGAAACCAGTCTCGCGTAAGCGTCTGGCGTAATGTCGGTCCAGGCGCTTCATCTCACAATACCGCTGAACCAAAGTATGACATGCTGGTAGGTAGTATGACTTGTATCGCCCACAACTCACTTGTGTTCTACTCGTGCAAAACATCAAACCATAAAACCTAGGCTCGGATGCCATTGTTGGGGAGCGTAGTAATTTCAAAAATTCCTCACGCGCGCAAGATCATGGTGATGCATAGCAACGAGAGGGAGAGTGTTGTCTACCCTCGTAGACCCGGCGAAGCGATCACAACGTAGAGGAAGTAGTCGTCGTTCTCCTCGCGATCCGACCGATCCGGCGCCGTTACTCGGCGCCCCGAGTTCTTGACACACGTACAGCTCGATGGCGTCCCTCGTACTCGATCCAGCCGAGTGTCGAGGGAGAGTTCCGTCGAGACGACGGCGTGGTGGCGATCTTGATGTGTTACGGCGCGGGGCTTCGCCTAAGCTTGACGATATGACCGAGGTGGAATATGGTGGAGGGGGCACCGCACACGGCTAAGGAACGATCCGTAGATCAACTTGTGTGTCCATGGGGTGCCCCTGCCCCGTATATAAAGGAGGAGGGAGGAGGAGGCCGGCCTAGGAGGAGGCGCCATAGGGAGTCCTACTCCCACCGGGAGTAGGATTCCCCTTTCCTAGTCCAACTAGGGATCCTTCCATGTATTAGGAGTAGGAGACTAGGAAGGGAAGAGAGAAGGAAAGGAAGGAGGGTGCGGCCTCCCTAATAATTCGGACTAGGGCAAGGGGGCGCGGCCTGCCTAGGGCAGCCCTCTCTCTTTCCCGTATGGCCCATAAGGCCCAATACTTCTCCCGGCGAATTCCGTAACTCTCCGTACTCGATAATTACCGAATGACTCGGAACCTTTCCGAACTCGAATATAGTCGTCCAATATATCGATCTTTACGTCTCGACCATTTCGAGACTCCTCGTCATGTATCCGATCACATCCGGGACTCCGAACTCCTTCGGTACATCAAAACTCATAAACTCATAATATAACTGTCATCGTAACTTTAAGCGTGCGGACCCTACGGTTCGAGAACAATGTAGAGATGACCGAGACACGTCTCCCGTCAATAACCAATAGCGGGACCTGGATGCCGATATTGGTTCCTACATATTCTACGAAGATCTTTATCGGTCGACCGCATAACAACATCGTTGTTCCTTTGTCATCGGTATGTTACTTGCCCGAGATTCGATCGTCGGTATCAATACCTAGTTCAATCTCGTTACGGCAAGTCTCTTTACTCGCTCGTAATACATCATCTCACAGCTAACTCATTAGTTGTAATGCTTGCAAGGCTTAAGTGATGTGTATTACCGAGAGGGCCCAGAGATACCTCTCCGACAATCGGAGTGACAAAACCTAATCTCAAAATCGCCAACCCAACATCTGCCTTTGGAGACACCTGTAGTACTCCTTTATAATCACCCGATTCGTTGTGACGTTTGGTAGCACCAAAGTGTTCCTCCGTAAACGGAGTTGCATAATCTCATAGTTACAGAACATGTATATGTCATGGATAAAAGCAGTAGCAACATACTAAGCGATCGTGTGCTAAGCTAAGGGAATGGGTCATGTCAATCAGATCATTCTACTAATGATGTGACCTTGTTAATCAAATAACAACTCCTTGTTCATGGTTAGGAAACATAACCATCTTTGACTAACAAGCTAGTCTAGTAGAGGCATACTAGTGACATCTTGTTTGTCTATGCATTCACACATGTATCATGTTTCCGGTTAATACAATTCTAGCATGAATGATAAACATTTATCATGAAATAAGGAAATAAATAATAACTTTATTATTGCCTCTAGGGCATATTTCCTTCACACCCGTGCGCCACGTCCACGGTGAGCCACAGGTCGGCTACATAAGGCCACCCCCGAGCCCTCCCACTGCTCCTTTCGCCCTCTCTCACTCCCAGTGACCCCCCGGACCAACCCGCTGCTCTTCCCGTGCTCTCCTTGCACCTCCATGGCCGGAGTGCCGCAGCCGAACGCCGCTCGGATTCGGGCACACGACCTCTCTCTCTTCTCCCTACCCACTCAAGTACTCCCGCACCACCACCACGAAGCCCCCCATCGCCTCCATTCTTCCCCGGGACGCCCCTGCGCTCGAAGCCGGCAATGGCCAATGCCATCCTCCGCCGCGGGCAAAGACCCGCTCCTCTCGAGGAAGTCAAGGCGTCTGTAGTGTGGCCTCCCGGATGGGGCACGCTTCCCGAGCACTCGGTGGCTGGATCACCGGAAGCAGTGGCAGTACCGCCGGGAGAGCGCCGCACCGACCGCCTCGCCTCTTCTGTCTCCCGACAGCGCCCGCTGGAGGTCGAGATGAACTCGACAGCGGACCCGCAGTCAGCGACCCACCCGGCCGGCCCCGCGGATTAAGTGGAAGCGGGTCAACTGGAGTCCGCCTCCCCGCGGCGAAGACGCCCTCAAGCTAGTATGACTTCGACGTGGCCTCTTCTCCCGCGCGGCTACGCAGCTGGGCCGGCCCGTCATCTATCCCTCGCCCAGAGTGCACCGCCGCCGCACAGATCCAGCCCATTTCGGTAAAACCTTGGTCTTTTTCTTTTTCCAGTCAACTTCAAAATTCTACAAATAAATGAAATCAACTCCAAATTTGATGATTCAAATTACTTATGACTCCATAAATCATGAACTTTCACATGGTGCTATTTGCACATTTTTCCAGAAACTTTCTCTTCATAAACATTTATCAAATCCCATTTTTCCATTTCTGTCATAAACTTTAGAAAATCACAGAGGGCTCATATTTGATCCAAATGCCATGATTCAAATTTCTAGATGCATCTAAGTTCATAACTTAGTTTATGAACATTTTTATTAATACTTTCTGTACCCCACAAAATAATGAGCCATTTCTTCATGTTTGACAACTTTGCAAATTCATAGGAAAATCATCTCAACTCCAAATCCAGTGAAACCAATTCCTAGATGCTTCTAATATCATCCTTTGTTAAATGGGTGCCTTTGCTCATTTTTCAAAAATATATTTCTGTACACTTCTTGCAAATCCATAAACCCCTTGATTCCACCATATCAAAATGTTCAGAGATATCCATTCATCAAATCCAAATGAAACCACTTTGGTCATCCCTCATATGACCAGAGGTATCCCAGAGAAGTCCAACTCATATTTTTAGAGCACTTTTATTTCCTGCCTTGTTGTGTTGCTTATTATGGTTGCTTTCGACGATAGTGGACGAAGTAGACGAAATGCTCGGAGTTGGACCAGAGACATTGAAGACCTCGAAGATTTTGTTGAAACAGGCAAGCAGCCCTTTGACCATGTCTATGAAACCCTTTTTATGCATGTCATATCTCTCTTTATTATTGTTGCATCGGAATCATGATGAGATGGTAGACCATGTTGGTTGGTTTCCTTTGTTACTTCCTCAATGAAACTTGCATTGTGCATGACCCTACCTTCTTATGAGGGTTATGCCGGTGGGAGTAGATAGGATGCTAAATTAATTGCTATGCAAAGTGGGTCAGGGTTATGCATGGAAAGAAACCAAGTGTGGTTTGACATACTTGCGAATAGCCCAGTGGGTGCCACTAATGCCCCTGGGAGATGATGATGAACTAGGTCACTACTTGGTGGAGAGGTAGTGTACCGAGGCATGATGAAAGTGTTGTTTACAGAGACGGATTAGATTTAAGATTTGATGACTGTCCCAACCTTACGTGCGCAACCACTCTACCCTTATATGGGAAAGAGCATTATTGATTACCTAGGTCGATACTAGCTTGGAGCCCGCATTACTAGTGACGGGGGAGAGTTAGTGCTCTCTCTCGGGACGGGGTCGTGCCAGGTAGGGCGGCCATGACCATCTTTATGGGGCACCGGACACACCGTTGGTACCCCGTGCCAGTGGTATGTGATAAATATGGGAGCAAGGCTCCATGAAAATGTTCTGTGAAATGTTGCGCACGGGGGTTACTGCCAATCGAGTGGACTCCATGTTAGTGTCGTCTAGGGAAAGGTAGTGATCGGGTGCTTACCCCGGGTACTTGAGGTATCGCGGGTCGTGGATGACACGGAAGTTCCCCGGATCTTGTGGGTACAGTGTGCAACCTCTGCAGAGTGTAAAACTATTCGAATAGCCGTGTCCACGGTCAAGGACAGTTGGGCGGTGCTGCTTAGACTATGTCCATATGTTTCTGACAAACAACACTGATTGGTGATATTGATGATGTGACTCGTGAGGAAGTCACGATGAGCTTGAGCATGAGTTGTTCATAACTCTTTCTCAATGTTGATGTCCGTAACCTCCAGATGCTTGTTGCAGACGCATTCTTGTCCTTGATAAATGTTGATCATACTTGCATGAGAAAAACTAGCTTTCCGCAACAATGCCAATTAAGCAGTAGAGCTTTGCATAATTATTTTGTTATCACTCTTGGGTTGCTTGCGAGTACATTCAAAGTACTCATTGGCTTGCCATTGGTTATTTCATTGACCAGGCATGAAAGAACAGGGTATGATGAAGAATACTTCGATGACGAGCATGCCAGCTAGGACGCTTCCCAGTCAGAATGCCTGTAGGGTTAAGGCAGATGGCATGGGTCCAAGTTATCGACGAATATTTCCGCTGCGATGATATACTCAAGACTTGACCATAATTGTCCTACTTGTGTAATACGGTATGTATGGATGTAAGACTCTTGTTATTCAGCTTCTGTGTGTTCAGTGAGCATTGATCTCTGGGATCACTGTACACGTGCATTCGGTGATCACGACTTATGAGTCGGGGTCCCCACAGAGCTGGTATCAGAGCCATCCTGACTGTAGGAAGCCTTAGTTAGCATGGTCATTAGTTAGGGTAAAACTGTTTCCAAAACTACTACTAGTTTTCAAAACTATCTATACTTCTCTTCCCTTCTCAGTTTTTCGAAAACTAAGGTATACTTTCCTTATTAAACTCTTCCCCTTCAAACCTTTGGTCGCTAGAACCCTTATGCCCCTGACCACTTGATTCCTTGTAATCCTCGTGGATAATCAAGAAGGAAGATGCCTTGCCAGACATTCACCTACATCTCCTGAACACAAGATTGGCGACATCACAACAAGACGATACCAAAAGAAGATACATCCTCGAGGAATGAGGACCTGAAGATCTAGGGGATGGTGACACCCTTGACACTGCCCCAAGATGATGCAACCTTAGACTATGATGATCAGGGCGTAGAATATGCAAGATCATGATATACATCGCTAATAGAGTAACCATGTCACTACTGTTGTTGTATCGGCAACCACCGATGGATGAGAACCTAGCCATTTGGTCCGCCTCACCATAGTGAGCAGGAAAACGGTTCTCCTCATCCCCCGCTCTTGGTGTCGAAGTTTTCATCAACGTAATCGACATGACGGACCTCTATTATGCGTTGTTAATGTCATTGCATAAAGGATTATCTACTTACTACCTTCGACGCCTTAGAAGACAAGAAGGGATCGTCATGATTATGAAGACAACAGAAGACCGAGTCAATGCCTGCTATGAGAAGCCACCTTCACCCCATCACTTCAACAGGCAAGAAGTTGTTGAAGACTCTTCAAGCTGAACCGGGATCGTTTCATCAAACAACTACAAGAGACGTAGCAGCACCTGAGGAAAAACCCGGGAGACTGCACGAGGCACAAGGCACGACTATGGAGTCTGAGAACCCCTAGGGTAGGATGAGTCGTGTACCCACTATGCGCAGTCGAGTCCGTATGATGGTTCGAGTAGAACCATGATTGTGTGTTGCTTGTTTTTTATTTGTTGTGTTTTTGATATCAGTCGCCCTTTTTGCGCTAGGCAACAAGTACGCGACTATATCACCTGCCTTATTTTGTTGTTTGTGTTTGGCCCCTTTTTGCACCTGATTGTTTGCACTTGCACTATAGAACCCCCTTTAGGCATTTCCCTTCTCTATGCTACTTTTCCCTCTCATCTCTCCCCTCAACCGAAGACAAGCAAGACAATATGCACCAAGGATTCCACCTCGGCGACCAACAAAGCACTGAAGACTTTTGCTACAGCCTCCTCGACCAAATGCAACCCCGTAGAATTATGTTTAACCCTCAAGACTAGAAACCCATTCCTAGACTCTTCGAGACTTCACGAGACACCCCAGCTTGAAACCTTAACCCTGAGCTTAACCTACGGAATCACAGGAGAACCTGTTAAGCCTCCGTAACCTTGCTTGTCACTGGGTTCATTATCGAACTAGTGGACATAGTGAATGAGCACATTATCTTCCTAAGATAGCACCAAAACTGACGATGCCATAGGGAGGACCAATCTGAGGATATAGGAATAGAGGACAAATGACTTGATGAGTTTATATCAATGACTTTGAGGACTTATCTGAGACTCTTCAGAAGATTATGAGGCTTTCAAGTTGGTAGATGAACTTGGTGGGATCAGTTAATAGAGTAGCATAACTTTACTTTACCCCTGAGTAAATTGGATTTATAGGACAATTATGATCGCAAGCTGAACTCCTGGAAGTGCAATGATTTGACTTGATGGTATTGATAAGAGACAGTTGATATTACGTAAATGACTTGAGGGAAACATGTAGGAATTCTCGTTGGACAAGAGATTTGGATTTAAGTAGGGGATTCTAGTTGAATATAGATGCTGAGTATGTCTACATGGTTCGGAGTAAATTGGATTTAAACGGATGATCTCGATCATGATACCATGATTCTAGGTGGATGAAAAACTAGGAGATGGGACTAATTGTCGGAGTTTATTTAGGCATCTTTATGAGCTTGACCTTGGAGCATTACTAGATCATGATAATGGGAATCGGTGGACTGACTATAGTAAGGCAGCCCTTTCAAGTATTGGGGATTATAAGGACTTTAGGAGATCATGTGGAACACCAGCATAGGCATTGGATTGGTAGAATTAATGGATTATGATTCATAGGAAGGAAACAAGATCTTGGAGTGGCATACGACGTGTTTCCTTAGGATAGAGATGCACTAGTATGGACCTTAGAATAATAGGATGAGCACTTGGATTGTCCTATTTTAATTCCAGCTTGGAAGCTTGTATGCTCTACCCATGGATTTTTAGGGGTGGCCACACACACGTGAGTTTGGGGATCATAGACATATATGATGTTGTTAGACCTCCTCTTGGGAGTCAGATATGAATAGCATGAGTGATGATTGGAGTTGGCCTATACGAAATGATGCTATCAGTGATATGATGTGATTTGTTTAAAGGACTAGATAGACTATTGGCATCTCAGAAACCGTGCTTAAAGGTAGGATGATAAATGTCCATTCGCACACTAGAATCCTTGAAACCCTTATGCCCTACCAAGCCACAACACGATTGGATCATGACCTTGGGTCTTGGCTCTAGATCAATAAGACCTTGACCAATGCTCAACCGTGACCCTCACCAATGCCTCATCCCACTCTACGTACCCCAAATACTACATAGAGTACTTGGGCAAGTAAATCATCATCCTTACTTGAGGACATGAATGTCCACATGAAGACAGAAGAAGAGTTGATCAGCTGGTTAGGGAACATCCAAAGACCGCCATGTCAAGGAGGAAGAACTATACCAACCATAAATCGTCAAGGAGTGAGCTTCGCGTTGAAGACCGTGCATATCGCAAGCCACTCCTCTCAAAGGCAACTACGGCCTCATGAAGAAAACTATGCTACTCATGATCTTGAGCTAGCAGCAGTGGTTCATGACCTGATGACATGGCGACATTACCTCTTAGGGAAGCGATGTGAGATATACGCGGATCACAAAAGTCTGAAGTATATTTTCACTCAAAGGGAATTGAACACGAGGCAAAGAAGATGGCTAGAGTTGATCAAAGATTATGACCTCAATGTTCAATACCACCCTGGGAAGGCTAATGTGGTAGCAGATGCATTAAGCAGAAAGGCTTGTTCCTTGAATGCTATGCTTAAGGACAAGCTACCCGCCTTGTATGAAGAACTTGAAAGCTTCGGGTTGGAACTGGTTGCACCAGGATTCTTAGCTAACCTTGAAGTCAAGCCGACCCTGATAGATGATGTTAAAGAAGCTCAGAAGGGACACGAGAGTATTGAAGGCATCAAGAGGAAGATCAAGGCGGGCAAAGCCCCAGGATTCTCAGAGGATGAGAAAGGAATTGTGTGGTTTGGGAGTCGCATCTGTGTGCCCGACAAGGTTGAGCTCAAGAATCTGATCTTGCAAGAAGCTCACGACACCCCGTATTCCATCCATCCTGGAGGAACCAAGATGTATCAAGACCCAAGGGAGAGATTCTGGTGGCACGGGATGAAAAGGGAGATTGCCACCTATGTTGCAAAGTGTGACGTATGCCAGAGAGTCAAAGCTGAACATCAGCGACCCGCTGGATTGTTGCAATCCCTCAAGGTGCCTGAATGGAAGTGCGACAAAGTCGGGATGGACTTCATCATCGGTTTACCCAGGTCAAGCAAGGGACATGACTCCATATGTGTCATTGTTGACCATTTGACCAAGGTGGCCCACTTCATTCCTGTCAAGACGACCTACAAGGGGAACCAGTTAGCCAGTCTCCACATCAACCAAATCGTGAGCCTTCATGGTGTTCCCAAGGAGATTGTGTCAGATCGAGGAACCCAGTTTACCTCAAGGTTCTGGAAGAAATTCCAAGAGGCCATGGGGGACCAAGTTGTCCTTCAAAGATCGCTTTCCACCCACGAGACGGAGGTCGAGCGAACGAGTAAATCAGATACTCGAAGACATGCTCTGAGCCTATGTCTTAGCTTATGGAGCTAAGTGGGAAGACTGCCTCCCTTTTGCCGAGTTCTCTTACAACAAACAGTTATGAGTCAAGCCTTCAGATGGCACCATTTGAGGTGTTATACGGACGGAAATGCCACACACCCCTCAATTGGTCAGGAACCGGAGAAGGACTTGTCTTTGGGCCTGATACCCTTCGTGAAGCAGAAGAGAAAGTCCAGCTTGCCAGAGAGCGTTTGAAGACTGCCAAGTCAAGACAAAAGAGCTACGCTGACTCACGTCGTCGAGACATGACCTTCCGGGTTGGAGACCATGTTTATCTCCGGGTCACCCCTCTCAAAGGAACCCAGCGCTTCCATGTCAAAGGAAAGCTCGCCCCAAGATTCATCGGCCTTCTTCAAGATCACTCCAAGATTTAACAACCCCTCAAGAGATTGCTACGAGGCGAAGAGAAGGTAGTTACCAGTGGGGTTACCACGACTACTTTCTTTGTGCACAATGTTTTTCCACACGACACAGCTCCTAAGTGTTTTCGACTTCCTAACTAGCCCAATCACTAACAAGGACATCGATCATCGAGCCATTGACCTCCAAATCCAATATGACCACCGCAAGAAACCCTTAGAAACCTGGATCGAGAAGAACGTCATCTGTGAAGCCACACCATCAAGTATTTCAAGTTCAATGGAGCACCAAATGAAGCGAAGCGATGAGGGCGTGAAGACTACCCGAATCCAAGTTTCCATACTCCTTTCCGCCTAGTTTGGGAATCTCGGGGCGAGATTCTTGTAAGGGGGTAGGTCTGTCACACCCTGATTTTCATGGCACAACACTTAAGTCAATAAATCATGCTAAAATGTGGTTTGACAAAAACTTTTGAATGTTTTGTCTTTGCTTTGATTGAAAGTTGCCTGCTGTTTGCAAGTGCTCTAGAAATCAAATAAATCCTCCAACCCCTATACTTCATCTCCTTGCTCCAAACTCTTGAACCAATGATCATGCCATGTGTATAGTGCAATATAGTATTTTCTTACAAAAATAATTTGGCCAAAAGTATTTTCTAAAATTAGTTTTCCAAAACCCTGAATTGAGGTTTGCCTTTGCAAGTACTTAATTAAGGGCAGTAAAAATCATTCCAAAAATATATTTGACTCCTATTAGAGATAGGATACCCGAAACCACAAAATATAATTTTAAATGTTATTTTCCTATTTTATTTAAAAGCTTTTTCTTAAGGCCAGAAATGGTCTTTAATAGGGAAAAATTATTTTATTGTTTCAAAATATTTGGCAAAATTATGGAAACTCAGTGGGCATATATGTTCCATATATAATAGTTTCAACACATGGTCATGTTCAAGATATTGGTCAAATCCCTCAAAAACCCTTTCTGGATATTTCAAGCTTTTGAAATATTTACAAAGGAAATTTTCTCCAAAAATTCCAAGAAAATTCTATCATGTCGCATATGACATATTAGATGATCTTGCCAAGTCTCATGACTTGGAGAACAAGATAACATCATCAAATCCCCTCAAAACCATTTCTGTCCATTTTGGAGTTTGAGCAACTTTACATTGCCAAACATGTCCAAATGTTCTCAAAACTTGTGAACTTGCTCAAATGGTCTAATAATTCATCTAGACCAAATGGCACAAGTTGGAGAACAAGTTAACTTGATCAAAGTACCCCAAAACTCTTTCTGTCCAGAACCAAATTTGAACAACTTTGCACTACCAACCTTTTCTCCTTGACCACAACTTTTGTGAGCATGTTAACATGACCAAATGAGGCCACTACACCAAGTGGTGCATCAAGGAGAATTGATTTGCATGACTAAATCTTGGTAAAGCCAGTTCTGCCAATTTCTAGGGTTTGCCAAAGTCACATTGGCAACTTTTCCCCAATGAGCTCAAATTTGGTGGAACACCCTATTTCTAAGTGTCATTCCATCCTGTTAAGTATCATAGCAAATGGAGTTCATTTGCTTGCCCAAACCTGCATCAAACACCTTCTGGCAGAAACTTGAAATGCCTGTTTTGACCACTTCCACTAATCTCCATGACCCTAACTTTCTACCACAGCCCCTCCTAGTCTTCTCCTATCTCTAGTAACTCTTTCCTGGCCTCATCTCAATGATTGAGGGGTGAAACTCCCCCATTCACCCTTCTGGACAGCTGCATTTCTCTCTCTCTCAACCTCCCTCCTCACTCCAGTGGATCCCCAGGGCATCCAATGCCTCTACACCCTTCTTTACTACCCCCAAGCACTACCAGATATCGGTGGCGCGCCACATTGCCAAAAATGCCATGCCGCCATTTGCACGCTGGAGCATGCTACAGGCGCTCCCTTGATCAGTAGCCGCCCCCTGCCAACCGCTCCCGGCCACCTCGGGCCTCCCCAGCGCGCCCGACGATGTGCCTCGACGTCCGCAACACGCCACGCCCCTGGCCCCCTCCTCCTTCTCCCTCCTGCAGCCTCCTTTCGCCCGCGCGCCGGCCGCCCGAGAGCTCCAATGGATGAGCTCACACGCGCGACGCCCTGACACTTCCCCGCTCCCTCTCTCTCTTCCTGGCGCCCTACTCCACCCCCACGGACGCCGTAGACAACCCCACTCCCTCCCTCCTGGCTGCCCGAGCCGTTGTCGTGGCCACCCGTGCGCCACATCCACGGTGAGCCACGGGTCGGCTACATAAGGCCACCCCCGAGCCCTCCCACTGCTCCTTTCGCCCTCTCTCACTCCCAGTGACCCCCCAGACCAACCCGCTGCTCTTCCCGTGCTCTCCTTGCACCTCCATGGCCGGAGTGCCGCCGCCGAACGCCGCTCGGATTCGGGCACCACGACCTCTCTCTCTTCTCCCTAGCCACTCCAGTACTCCCGCACCACCACCACGAAGCCCCCCATCGCCTCCATTCTTCCCCGGGACGCCCCTGCGCTCGAAGCCGGCAATGGCCGATGCCATCCTCCGCCGCGGGCAAAGACCCGCTCCTCTCTGAGGAAGCTGGCGTCTGTAGTGTGGCCTCCCGGATGCGGCACGTTTCCCCGAGCACTCCGGTGGCTGGATCACCGGAAACGGTGGCCGGTACCGCCGGGGAGAGCGCCGGTACCGACCGGCCTCGCCTCCTCTGTCTCCCGACGCGCCCGTGCGGGAGGTCGGGGATGAACCCGACAGGCGGACCCCACAGGTCAGCGACCCACCCGGCCGGCCCCGCGAATTAAGTGGAAGCGGGTCAACTAGAGTCCGCCTCCCCGCGGCGAAGACGCCCTCAAGCTAGTACGCCTTCGACGTGGCCTCTTCTCCCAGCAAGGCTACTCATGCAATGGGGCGCCCGTCATCTATCCCTCGCCCAGAGCACGCCGCTGCCGCCCAGATCCAGCCTGTTTCGGTAAAACCTTGGTATTTTTCTTTTTCCAGTCAACTTCAAAATTCTGCAAATAAATGAAATCAACTCCAAATTTGATGATTCAAATTTCTTATGACTCCATAAATCATGAACTTTCACTTGGTGCTATTTGCACATTTTTCCAGAAACTTTCTCTTCATAAACATTTATCAAATCCCATTTTTCCATTTCTGTCATAAACTTTAGAAAATCATAGAGGGCTCATATTTGATCCAAATGCCATGATTCAAATTTCTAGATGCATCTAAGTTCATAACTTAGTTTATGAACTTTTTTATTAATACTTTCTGTACCCCACAAAATAATGAGCCATTTCTTCATGTTTGACAACTTTGCAAATTCATAGGAAAATCATCTCAACTCCAAATCCAGTGAAACCAATTCCTAGATGCTTCTAAAGTCATCCTTTGTTAAATGGGTGCCTTTGCTCATTTTTCAAAAATATATTTCTGTATACTTCTTGCAAATCCATAAACCCCTTGATTCCACCATATCAAAATGTTCAGAGATATCCATTCATCAAATCCAAATGAAACCACTTTGGTCATCCCTCATATGACCAGAGGTATCCCAGAGAAGTCCAACTCATATTTTTAGAGCACTTTTATTTCCTGCCTTGTTGTGTTGCTTATTATGGTTGCTTTCGACGATAGTGGACGAAGTAGAAGAAATGCTCGGAGTTGGACCAGAGACATTGAAGACCTCGAAGACTTTGTTGAAACAGGCAAGCAGCCCTTTGACCATGTCTATGAAACCCTTTTTATGCATGTCATATCTCTCTTTATTATTGTTGCATCGGAATCATGATGAGATGGTAGACCACGTTGGTTGGTTGCCTTTGTTACTTCCTCAATGAAACTTGCATTGTGCATGACCCTACCTTCTTATGAGGGTTATGCTGGTGGGAGTAGATAGGATGCTAAAGTAGTTGCTATGCAAAGTGGGTCATGGTTATGCATGGAAAGAAACCAAGTGTGGTTTGACATACTTGCAAATAGCCTAGTGGGTGCCACTAATGCCCCTGGGAGATGATGATGAACTAGGTCACTACTTGGTGGAGAGGTAGTGTACCGAGGCTTGATGAAAGTGTTGTTTACAGAGATGGATTAGATTTAAGATTTGATGACTGTCCCAACCTTACATGCGCAACCACTCTACCCTTATATGGGAAAGGGCATTATTGATTACCTAGGTCGATACTAGATTGGAGCCCGCATTACTAGTGACGGGGGAGAGTTGGTGCTCTCTCTCGGGACGGGGTCATGCCAGGTAGGGCGGCCATGACCATCTTTATGGGGCACCGGACACACCATTGGTACCCCGTGCCAGTGGTATGTGATAAATATGGGAGCAAGGCTCCACGAAAATGTTATGTGAAATGTTGGGCACGGGGGTTACTGCCAATCGAGTGGACTCCATGTTAGTGTCGTCTAGAGAAAGGTAGTGATCGGGTGCTTACCCCGGGTACTTGAGGTATCGCGGCTCGTCGATGACACGGAAGTTCCCCGGATCTTGTGGGTACGAGCAGCAACCTCTGCGAGTGTAAAACTATTGAATAGCCGTGTCCACGGTCAAGGACAGTTGGGCGGTGCTGCTTAGACTATGTCCATATGTTTCTGACAAACAACACTGATTGGTGATATTGATGATGTGACTCGTGAGGAAGTCACGATGAGCTTGAGCATGAGTTGTTCATAACTCTTTCTCGATGTTGATGTCTCAGAACCTCCCGATGCTTGTTGCGACGCATTCCTGCCCTTGATAAATGTTGATCATACTTGCATGAGAAAAACTAGCTTTCATAACAATGCCAATTAAGCGGTAGAGCTTTGCATAATTATTTTGTTATCACTCTTGGGTTGCTTGCGAGTACATTCAAAGTACTCATTGGCTTGCCACCGGTTATTTCATTGACCGGGCATGAAAGAACAGGTATGATGAAGAATACTTGATGACGAGCATGCGGCGAGGACGCTTCGGTCGAGAATGCCCGAGGGTTAAGGCGGATGGCATGGGTCCAAGTTATCGATTTAAGATTTCACTGCGATGATATACTCAAGACTTGACCATAATGGTCCTACTTGTGTATCTGGTATGTATGGATGTAAGACTCTTGTTATTCAGCTTCGTGTGTTCGGTGAGCATTGATCTCGGATCATCAGTACCGCAGCATTCGGTGATCACGACTTATGAGTCGGGGTCCCCTGATGCAATTACTACTACTGGTGTGAACTGTACATTGGAAGACCAATGAGGTTTTGTAGTAACTTGATCTGAAGTTTCATGATCATTGAGGAGTCCTAGATTAGGGGTGTCCGGATAGCGAACTATCACCTTTGGCGGACTCTGGACTATGAAGATACAAGATTGAAGATCAGAACGCCGGACACACCGCGCGGTGGTCGTTACTCTGGCAGATCTAGACTGGCCCCACAGATCAATACTAGTCTTTTACGTGCACTTTGTCCTCACTGCGTGCGCACTGGAGCAACTTCGGTCGGTCACCCATCCTGAAACTACTCCAAGCTGAGCACGCTTAACTTTGGAGTTACATGCGAATGGGATCCCGAAAAGAAGGAATTCCTTATTGATATGAGTTGTCTATCATCCCTAATAAGCCGCCTATTACATACACCCCCACTCGGAGGAACCGACGTCCTTGTCGGGCCACAGAACGTTCCCTCTTGGCACAACCGTCATGCATCCAGTCCGGTACATGTGCCATCTTTGTGTGCCACGACGGGTCACAAACGTCATGAACAACATGACCGTGCACCTGTCGCAACCATCCGTGTAACGAGGGTCGGCTCGATACCAACTTGTAACGCCCGGACACACCGCGGTGGTCGTTACTCTGGCGGATCTAGACTAGCCCCACAGATCAATACTAGTCTTTTACGCACTTTGTCCTCACTCGTGCGCACTGGGAGCAACTTCGGTCGGTCACCCATCTGAAACTACTCCAAGCTGAGCACGCTTAACTTTGGAGTTCTGTCTGAATGGGATCCCGGAAAAGAAGGAATTCCTTATTGATATGAGTAGTCTATCATCCCTAATAAGCCAGTCTATTACAAAGACTTCGTCCCGTGTCCAGATGGAACTTTCCTTGGCGTGGAAGGAAAGCTTGGCAATACGGATATGTAGATCTCCTACCATTGTAACTGACTCTGTGTAACCCTAACCCTCTTTGGTGCCTATATAAACCGGAGGGTTTTAGTCCATAGGACGAACAACAATCATACCGTAGGCTAGCTTCTAGGGTTTAGCCTCTCTGATCTCGTGGTAGATCCACTCTTGTACTACCCATATCATCAATATTAATCAAGCAAGAGTAGGGTTTTACCTCCATCAAGAGGGCCTGAACCTGGGTAAAAACATCATGTCCCTTGTCTCCTATTACCATCCGCCTAGACGCACAGTTCGGGACCCCCTACCCGAGATCTGCCGGTTTTGACACCAACATTGGTGCTTTAACTGAGAGTTCCTCTGTCTCGTCATATTTAGGCCCGATGGCTCCTCCGATCATCGACAACGATGCGGTCCAGGGTGAGATTTTTCTCCCCGGACAGATCTTCGTATTCAGAGGCTTTGCATCAAGGGCAATTAAGCAGCCATCTGGAGCAGATTAAGCTACGCCCGCCATCAGTCGATTTGGAAGTTTGAACTATATGGCTGACGTTCGCGGAGACTTGATCTTCGACGGGTTTGAGCCACAGCCGAGCGCGCCGCACTGTCACGATGGGCATGATCTAGCTCTGCTGCCGAACAGTGCCCTTGGGGCCACACCAGTGTCCGCTCCAACCCTTAGCTCGGAGCCGATTGCGCCGATTGAGACGGGTGGCTGGACACCGCCTCGAGGGCTGCGATCTCTACGGGCATTGAGCCGTACACCAACCCTGTCCTTTACGAAGCTCGTGACTCCAATTTGCCAGACTCCTCTCCAGACTCCGAACCTTCCGCGCCCCTGCCAATCTAATCCGATTGGGCGCCGATCATGGAGTTCACCGCCGCAGACACTTTCGGCACTCGCCCTTTGGCGACATCCTGAATTCACTAAAGTCTCTCTCTTTATCAGGAGAGCCCTGGCCGGACTATGGTTAGGAAGGTTGGGATGCAGACGATGAAGAGATTCAAAGCCCACCCACCACCCACTTCGTAGCCACTGTCAATGATTTAACAGACATGCTCGACTTCAACTCTGAAGACGTCGACGGTATGGACGATGATGCAGGAGACGACCAAGAACCAGTGCCTACAGGGCACTGGAAGGCCACCTCGTCATACGACATATACATGGTGGACACCCCAAAAGATGGGAATGGCGATGGAACAACGGAGGATGACCCCTCCAAGAAACAGCCTAAGCGCCAGCGTCAGCGGCGCCGCTCCAAATCCCGCCACAGCAAAAATGGTGATTCCGGCACGGGAGATAATAACACCCCGGACAGTGCTGAAGACAACCCCCTCTAGCAGGATTCAGCGTAGGAGGACCGAGAAGCCAGCCCTCATGAGAGAGCGGCAGACAGAGAGGTAGAGGACGATAATTACATGCCTCCCTCCGAAGACGAGGCAAGCCTCGACGACGACGAATTTTTCATGCCTGAGGATCCCGTCGAACAGGAGCGTTTCAAAAGCAGGCTTATGGCCACGGCAAGCAGACTAAAGAAAAAGCAGCAACAGCTTAGAGCTGACCAATACTTGCTAGCTGACAGATGGATTGAAGTCCTTTCGGTCGAAGAGTATGAACTCGAACGCCCCTCCAAGAGCTACCCAAAACGCAGGCTGCTACCCCAATTAGAGGAGGAAGCACCTAAACCTACATCACCAGCGCATGATACGGCCAACCGGCCACCTCGTGGCCGCGACAGAGAGGCCTCTCGGCCCTCCACTCAAGCCGTACCCTGGCACCGTTCAAAAAGTACCAAGGCAAGGGGAAATGCGCCAGACCTGCGAGATATATTGGAGGACAAGGCAAGGCAAACAAGATCGATCTACGGATCGTGTGGTCGCCTCACTACACGTGACGATAACCGTCATGCCGGATATAGCAAATCCGGCCGAGCCGAAGCAGACAAAGCTCATTTGAGGTACGTCGTGATATAGACTATTACAGGGGCGCCGCACACCCACTATGCTTCACAGACGAAGTGATGGATCATCAGATCCCCGAGGGTTTCAAACCCGTAAACATTGAATCATACGATGGCACAACAGATCCTACGGTATGGATCGAGGACTACCTCCTTCATATCCACATGGCCCGTGATGATGATCTACAAACCATCAAATACCTCCCACTCAAGCTTAAAGGACCAGCTCGGCATTGGCTTAACAGCTTGCCAGCAGAGTCAATTGGTTGTTCGGAAGACCTGGAAGCCGCATTCCTCAACAATTTCCAGGGCACTTATGTGCGACCACCAGACGCCGATGACCTAAGACACTTAATTCAGCAGCCAGAGGAATCGGCCAGACAATTCTGGACATGGTTCCTAACCAAGAAAAATCAAATTGTCGACTGTCCGGATGCAGAGGCCCTTGCAGCCTTCAAACATAACATCCGAGATGAGTGGCTTGCCCGGCACCTAGGACAGGAAAAGCCGAAACTCATGGCATCCCTCACAACACTCATGACCCGCTTTTGCGTGGGAGAGGACAGATGGCTAGCTCGTAGTAACAACATGACCAAGAGCCCTGGTAATTCGGATACCAAGGACAGCAACGACAGGTCGCGTCGCGACAAGAACAAGCGCCGCATTAATGGCGATAATGCTGAAGATACGGCAGTCAATGCCGGATTCAGAGGCTCAAACCCGGTCAGCGGAAAAAGCCATTCAAAAGAAATACTCCGGGCCCGTCCAATTTGGACCGAGTACTCGATCGCTCGTGCCAGATACACGGCACCCCCGAAAAACCAGCCAACCACACCAACAGGGATTGTTGGGTGTTCAAGCAGGCAGGCAAGTTAATTGCCGAAGGCAGTGACAAGGGGCTGCATAGCGATGACAAGGAGGAGCCCCGGCCGCCGAACAATAGAGGATAGAAGGGCTTCCCCCTACAAGTGCGGACAGTGAACATGATATACGCAACCGACATACACAAAAGGGAGCAGAAGCGTGCACTAAGGGACGTATATGCGATGGAGCCAGTCGCCCCAAAGTTCAATCCTTGGTCCTCCTGCCCGATCACTTTTGATCGAATGGACCACCCCACTAGCATCCGCCATGGCGGATTTGCCGCATTGGTTCTAGAACCAATCATTGACGGATTTCACCTCACTAGAGTCCTGATGGATGGCGGCAGCAGCGTGAACCTGCTTTATCAGGATACAGTGTGCAAAATGGGCATAGACCCCTCTTGGATTAAACCCACAAAGACGACCTTTAAAGGCGTCATACCAGGTGTAGAGGCCAACTATACAGGCTCAGTTACACTTGAAGTGGTCTTGAATCCCGGATAACCACAAGCGAGGAGTTAATCTTGACATACTCCGTTCATGATGGCTATCATGCCTTTGCTTAGACGAACTGCATATGCAAAGTTCAATGCGGTGCCGCCACGCATACCTCAAGCTCAAGATGCCAGGCCCTCGAGGAGTCATTATGGTCAGCGGAAACACGAATGCTCTCTCGAGCGGAGGAGCATCTGGCGACCCTCATGGCGGAAGTACAAAGCAGCCTCTCAAGGCAACTCTCGAGTCCGGCTATCAAACGTCCGGACACCGTCAAGTGCGCCCGGAGTAACCTACAACAAGACTGCTTGGTGATGAAGTCATGTACCTAGGGTAGGGTCATAGACCTGACCTAAGTACCCTTACCAAGGACATCCTCAGAAGAAACTGCCTTCCAGTCGACCAAGAGGGACCTCACTCGACGGACTCAAAGGACTCGACCATGAAGATTCACTCGACCACCAGGAGACCAAGAGCCACTCTGCATCCAAACGGTCTGTAATTAAGTAGTCTTTATGGCATTTAGGACACTTTATGTAAGGCGTTACCAGTAACGCTTAACCGTAATGTACTTTAAACCCTGCATTACTGTGGGCCGGAGGAGTCTGGCGAACACTATATAAGCCACCCCCTCCTCAGTGTAAAGGGTTCGCACCCCTGTAATCTATACACACATAATCCAGTCGACCGCCTCCGGGCTCCGAGACGTAGGGCTGTTACTTCTTCTGAGAAGGGCTTGAACTCGTACATCTCTTGTCTTCACAACTGCTCCATAGCTAGGATCTTGCCTGTCCATACCTACCCCCCCATTCTACTGTCAGACTTAGAATCACGACAGTTGGCGCCCACCGTGGGGCAGGTGTCTTAGCGATTGTTGGAGAAGTTGCAATTGTTTTGATTACTTTCATCATGGTTTCTTGTGGAGTTTTGGTCGAGGGCCGCGAGATCCGTCTCGGCGCACTCAGCTTCATCGCCGAGGACTCCGCTTGGCTCCAGGAGGCTCCACTCGACGTCGATGCGCTCCCCGTCCGCGGTGCGACGCATTTTCGCGCATGTGTCCGCGGCGTTCTGCTGCGGCAACCGTCAACTCCATATCGGTCGACTCCCCTATCGTCCACTCTTCCTGTCTCCCGCCAGCGCAAGCGCTCTGGTCGGTCGAGGCTCCAGCGGTGGGTGAGGCACGCGGTGGCTCGCCAGACGGCCAGCACCCAAGTTGCGGCAATCAAGCCCGACGAATCCCTCTACGGCCTGTTCGATCTGTCGACTGGCTCCGTAGAGACTGCATCCGAGTGCGATAGCAGTGATCCAGCCGTAGAGGTCTTGATGGTCAATGGACCTCGTAGCCCTCCCGGCTTCCCCCGTGACGATGGAGCGAACGGTGGAGGTGACCCCGCTCAAGTCCATGAGGAATATCAACCCGAGCCACTTAACTCCCTGCAAAGGGAAGAACTTCGCCGCAGGAACATGGATGCCCTGCATACTCCTATCGCAGGAGAAACCCCCGAGGCTCATGCCTTGGAAGAGGCGCGTTTGGCCAACTTGGCTGAACGCGCTCGTCTGGAGAATCTCCAGCGAGCACTCGGCGAGCGCGCACGGCAACGAGTACCCGACTCCAGTCGACGTCAACTCTTTCCGCCTACTCAGGTATATCGAACCCCGATTCAGAATTTAGTAGCTGCAACCCGTATAGCAGAGTTAATTCATCCCTCTCAGTCGGAGGCTGGCAGAGGCTTGATGCAGATTAGAGATTTGCTCCGGGCAGCAGGAGATCAGAATTCAGACGTGTCTCAGTCACGCAACAAGATTCACAGTCTATCTGTCGCTGCGAATACGGTTCAGTCGGCTCACAGCCCTAGACCGCCTCCGCGGCGTGAAGAACGCGAGAATCGACGAGACCAATATGGTGACCATTATGATCGTAATGATAGGCATCGAGTACCCACTCCTCCTCCGAGAGGCGGGTCTTACGCTCCTCGGCAGCAAGAGGACAGGCGTCAGCTTAGTGTGGGGCGAAGAGCTCCGGTCGACCCCCAGGAACCAGGCTTCGAAGCGCGATCCATCATCGTGCAAGGCCTGGTCGATCGGAACAGAGCTCATCGAGGTGGCCACGACAGAGATGCGCCCACTAGCAGCCGAGTGCATGTTTCAGGTCCGGAATGTTTCAAAGAGGCTATCGAGCATGGTGATTCCCCCAACTTCAGGTTGGCGACTGGAGTAAGCAAGTTCACCGGTGAGTCTAAGCCTGAAACCTGGCTTGAGGACTACCGAGTGGCGGTACATATCAGCGGCGGGAATGACGAGGTGGCGATGAAGCGTTTGCCACTCATGTTGGAAGGTTCGGCCAGGGCGGGGTTGAATCAGTGAACTCCAAGCAGTATTTACACTTGGGAAGATCTTTCTCGAGTGTTCGTCAGGACTTTTGAGGGAACCTGCAAGCGACCAGCTGGGCTGACAGAGTTGCAAGTCTGCGTGCAGAAGTCGAATGAAACCTTAAGAGAGTACATTCAGAGGTGGATTACTTTGCATCATACCGTAGAAAACATGTCTGATCATCAGGCGGTCTGTGCTTTCAAGGATGGTGTCAAGAACAGAGAGTTAAGTTTGAAGTTTGGGCGGACCGGAGATATGACCCTGAGTCGAATGATGGAAATTGCCACCAAGTACGCCAATGGTGAAGAGGAGGACCGACTCCGAAGTGGCAAGTACAAGCCGAGTCAGTCGGAGAAGGAAACTCGGTCGAAGCGAAGCGGAAGGCCGAACCAGCGGCTCCTGGAGAGGCTCTGGCCGTGACTCATGGCAAGTTCAAGGGAAAACCCAAAGGATCCTGGAACCCCAAGAAGTTGAAGGATAAAGAAGGAAATGACGTGATGGATATGCCGTGTCACATCCACACGAAGAAAGACGAAGAGGGTAATATCATCTACCCGAAGCATACCACTCGCCAGTGCCGACTCTTGATCCAGCAGTTCCAAGGTAAACAGCCCAAGGACAAGGAAAAGGAGTCGGACAAAGCCGAAGACAAGGAGGACAGTGAGGGAGGATATCCTCATGTTAACTCCACTCTGATGATCTTTGCGGATGTGGAAAGCAAGAGCCGACTGAAAGTTATTAACCGTGAGGTAAACATGGTCGCCCCGGCGACACCCAGTTATCTGAGATGGTCCCAAACTCCCATTACGTTCGACCAGTCCGATCACCCGACTCACATAGCCACCCCTGGGAGGCAAGCTTTGGTGGTCGACCAGGTCGTCGAAGGCACTCGACTGACGAAGGTGCTAATGGACGGTGGTAGTGGACTGAACTTATTGTATGCGGACACGCTGAAAGGAATGGGCATTCGATGTCGGATCGAGCACCGAGAATATGAGTTTTCATGGTGTTATACCAGGAAAGAAAGCCGAGTCACTCGGCCAAATAGCTTTGGACGTGGTGTTCGGTGACTCAAAGCATTTCTGCAAAGAGAAGCTAACGTTTGAAGTCGTGGATTTTCAGAGCGCTTATCACGCTATTTTGGGGAGACCAGCTTATGCACGGTTCATGGCTCGACCATGTTACGTGTACCTCAAACTGAAGATGCCCGGCCCCAATGGTGTGATCACCGTCACTGGTGATCGAAAAAAAGCGGAAGAGTGTTTCTAGAAAGGCTCAAAGATTGCCGATTCACACGTGACAACGGTCGAGCTAGAGGGATATAAGCAAAATGCAGATCCGAGTGATTTGTTGTGAGCTAAGAAGCCCGCCACAGAGTCAGAATTTCAGTCGTCCGGTGAGACGAAGCTCGTTCACATTCACCCGACCGACCCCAATGCAGCTCCGACCCATATTTCCACAACACTCGACCCTAAATAGGAAGAAGCGCTCATCCAGTTCCTCCATGAGAACTGGGACATCTTTGCATGGAAGCCCGCTGACATGCCGGGTGTCCCCAGGGGACTGGCTGAGCATCGCCTTAGAGTTGACTCAGCCGCAAAACCGGTCAAAGAACATCTTCGGCGGTCCGCCGTCCAGAAGAGAAAAGCCATTGGTGAAGAAGTGGCTTGATTATTGGCGGCAAGATTTATCCGGGAGATATATCACTCCGAGTGGCTCGCCAATGTCGTCATGGTTCCCAAGAAGGACAAGTCACTCCGCATGTGCATTGATTTCAAACACATCAATCGGGCCTGCCCGAAAGATCATTTTCCTCTCCCTCGCATCAATCAAATTGTTGACTCGACTGCGGGATGCGAGAGATTGTCTTTGTAGACGCCTATTCCGGGTACCATCAGATCCGTCTGTACGGACCCGATGAGATAAAACAAATTTCATCACTCCATTCGGATGCTTCTGCTATATCACCATGCCATTCGGCCTCAAGAACGCCGGAGCCACGTTCATGAGGATGATTCAGAAGTGTTTACTCACTCAAATCAGTCGAAACGTTGAAGCATACATGGATGATATTGTGGTCAAGTCACGAAAGGGTTCCAACCTATTGACTGACCTCGCTGAAACATTTGCCAACCTCAGGAGGTATGATATCAAGCTTAATCCATCAAAGTGCACATTCGGAGTTCCCGGTGGAAAGTTACTCGGTTTTCTCGTTTCAGAACGAGGAATTGACGCTAACCCAGAAAAAGTTGGCACCATACTCCGAATGAAATGCCCTGTGCGTGTGCACGATGTCCAGAAGCTTACTGGATGCTTGGCCGCATTAAGTCGATTCATCTCCCGCCTCGGTGAAAAGGCATTGCCTCTTTACCGACTGATGAAGAAGGCGCAAGTTGAGTGGACTCGAAGTCGATGCAGCGCTTGCGAGCTAAAAGCTCGCTCTCCACCCAGCCGGTGCTTCTGCTCCAATCAGCAAAGAGCCTCTGTTGCTTTATATTGCAGCCACAGACAAGTCGTCGATCAAGATTTACGGTCGAGCGGGAAGAAGAAGGAAAGCCTTCAAAGTTCAGCGCCCGAAGTACTATCTGTGCAAGTTTTGACTCCATCAAAGCAAAGATATCCTCATTATCAGAAGCTTGTGTATGGGATCTACATGACCACGAAGAAGGTTGCTCATTACTTCTCTGATCATTCCATTACAGTCGTCAGCGACGCTCCACTTTTAGAGATTCTTCACAACAGAGATGCAACTGGTCGAGTGGAGAAATGGGCAATTGAACTCCTTCCCCTTGATATCAAATTTGAGGCAAAGAAAGCCATTAAGTCCCAAGCAATAGCAGATTTCCATGCCGAGTGGATTGAACAACAGTAGCCGACTGAAGTTCATTCGGAGCATTGGACCATGTTCTTTGATGGCTCTAAGATGTCGAATGGTTCCGGTCTTTGTTGTCTGGTTTCCCCAGAGGAGATAAGCTCGGATATGTGCTCCAGATTCACTTTGATTCCTCCAACAATGAGGCAGAATACGAGGCCCTTTTGTATGGGTTGCGCATGGCCATCTCACTCGGCCTCCGTCGCCTTATGGTTTATGGCGACTCAGATTTGGTGGCCAACCAAGTGATGAAGGAGTGGGACGTTAGAAGCCCAGCCATGACTGGATACTGCAATGCAGTGAGGAAGCTGGAAAAGAAGTTTGAGGGGTTAGAGCTTGTGGGGACCCCGACTCATAAGTCGTGATCACCGAATGCACGTGTACAGTGATCCCAGAGATCAATGCTCACTGAACACACAGAAGCTGAATAACAAGAGTCTTACATCCATACATACCGTATTACACAAGTAGGACCATTATGGTCGAGTCTTGAGTATAACATCGCAGCGGAAATCTTCGTCAAAACTGGGACCCATGCCATCCGCCTTAACCCTACGGGCATTACACTGGAAGCGTCCTAGCTCGCATGTTAAATCAAGTGTTCTTCATCACATCCTGTTCTTCCATGCCCGGTCAATTAAATAACCAAGGCAAGCCAATGAGTACTTTGAATGTACTCACAAGCAACCCATGTTTTGGTTCAGGGTACAACAATGCATGACATAGGTAAATTTTTGCATAAAGCTAGTTTTGAGTGCAATGACATGTTCAACATCCTATAAAGCATGCATCAAGAGAATTCAAGTAACCATGAAAACTGTTCACAGATATCAACATAAATAGAATGGGCACCAACCCATTTATCATAAATAGAGTGGGCACCGACCCATCTCAATCGTGTCAAGTCCTTTGACTTGATCCAAGACATCTCCATCATCTCACACACACTGGGTTTGAAAACAAGTGGACGTAGCCCAAGAGCGGTTACCCAACTGTCCATGACCATGGACACGGCTATTCGAATAGTTTTACACTCTGCAGAGGTTGCACACTTTACCCACTAGATCCGGGGAACTTCCGTGTCATCCACGACTCGCGGTACCTCAAGTACCCGAGGTAAGCACCCGATCACTACCTTTCCCTAGGCGACACTAACATGGAGTCCACTCGATTGGCAGTAACCCCCGTGCCCAACATTTCACATAACATTTTCGTGGAGCCTTGCTCCCATATTCATCACATACCACTGGCACGGGGTACCAACGGTGTGTCCGGTGCCCCATAAAGATGGTCATGGCCGCCCTACCTGGCACGACCCCGTCCCAAGAGAGAGCACCAACTCTCCCCCGTCACTAGTAATGCGGGCTCCAAGCTAGTATCGGCCTAGGTACTCAATAATGCCCTTTCCCATATAAGGGTAGAGTGGTCGCGCATGTAAGGTTGGAATAACGGTCGCAACTCCGACCAATCCGTTTTGAAAACAACACACACTTTCCTTGGCACACCACTTCGTCATCAAGCGGTCACCCATCTCATCATCTCCCTCGGGCATAAGTGGCACCCGACGGGGTTTTTGAAAAGGCTTTTGAAATCACTTTACCTCCTTCACCATGCAAAACCCATCCCATTTGCGTAGCATCTACATTTGCATCCTATCTACTCCCACCGGCATAACCCTCATAAGAAGGTAGGGCCATGCACAATGCAAGTATCAACAAGGAATGTAACCGAGGCAACCAACCACGTGGTTCACCATCTCATCATGATTCCGATGCAACAAGTATAACGAACTATATGGCATGTAAAAGAAGGTTTCATAAACATGGTCAAAGGGCTGCTTGCCTGTTTAACAAAGTCTTCGAGGTCTTCAAATATCTCTGGTCAAAATGCGAGCATTCCGTCTACTTCGTCAACTATCCTCGAAAGCAACCATAATAAGCAACACAACAAGGCAGGAAATAAAAGTGCTCTATAAATATGAGTTGGACTTCTCTGGGATACCTCTGGTCATATGAGGGATGACCAAAGTGGTTTCATTAGGATTTGATCAATGGACATCTCTGGACATTTCAGTATGATGGAATCAAGGGATTATTGGGTTTGCAAGAAGTGTACAGAAATATATTTTTGAAAAATGAGCAAAGGCACCCACTTAACAAAGGATGATTTTAGAAGCATCTAGGAATTGGTTTCACTAGATTTGGAGTTGAGATGATTTTCCTATGAATTTGCAAAGTTGGCTATATATAAAGAAATAGACCATTATTTGAGGTGATACAGAAAGTATTACTAAAAATGTTCAAAAACTAAGTTTTGAACTTAGATGCACCTAGGAATTTGAATCATGGAATTTGGATCAATAATGGGCTCTCTGTGATTTTCTAAAGTTCATCACAGAAATAGGAAAAACAAGATTTGATAAATATTTGTGAGGAAAAAGTCTCTGGAAAAATGTGCATGTTGCACCAACAGGTAGAGCATGATTTATGGAGTCTCTAGAAATTTGAATCATCAAATTTGGAGTTGATTTGATTTTTTTATGGATTTAAGAAACTGCACAGAAAAGAAAAAGGTGAAAAAGGGTTTTACCCAAATGGGCTGGATCTGGGCGGCGGCGGCACACCGGCGAAAGCTTAGCAGCGCGCCACTGGCCGCCCAGCTGCTCGGCCGCGTCGCGCGAGGGGCCACGCCGGAGGCGGCTTCCCGAAATACGCCGCGCTGCGGGGACGCGAGAGAGCGAATCGCCTCACTTGCAGCGTGGCCCGTGGTGGGCCACATCAGACGAGCGGGCCCGCCCGTCGAGTTAAATCCTCCACCTCCCAGCGGTGCGACAGAGACGAGGCGCTCGACGCCGGTCGCCCGGCGCCATGTATGCCTCTCTGGTGATGCTCTTCCCACCGGCGCACTCAGGAGGCGATGCCGCGCCCATCCATGGGTGGCACGACCGCCGAGGAGCTCAGGTCGAGCACGGTGTGTTTCCCCAGCGGGAGGAGGTCGTCGGTGGTGGTGGTTCTGGCGCTTCGGCCACAGGGAGGAGGGGGAGAAGCACGGGAGGGGCTTGCGGTGATGGTGGCGACGCTCTAGTGCGGTCCAGAGGGAAGGAGGAGGAGATATGGGTGCGGATTTAGGCGGAAGCCGACGGCAAGGCTCCGGCCATGTAGAAGGATGGAGGGCACGGGAGGAAGTGCGGATTGGCCTAGGGGGTGCACAAGAGAGAGGGGGAGCAAATGGAGCAGAGAGGGAGGCCGGGGGCTGCTTTAAGTAGGAGGGGGCGAGGTGCACCGTGGCTCGTGCGCCGGCGGGCTCCTAGCCATTGCTGGAGGCCACGGGGGCGCGCGTGGGTATGTCTGGGGTGTTCGTGGGGTTGGTCCCGGGCTAGAGGAGGGAAGAGAAGGAGCGGGGGACTGTCAGGGCATCGCGCGTGTGAGCTCGTCCATTGGAGCTCTCGGGCGCCCGGTGTCTGCTAGCGCGGAGGCGCGGGAAGGAGGAGAGAGGAGGGGGCCGACCGCGTTGCGTGTCGCGGACGCCGAGGCACCTCGACTGGCGCGAGGGGAAGGCTCGAGGTGGTCGGGTGGCTTGGGCAGAGAGCAGCTACAGTGTGTGGGAGCACTGTAGCGCGCTCTGGGGCACGCCTTTGGCATGCCATGGAATAAAAAGGGGGAAGTGGGCGCGGCCACTTGTGTCTGGTAGTGCTTGTGGGTAGTGAGGAAGGGTGCAGAGGCATTGGATGCCCTGGGGAACCACTAGGAGAGGAGAGAGGTTGAGGGAGAGAGAGAAAAGAGCTGTTCAGAGAGGGAAAGTGGGGTTTTACCCCTCCAATAATTGATCTATGGACTTGCCATTGCTACTGGACGTGCATGGGGACTATGAGGGGCTGTGGTAAAAAGTTGAGCTCATGGAGAACAAGGAAAGAGGTGGAAACATCAACTTTTAAAAATTAACAGAAGGTGTTTCATGTTGGTTTGGGCAAGAAGATGATTTCCATTTGTCATGAGGCTCCACATGGTGAAATGACACACACTATTAGGGCCTTCCACCAATTTGGAACTCATTTGGAGCAAGTTGACAATGCAACTTTGGTAAACCCTAGAAATGAACAGAAATGGGTTTCCCAAGGTTTAGTCATGAAAATATGTTCTCCTTGATGCACCACTTGGTGTAGTGTCATCATTTGATCATGTTAACATGCTCACAAAAGTTGGGGTCAAGGAGAAAAGGTTGGCAGTGCAAAGTTGTTCAAATTTGGTTCTGGACAGAAAGAGTTTTGGGGTACCTTGATCAAGTTAACTTGTTCTCCAACTTGTGCCATTTGGTCTAGATGAATTATTAGACCATTGGAGCATGATCACCATGTTTGAGAACATTTGGACATGTTTGGCAATGTAAAGTTGCTCAAACTTCAAAATGGACAGAAGTGGTTTTGAGGGGATTGGATGATGTTATTTTGTTCTCCAAGACATGAGACTTGGCAAGATCACCAAATATGTCATATGTGACATGATAGAATTTTCTTGGAATTTTTGGAGAAAATTTCGTTCGTAAATATTTCAAAATCTTGAAATATCCAGAAAGGGTTTTTGAGGGATTTGACCAATGTTTTGAACATGACCATGTGTTGAAACTCTTACATATGGACAATATATGTCCTATGAGTTTCCCTAAATTTTGTCAAATATTTTTGAAGCAATAAAATAGTTTTTCCCTATTAAAGACCATTTCTGGCCTTAATAAAAAGTCTTTAAATAAAATAGGAAAATAACTTTTAAAATTATATTTTTGTGGTTTTTGGGTATCCTATATCTAATAGGAGTCAAATATATTTTTGGAAAGATTTTTACTGCCCTTAATTAAGTACTTGCAGTGCAAACCTCAATTTAGGGGTTTTTGAAAAACTAATTTTAGAAAATACTTTTTGGCCAAATTATTTTTGCAAGAAATTATTTTTATATCCTATACACATGGCATGATCATTGGAAAAGGTTTTTGGAGCAAGGAGATGAAGTATTGGAGTTGGAGGATTTATTTGATTTTTAGAGCACTTGCAACCAGCAGACAAACATTCAATCAAAGCAAAGACAAAACACTCAAAAGTTTTTGTCAAACCACATTTTAGCATGATTTAGTGACTTAAGTGTTGTGACATGAAAATCAGGGTGTGACAGAGCTCCATCATATACCCCAACTGAAAAATCAAGCGGCTGATGATTTGGCAAAGATAGGTTCCAAGAGAGAAGCCATTCCCAGTGGTGTGTTCTTGGAGCATATCCATACTCCATCAGTCAAAGAAGATCCTTTTACTGAAGAAGCTCCGCAGCCCAAGAGTGCCACAGATCCGATTGAGGTTGAAGTTCCAGCAGTGGTTGACTTGATCATGGAGGCTTTAGTGATCACTCCCGATTGGATAGTTCCATATATCGCGTATATTCTAAGAAAAGAGCTCCGAGAGGACGAAGAAGAGGCTCGACAGATCGTCCGCCGATCCAAAGCCTTCTGTGATCAAGGGCTACTATACGAGAAAGGGCGATCGAGTTGGTCAAGTGTATAACGCCGAAAAGAAGGTCGAATAATCCTTGATGATATCCACTGGGGACCAGGCCATCATCGCGCTCTCGGACCATCGTGGCCAAAGCATACCGAGCCGGATTTTATCGCCAAGGCGAATGAGATGGCAAAGGAAATAGTGGACAAGTCACGAGGGATGTCGGTTTTACTCCAACATGTCACACAAGCGTCGTCGCTCAAGACCATACCACTCGTCTGCCCGTCGCGGTATGGGGGTTGATATGGTGGGCCCCTTGAGGACAGGTCGGCGGTTTCACGCATGTACCGGTGGCGATCGACAAGTTCACCAAGTGGATTGAGGCTAAACCCATCAAGAACCTTGACGCCGATCGCTATCGGCTTCATCGAGGAACCGATATTCAGATATGGAGTCCCACAGCATCATCACTGACAATGGATCAAGAGGAATTCAGAGCATTCTGCACATCTCAAGGCACACGAGTCGACTACGCTTCAGTCGCCCATCCACAGTCGAACGGACAAGCGGAGCGAGCCAATGGCTTGATCCTCACAGGGTTGAAACCCGATGATCGTGACCTTAAGCATGCGGCTGGAGCGTGGGTCGATGAACTTCCCTCGGTGCTTTGGGGTCTAAGGACCACGCCTAATCGGTCGATGGAAGGACTCCATTCTTCTTGGTCTATGGAGCTGAAGCGGTCTTGCCGAGTGATCTGCTCCACAATGCTCCTCGAGTTGAGCTCTACAACGAGGCTGAAGCAGAACAAGCGCGGCAATATGCAGTCGACCTTTTAGAAGAAGAAAGGGAGATGGCTCTGATCCGATCGACCATCTACCGACAAGACTTGCATCGCTTCCACGCCAAAAACGTGAAGAGTCGAGCCTTTCAGGAAGGAGATTTGGTTCTCCGAGTTGATCAGCAGAAACCTCACAAGCTTGCTCCTTCTTGGGAAGGACCCTTCATCGTTACCAAGGTTCTCCACAATGGAGCATACCGTCTCTACAACTTCGAGCACAAAATTGATGAGCCCCAAGCTTGGAACGCGGAGCTACTCCGCCCATTTTACACTTAAGTTTTCACTCGGATGAGTTGTAATAAAAGTACTTCTGTAGTTCATGTTTTGCGAGATAATAGTGTCATAATTTCCCCAATGATTTTTGTCACTTTTATTTGTTCAGTAAAATTTCCCCCTCAGTGGGTGGCTTAGTTGCGAATCCGCTTCGCCTAAGTTTGTAAAAAAATCCTTACCGAGTGGTGAGCCAGCCTCCCACTCGGGGGCTTAGCTGTGAATCCGTTTCGCCTAAGTTTCGATAAAATCCTACCGAGTGGTGAGCCAGACTCCCACTCGGGGGCTTAGCTGTAGTCCAAGTACTCGCCTAAGTTTCGATAAAATCCTACCGAGTGGTGAGCCAGACTCCCACTCGGGGGCTTAGCTGCAGTCCAAGTACTCGCCTAAGTTTCAATAAAATCCTACCGAGTGGTGAGCGAGACTCCCACTCGGGGGCTTAGCTGCAGTCCAAGTACTCGCCTAAGTTTCAATAAAATCCTACCGAGTGGTGAGCCAGACTCCCACTCGGGGGCTTAGCTGCAGTCCAAGTACTCGCCTAAGTTTCAATAAAATCCTACCAAGTGGAGAGCACACCTCCCACTTGGAGGCTTAGCTGCAGTCCAAGTACTCGCCTAAGTTCAAATTCAACATGCGGTCGCAAGGAGGACGGGGTACAGGTCGACTACGACCCTCTCCTCCGAGCTGCGCCACAAGTACAACGTGCGGTAGCAAGGAAGATGAGGTGCAGGACGACTGTGACCCTCTCCTCCGAGCTACGCCACAAGTACAACATGCGGCCGCAAGGAGGACAAGGTATAGGTCGACTGCAACCCTCTCCTCCGAGCTACGCCACAAGTACAACGTGCGTTAGTAAGGAAGACGAGGTGCAGGTCGACTGCGACCCTCTCCTCCGCGCTACGCCACAAGTACAACGTGTGGTAGTAAGGAAGACGAGGTGCAGGTCGACTGCGACCCTCTCCTCCGAGCTACGCCACAAGTAGAACGTGCGGTAGTAAGGAAGACCAGGTGCAGGTCGACTGCGACCCTCTCCTCCGAGCTACGCCACAAGTGTGCGGTCGCAAGAAGGACGAGGTGCAGGTCGACTGCGACCCTCTCCTTCGAGCTACGCCACAAGTACAATGTGAAAATCCTACCGAGTGGAGAGCAGACCTCCCACTCAGAAGCTTAGCTGCAGCCCAGTGCTCGCCTAAGTTATAAAAATCCTACCGAGTGGAGAGCAGACCTCCCACTCGGGGGCTTAGCTGCAGCCCAGTGCTCGCCTAAGTTTTAAAAATCCTACCGAGTGGAGAGCAGACCTCCCACTCGGGTGCTTAGCTGCAGCCCAGTGCTCGCCTAAGTTTTAAAAATCCTACCGAGTGGAGAGCAGTCCTCCCACTTGGGGGCTTAGCTGCAGCCCAGTGATCGCCTAAGTTTTAAAAATCCTACCGAGTGGAGAGCAGACCTCCCACTCGGGGGCTTAGCTGCAGCCCAGTGCTCGCCTAAGTTTTGAAAATCCTACCGAGTGGAGAGCACACCTCCCACTCGGGGGCTTAGCTGCAACCCAGTGCTCGCCTAAGTTTTGAAAATCCTACCGAGTGGAGAGCAGACCTCCCACTCGGAGACTTAGTCGCAGCCCAGTGCCTGCCTAAGTGAATTGAGGAACAAGCCGATTGCAATAAGCACCTCGCTTTAACCTGCAAAAGACATCTCAAACCAAATGCAGGCATATTCAAACGTCGAATCCAAATTCGGATAACACCTAACGGAACCGAAAGTGCTCAGGCGCTAAGGCTGTTAAGGTTTATCGGTTACAAAATCACTCGACATACCGAGGCAAATTTAAAGTGTCGAGCTCAAGAAGTTTTTTACCCCTCCTGTGGAGGGCTGGAAGGTGCAACAAACTCGTCAAGGTCGATGCCATCAGCGATCCGAGTGGCAGCGGCGATGAAAGTCTCCATGAAAGACCGAAAGTCATGCTTCTTGGTGTTAGCCACCCGAAGAGCCGCCAACTTGTCTTCTCGTGCATCCTTGCAATGGACTCGGGCCAGAGATAAAGCAACATCTGCACCACACCTGGTAGAAGACTTCTTCCACTCCAGCACTTGACTTGAGACTCGAGATCGTTCTGGAGCGTCTCCCTGGGCCAGAGCGTAGCGTCGATGCGGGAAGTGGCTACCTTCAGCCTGGCGACATAGTCGACGATGGCAGCAACACGAGAGTCAAGCCGGAACACGTTCATGGCGACTTCGTCATTAACTGGAGAGTTAATGGGATCCAAGTTGGGCTCAAGTCGACCAGTCTCCTCTTCAAAGTTTTGGCTGAATTCTGCAAGCACAACCACCGAGTCAAGACAACGGTCGAATGGAAAGATCATAGTTGGAATACCTGTTTGGTGCAAAAGATTACCTTCGAGCACGAGGAATAGCTTCTTGGCGAGTCCGCCCAGATAAGCATCCAAATCGTTCTTCTTCCCCACCAACTCACTGGCCTTGTCATTCAGGGCAATTTTATCACTTTTCAGTCGACTGACCTCCTTGTTGGCAATGGCAAGAGCAGCTTTCAGATTGGTGTTCTCTTCTTCAAGCTTGGTGACCGAAGCCAACTTCTCATCTGCGAGCTTGGTCTTCTCTAAAGCTGTTTTCTGCATCTCAGCCAACTCAAGGTCTTTCTTCTTCTGGGCCTCCTTCACTTTGCCTGCAAAGTTGCAGCAAGGTCAGAACTTGAATCAAATGAGGGGCAAAGGCAGTCGTTGAGAGCCTCACCAAACATACCTTTAGTGTCCTCCTTCGCCTTCACCAAATTCTCCTGGACCAGCTTCAGATCAAGCTCGAGTTGGATATGTTTGTTCTCCAACTCGGTGTAACGAGCCGCAAGGTCGCAGGATTTCTACAAAGAACCAATCGACAGATGTCAAAGACAATTCACTTCCGAGTGACTAAGGAAAAGCCATACATTTATAAGACTACAACCGAATGCAAACATTCGACCATAGTCTCGGGCACTACACCCAGTGGGTGCACTCAGCGTGCCCCCACTAGTTCTATCAAGGAAGAGTCGACCAGTCGACCAACAAAAAAAAGGATCGATTCTTCAGATCAGAGCCGATCGCCAAGATCGACCACGCCTCGGGACTACACCCAGTGGGTGCACTCAGCGTGCCCCCACCGGTCTGAAAGTCCGTTCGACCTAATCGAATGAAGGAAAAAAGTTCAAAACATAAAGACTATGGTCCACTGCCAGTAGTCCACCATAGCCTTGGGGACTACACCCAGTGGGTGCACTCAGCGTGCCCCCACTAGTTCGGAATTTCAATTGACACACCCAGTGGGTGTAGGACAATCACTAAGAATTACGGAAAGAAGAATATTCAGACATCATATCCTAACAGAACAGGCGGTGAACGACTGACCTGAACGTTACTTTGAAGAGCGGAACTGGCGTCATAGGCTGCCTGGCTAGTTTCCCGGATGGCCTTCAACTGCTCCATCATGACTCCCGCCTGGCTTATTGCTTCTTTTGCAGCACTGGATTGGTCCTCCGGGACGTAGTGGGTCGAGAAAAGTGAAGGCTGTGCTGCACTCGACGACGCGGGGTGAGCACTCGCCAACGGCACCGCAAAAGATACGGTAGGTCGAGTGGTGTTTCCTGCCTCCGCGACCAGTGTCTCCGGCGCTGGCACCTCCTAAGTCACCTTGCCAGCAGGCGTTTTCCTGCTCCTCCTTTGCTTCAATGGATCCTCATCGTCTTCATCAGGAAGAGTGATAACAACATTAGACGGAGCTATAGAAAAGAATCAAAGTTAGATACCAAGAGCCAATCGACTGAAAACGGAACTATAAGGGTAATACTAGGCTTTGAGGTGGCAGCATCTTCCATCTCATGATCGTCAGCCCTGGCCGAGGTATCAGAAGTGGCAGCGGTGCAATTCCAAAAGTCAGTCGGTTGATTCATGAGTCGGCTGAGAATAAGTTCATGGAGGACAGAAAAACTCAAGTAGCATCATTACCCTGAGATAGTGGGGATCGCCATCTTCATCTTCGGCAAGACCTTGGCCGGCTTCGACGGTGCCATCCTGGATTGCTTCGGAGCTTTCTCGGTCGGCGCCGGAGAAGTGGTTCGAGGGCGCTTGGTCGACTAAACGACAGTTGCGACCCCCTTACCACGCTCGGTTGCGGGGTCATGGACGAGCTTCGAGCGTCTTTCCGAGCGAGGCGGTGCAACTTCCTCCTCCTCCTCTTCTTCCTCCCCATTAGAGTCGTCATCATCATCATCAGCAGTAGCGTCCGAGTCCCACTTCTCCTGGCTTTCGCCCCCACTTCCTTCCTCCTCTTCAGTCGGCGTCTGCGCTCCATTGGGCATCGAGTATAGTTCGGTGATGGCCTGACAGACAGCAAGATAAAGATCAATCGACCAATTTGCAGCAAAAGCAGAATAAGTATGGTAAGATTACAATTGGGGATAAAAGTGGGCATACCTTGTCTGGAGTGCTAGAATGGTTGAGTGGCGGAGTCCTCCTGGCTCCTCGAGGGTTGTCTTTATTCCCTGTGATCGCGGCCATCCACCTCTCCAAAGGTGGCGCTGCCGATCGCTCGATGGACCCGAGTTTCATCTCGGTTCCACAAAGACAAATGACATACAATGGCCTCGATGATCAAGTGGTTGGATGCACCGCCTAAGGAAGACCTCCGTAAGGTCCATACCCGCTACTCCTTCTCTAACTAGCTGGACTACACGCCCATCAACATCTTCACTTGGGCTTTCTCCTCGTGGAGCACCTTCAGAGAAGAGGGCTTGTTCGCCGGTCCATGGAGAATGGAGGGAGACCAGGGCCGATCGCCTCAAGGCCAACTCGCTTTTGACAAGAAACCAAGTCGATCACCACCCTTTGACCGACTCAGAAGAGTCATGGCCGAAAAGTACTCTTGCTCCTCATTTGGATCCCAAGACCCCAAGACATCCGAATAACCATAGTCCTATCGCTATCCTGGATTTGCCTTTTTACCGCTCTGTGAGCGACAAGTGAATATGTGCTTAAACAGACCCCAGTGCGGTCGGCAGCCCAGGAAGTTCTCGCACATGGACACGAAGGCAGCAAGGTAGGCGACGGAATTTGGATTGTAATGGTGGAGTTGCGCCCCAAAGAAATTCAAGAAACCACGAAAGAAAACACTCGGAGGCAGAGAGAACCCACGGTCGACGTGGGTAGCCAGAAGAACACACTCACCCTCCTGCGGCTGTGGTTGCCACTGCTCCCGGGAGCCTCGCTGCCTGCAGGGATCAAACCTCGTTGGCCATCTCGGTGAGATCCTCTCGTGATGGTCGAGCGGATCCAATCCCTTGAACCCAACCATGCGGCAAAGGGACCTTGACGAGGATCCGCCTCGACCGTCGCTTCCCTTTCGCTTTCCCGTCGCCGCCGCTTTCTTCGCTGCTTCCAGAGCCGCCGCCTTTCTCCTTCACCATTGTTGCCGTGAAACGACGAGGAGTGGTTGGGCGGAGGCGGAGCAGGCGCCAGGGCGAAGGCGGAGAGGACAGAAGGAGAAGTGGGAGGTACTGTTCAAAAACCCTCCGGGCGATTTATAGAGCCGCCTCGAGTGGATGACAAGGGCCCAGCAATCCAATCACATCCCGAAACAGTCATACAGACGCCGAGCACGTGGCAAAAAAGACGGCACGGGAATCGAGGCGCCGATGCCCTATCCCATCGAGCGCCATGTCCGCCTGGCCAAGGCTTCCCAAAATCCGGATCCCACAAAATCCGCTAACAGCAGATCGATCTGTCAGACGAGAGATTTCCTGCGACCGGTCGCTCGGAAGTTACTAAGTTCAAAAGTTCAATCGACGAGAGAAAAGAATGGATCAAGGCGACTGAAAGAAAAGTTGCTGTTATCAACGAAGAGATTATTGGTCCAAGATGATGCATGTCCAGCACACAAAAGCAGGTTGGAAATATTATCAACTCCTTCCTCACTCAAACCTCGATCCATTCGGGGGCTAATGATGAAGTCATGTACCTAGGGTAGGGTCATAGACCTGACCTAACTACCCTTACCAAGGACATCCTCAGAAGAAACTGCCTTCCAGTCGACCAAGAGGGACCTCACTCGACGGACTCAAAGGACTCGACCATGAAGATTCACTCGACCACTAGGAGACCAAGAGCCACTCTGCATCCAAACGGTCTGTAATTAAGTAGTCTTTATGGCATTTAGGACACTTTTATGTAAGCATGCTACCAAGAACGCCTAACCTTAATGTACTTTAAACCCTCAGATATCGAGGGCGGAGGGGTCCGGCGAACACTATATGTTTCTACCCTCCTCAAAGGTAAAGGGTTCGCACTCGTAATCCATACACACATAATCCAATCGACCGCCTCCGGCCCGAGACGAGGGCTGATACTTCTTCCGAGAAGGGCCCAACTCGCATATCTCTTGTCTTCACAACTGCTCCATAGCTAGGATCTTGCCTCTCCATACCTACCTCCCCCCCCATTCTACTGTCAGACTTAGAATCACGACACCTGGCACGTTCCGAGCAAAGGCGAGTAATGCGGCCCCAACCCCAAAGACTCGCGAATTATGTAACCAAGATTACGCTGCACATAATTATGCTCGAAATACCATGGGCGAGGGGAACGACCACGCAGGCCTGCACGCGCTCAACCGCACTGTGGGCTCCCCGATTGTGTCATTCCTTTTTTTCTTTCTTACTTTCAGACTCCGCTCTCAAGAAGCCCCGTCCGTAGTAGAATCGCCAAACACACGATGCAACAGCCAGTGGAAGCGTAGTTACGCCGAGTGTCCAGTGGTCTCTATAACGAGCAGATACTTGTTTCACATATCATCCTCGCAGCTCACCGAGGGGGGACATGTCAAATAGTTTCGCCCATTGCTTATCGAACTATTTGTATTGTTCTCGCTTTTATCGCAGCCTTTTGAATAAACCATACATAGCTTCGCCTATTCTTGCATTCCTATTTTTATATATGTTCACTTATGACATGTTGCACTGCACACTTTGGCACAGCCAAATACACCAGGGTTTAAGTACCCCAAAATATGGTGTGATAAGTCCTAACACTTTCACAAGTGCGCACCTCAACTTATATCATTATATGCATCGTTCAATCATGTCTTGGGTCAATAGTTGGGTTTATGTGGCTTCTATGTTTTGGTACCTTACGCCCGCTATATCGCTAAGGTAGCGCTGGGAGAACCATCGCGACAGTTCTCGTTGAGCTGCTAAGCACCTCTGGAGAAAGCTAAACCTGACCGTCATGATAGGGCGAGAGCCGGTCGCTGCTCGAGAGGTTTTCGAGTCCTTAAAGACTTATGCCGCTTAGAGCGAGGAGTCGGCTTTGTCCGCCCAGCGTGATAGCGCCTCAATTCGGTCTTCCGAATACTAGGGGCTTCGCCGAAATTTAAAATTGTAGAATTCTATGGCTAAGTGAGAGTGTTCAAGCATTATAGTCCAGTTGCCTCGTTCGTTGCATTGAGCGCCTCCCTCAAAGGACCCTAGAATGGGGAAAAGAGCACTCTAGTTTATCCCGAACACCAAGCACTCGTGGCATGGGGGAAGAAGCCAACGACTCGCCATCTCTCAAATTTAATAAATGGCCGCAGAGAAGGTAATATTCTAAATTCACAAGCGTTGCTTAGCGCATATGAACAAGTTTTCAGTGTACAGGATAACAAATGCGAGTTTACTCAAAAATTACATCTTTGGAGGATTCACCCGCTATAAGGCGGGCACCCTTCAGACGCCTCATAATACATCTCGGCTTATGACATTCTCGCCGGGCGGTGGCCTATCCGTCACAAGCTTCAGCATTCATCTTGCCCTAGTGCACTTTAGCATGGGCAAGGGCCTTACGGGCACCTTCGATGCAGACGAGCGCTGACGACTTCAATCCATGGACAAAGGCCCACCACCGCCCACCAGCCCAAGTAGCTCCTGTGCATGGCTTCCTTAGGCCACAAACCAACTATGAGGTTCTTCATGGCCTGTTCGCCACCTTATGGAGCTTGACCAGCTTCTTCACCGGTCGCCAAGGGCATCGGATGTCCGGCCTCAGATATCGAGACCGTAACACCTTCTCTCGCCGAGCTCCTCCTGGCTCGGTAGAACGCGCAGCATCGCACACATCACAAGGCAGATCCGCTGAATGCTCCCGGAGAGCTCCGGATTCGGTAAGTAACAGATAATTCACTTTCACGTGCTTGCTTTGCATAAAGAATGCCTTACCCGCCGCCATCTTCTTCCATGCCTCAATTTCCGGAGGGCTTTTTGGGCTTCGCCTTAGCGGCTTTGGCACTCTCAAGGGCCAAGGCGAGCTCGACTCGAGTCTTTGAGTCACGCCCAAACTCGTGTTTTTCCACGAGAGCCCTGAGCTCTTGCCGCACCTCCGCCACCCGTGCCTCCTGCTTTCTCGCTCGGTGCGCCCATGTCAAGATTGCTTTCGCCTCGACACCGCCTTCAGTGGTCGCCACCTGCTCATGGCCCCTGCAATACTCACGTTATTCCCTGCCATTTTTGGAACCACATCTTTTATATACTTCCATAAGGTATTGCTTACCTTCCTTGTCCTCGAGCTGCTTTTTGGCAAGGCCGAGCCTGCTCGACCGCCGAGGCTCGCTTCAATGCATTGACCTCCACAACAAGGCGGCAGAGGTCACAAGCAGCCTGATTTCCCATATTGACATACTTATGTTAGACTCTCACAAGACATCTTTAGATCCTCGCCGCTTTTCTTTCCTAACACCAAACCGAGCATCGTGGCTACCGCCTATGCCGTAATATTTTTACATATCTTAAATACATACCTCAAAGCCTCGTTAGAAGGCTGCACAAAGCCACCAGCCCGCCTTGGCGGAATGCATTTCTCGGATCACCACACTCATAACAAGGCGGTGCTCTCGCCAAAGGAGGCGTTGTTAAGCGCCCAAGACTTATCCGTGCCTCCTGCTGGACGGAGGTCACTGTCATCGCAGTTTCGCCTTTCTTACGAAGGGCTGCTCACGGACTCCGAACCACCGGTTGTTCGGCATGGAAGTCCGCCCAGGCCGGACTTAGAGGCCTTTGGGGTTTTATCCCCTTGGGCTTGGAGTCCGGAGGTTGCCTTGAGGCGCCTCCTAGACCACCTCCTCCTGGATGGGCCCTTTGGGACCCCACCTCGCATCATCTCAGAAGCGCGAGGAGAGGAGGCAGCCGGAAGTGAGGTGCTATTCACGTCCGACGAAGCTGTGGACCGCCATGAAGGCCGAGCCTGCCCTGGGCATGGCTGCAGGGTTATATTCGGCGTTAGGAGATACTGTATGCACAAATGAAACGCCATGAGTTATTCTCGTATCCGGACACTTACGATTTCGCCAGGCTTAACCTCGTGGCCACTCCTCTTCGCCGCCGGCGGCAGGTGGAGTCGTCCGGAGGAAGGGTCCATGCCTTCTGACCTCCGCCTCCTGGCTTGGGGCGGTCTTCCTTTTCTTCTCTCCCGCTACCGGGAGATGCCTCCTTTCCTCCTCCTCGCTCTTCTGGAGGAGTCCACTCGAGTCACCGGACGATGAGTCCGACAACACCTGGCGCCGGGAACTCCTTCGAGTTCCCATGGCCTTCTTCTTGGCCTTCTTCTCCGGCACCACATGAGGCGCCGGAACCAGCAGCCCCATTAATCGGGTGTCCGTTAGGTCTTCTGGCAAGGGAGCCGGACAGTTAACCTGCCCGGATGTCTTTTGCTAGGCCTGTCAAAGGTAAGGGAGTTTAGATCCCGCATAGAGTCAAACTATGAAAAACAAGTGTCCTATAAAGGGTAAATAGCTTACCTCGCTAGCTTGACATCATGAGCTGAATCCGCGATTCAGTAGCGGATGCGGAGCCTCGCACTTTGAACAAGACCTTCCGTGCATCTTCGCACGAGTGTCAAGAGCCCGCTTGTTGTTTGTGTCAGTGCCGGATCAAACTCCCACAAGTTGAAGGCCTGTTGTTGGCACGGAGGATCCGCGGATGAGCATGACCTCGACTACGCTGACGAGCTTGAGCTTTTGTTCACCAGGTTTTGGACATGTGATTGGAGTCCGGTCGCTCTTTCAATTACTTCCATGTCAGACCGCTCTTCCGTGAGGTGAGCCGTAGGGAAGCAAGATCAGAATTGGGGCCGCCACCCATTTAGGGTCACGCTGATCGTGATGTAGAACCACCCGATTGCACCCCTTTATGGTCTCCACGGGAGCCTCGAGCCATAGGATGTTGGCCATCTTGCTCACCATGGCACCTCCAAGACTCCGCTGGCGGTCGCCCACTACCTTCGCTTGACATTGAAGGTCTTTAGCCATGTCAAGCGGGGCTGATGCGAGGAAGGTTTCGCACACGACGATGAACGCCGAGATGTTGAGGATGAAATTGGGCTAGATCATGGAAATCCAGGCCGTAGTAGAACATGAGCCCCTGACAAACGGGTGAAGTGGAAAACCTAGTCCATGGAGGAAGTGGGTGAGGAACACCACCTCTCATGGGGCCTGGGGTGGGATAAGCTGCCCTTGTCGGGAGCCGGCGCGATGTCGCTGGACAAGTATCCGCCTTGCAGTTTTTAATGTGCCCTCCATGACGGAGGAGGCCATCCACTTGCCTCCCGCTCCGGACATGGCTAGGGTAGGTTGAGGCGAGATGTGCGGACTTGGGCGCTGGAGCTAGAGTGCGTGGAAATGGATGAGCAAAGGAGGAAGAAGGCGTAGGTAAAAAGGTGGATCCTTATCCCCTTATATGGACGGACGAAGCTATGCGTCCACATGAGCCTGGTAAAACTCGCTTATCTCCCAAGCGCCGTAATCAATGGCGCGGTTGGGTTACCCACGCCCGTATTGATGAGAATCCCGGAATAAGGGGACACGATCTCTGATTTGACAAGACGTGCCAAGGAAACTGCCTTGCTAAACGCGCTGAGGTGGGACGGTAAAAACGATTCGAATAAAGGCCTGGCCGTGTTGTGATGTCATGCCGCGGAATACGTCAGCAGATTGAATTTGTGTAAATATTATTCTCTTTACGGTGGTATGTGGAACTTATTTTGCAGAGCCAGACACTATCCTTGTGTTCAGAATCTTCTATGAAGTATTCAGAGGAGGAAACCGCCTTGCAATGCCGAAGACGATCTGCGCGCTGGACTCGTCGTCATTGAAGCCTGGTTCGAGGCTACTGAGGGAGTCCTGGATTAGGAGGTGTCCAGATAGCCGAACTATCACCTTTGGCCGGACTCCTGGACTATGAAGATACAAGATTCAAGACTTCGTCCCGTGTCCGGATGGGACTTTCCTTGGCGTGGAAGGCAAGCTTGGTGATACGGATATGTAGATCTCCTACCATTGTAACCGACTCTGTGTAACCCTAACCCTCTTCGGTGCCTATATAAACCGGAGGGTTTTAGTCCAGAGGATCTAACAACAATCATAATCAGAGGCTAGCTTCTAGGGTTTAGCCTCTCTCGATCTCGTGGTAGATCCACTCTTGTACTACCCATATCATCAATATTAATCAAGCAGGAGTAGGGTTTTACCACCATCGAGAGGGCCCGAACCTGGGTAAAAACATCGTGTCCCTTGTCTCCTGTTACCATCTGCCTAGACGCACAGTTCGGGACCCCTACCCGAGATCCGTCGGTTTTGACACCGACAATCATCATCATTAGATTCCTCACTAATTGGTGTAGGAATCACTGGAACTGATTTCTGTGATGAACTACTTTGCAATTCGGGAGAAGGTACTAATTACCTTACCAAGCTCTACTTTCCTCCCACTCACTTCTTTCGAGAGAAACTCCTTCTCTAGAAAGGATCCATTCTTAGCAACGAATGTTTTGCCTTTAGATCTGTGATAGAAGGTGTACCCAATAGTTTCCTTTGGGTACTCTATGAAGACGCACTTCTCCGATTTGGGTTTATCAGGTTGAAAACCTTTTTCATATAAGCATCGCAACTCCAAACTTTAAGAAACAATAGCTTAGGTTTACTGCTAAACCATAGTTCATACGGTTGCGTCTCAATAGATTTAGATGGTGCCCTATTAAAGTGAATACAGCTGTCTCTAATGCATAACCCCAAAACGATAGTGGTAAATTGGTACATCATAGATCACACCATATCCAATAAAGTGCGGTTACGATGTTCGGACACACCATAACATTGTGGTGTTCTAGGTGGCGTGAGCTATGAAACTATTCCACATTGTTTTATATGAAGGCCAAACTCGTAACTCAAATATTCTCCTCCATGATCAGATCGTAGAAACTTTATTTTCTTGTTACGATGATTCTCCACTTCACTCTGAAATTCTTTGAACTTTTCAAATGTTTCACACTTGTGTTTCATTAAGTAGATATACCCATATCTGCTCAAATCATCTGTGAAGGTCAGAAAATAACGATACACGCTGCGAGCCTTAACACTCATCGGATCGCATACATCAGTATGTATTATTTCCAATAAGTCAATAGCTCATTCCATTTTTCCGGGGAACGGAGTTTTAGTCATCTTGCCCAAAAAGCATGGTTCTCAAGCATCAAATGATTCATAACCAAGTGATTCTGAAGATCCATCTTTATGGAGATTCTTCATGCGCTTTACACTGATATGACCCAAACGGCAGTGCCACAAATAAGTTGCACTATCATTGTTAACTTTGCATCTTTTGGCATCAATATTATGAATATGTGTATCACTACTGTCGGGGCTCGCTGGTGTCTCCGCGGCCCCGAGCACCTATGGGGCACTTGGAGGCCCCTTCTGGTTCGGCAGGGGAGCGAGGGCCGTGCGCAGAGCAGATCGAGGTCCGGCGCACGCGCGGGGAGACGGGCATCTTTACCCAGCTTCGGGCTCTCCGAGAGATAACACCCTACTGCCGCTCAGGTTGTTATTTGATCTAGCTCGAGCGCATGAAATAAAAGTGGAGCTGTGGGTGTCGAATGGATCAACCCTTCTACGCGCGCATGGGCCTCCTTTTATAGTCTCAAGGGGTACCACAGGTGGCAGCGAGGGAAGAGGGGTAGAAACGTAAAAGCGCAGGTTGGTACAACAACAGACAACAAAGGCCCCTACCTAACTCTAACGGTAGGGGACAAGGGCATTAAATGCCCGCCTGTCGCCCAACAAAGGCAGGTGGAGGACCGCTAAGTGAGCCTCCGGTGCCATGATGGCGCCTCTGTCAGCCCGCTTGCCACCTCGCCTGCATGGTTGCGTAGTATCTCGCCACGCGCTTTTGGGATGGCTCGTGATGGCGCCCACCGCGCGCTGGAGTTGGGTGAGGTTTGCCTTGCAAGTGCCTTGCCGCATGTCCTTTTTTGTGCCGCAAGCTTGCCGCCATCGACTCTGCCGGCGCGCTGGGCGCCGCGCAAGTTTTCCGTGATGCCCTGTTAGCCTCCCGCAAGCTCCTCTTGCCGGGGCCTTCGTGTTCTTGGCTGGTACATCGTTCTTGAATGGCAGTAATAAGGAGTGGTGGGGAGCCTTGCCGGACGTCAGGCGAGCCTCGCTGGGTGCTGCGACCGCCTCGCACAAGTTCGGGTACTAAGGTAGCCCCTACTTTAGTACACCGACAGAGCCCCGGCTCGGGCCATACACGGTGCCGAAGGCCATTGGCCAGCCTAAGATAAAGGCACGGCACACGGGCTCTGGTCCGCGACAAAGAACGGGCTCGGTGGTTCACCGCGCCTTCCCGCGAACGGCAGACGCTGCCGATTGCGGGCGTGCGGGAGATGTGGGTCAATACTTAATTCCAGGAAATGCGAACGCCAGATCCCCGCTTATAAGCAGGGGAATGGGGCCGTTCCCACTTCCGCCACTCGCAGCCTTCCTCCGAAGCTCCGCTGTTCCCCGCCTCTCAATCGAGAGGAAAATAGCGCCCGCCGCCACATCGCTGCCGCTTTCGCCTCCCCGCCATGGCTCAAAAAGGGAAGGCTACGGCGGCGCTGGCGGCTAAGGCCGCCAAGGTCGCGAATCGCCGAGGCGATGGAGCTCGAGGCGCCGCGCAGAAGCAGGTGCTTTTCCCCGAAGCATTCCGGAGGCGCTATGGGCGGAGTTTTATCTCTTCCGTCGATGGAAACGCTGCAGGCGCATCCGCCAAGACGCCGGTGATTTCCGCGGAGGTTTCCAAATCAAGAAGTGCCCCGAGGGTATTACTTTTTCCCGTGTTCTTCTATCAAGGGCTCGCCTACTTTTTTTCCGATTTCTTCGCGATATCATGAACACCTACGGGTTTCATCTGCTTGACTTCACCCCAACGCCGCTCGACAATGGCGGTTTTCGCGACATCTCTCGCGAGAACTTCGCTGGCATCCTCCCAATGTGGCCCTTCCACATTACTTCCCCTCGGGCCGAAAAAGGAAGCCGCCGGTCATGGAATCGCCTGACCTCCTGGATGGGTATGAAGGAAGTGTACTTGTCGGGCTAACTCCGCAGCAAGTGGGACGAGTGGAGGGCGGAGTGGTGTTGATCTGTGACGACAACCCGCCGCCGTTCACCGAGCTGCGAAGACTCGTGGTGCGCGGCAACGACCGAGCACTCTGCTGCCGGACGACGCCAAGCCGACGATCGCCACCACCCAATCCTCCGGCCAGCATGCCGGACTCACCACAGGGCGGTTACGCGGATTTCTTCGTCGCCAGACGCCTCCGCAAGCGAGGGGCGGCCTCGCCAGCGCTTCAGCCGCCCGGCAGATTTCATGAGGCTGCGCCAGCCTCAACTTCAACTTCACGGTCATGGAGCTTGGCGCGATGTTGAGGGAGATGTTCAAGCATGACCCCAATCATCCGTAGTGGTTCCAGCTGGCGAGGTGTCGCCCTTTGTGCAACAATTCCCTGCCATGATCGATTCAAGGCGATGATGCCAGAGTGTGATTCGCATGGGATAAATGCGAATCGATAGAGCTCCGCCGAGGTCGCGGCAGCAATTCTTTGACGACTTGTCGGAGGCGGCAATAACTCCGATGAGCAGTAAACTCTCACCGCGCCACCACCGCCAAGAGCTAGCGATATTGCTAGCCGGCCAAGAGGCGGCCGAGGCCGCGCGGGCGAAGTTCGATTTACGCTGGCGAGGCAGACGCCGCAGCGGGCGGCAAGCCTTGCCGCCGGGAAGCGCTTAGCCGGGAAGGCGAAGGCGGCGGGGAGGTCGAGGCCGAACGGGCGAGTCCGCCGAGGGCGCGAGCGCCAGCCGCTTTCGGGCGATCCACCGCAGCGGAGCCCACAAGCAGCCCAAATTCCGCCGAGAAGGCGCCTGGCTGGTCGGCGAAGCTGGCGGAGGAACAGTCGCCCAGCAGCCGCGGGCGCCAGGGACACGTTTTATCAAGGCAGCGCCAGAGCAGCTGGCGGATCCTGTGCCGCGCTGCAACCGAGGCGGGTCTTCCCGGCCGCCACGCCGACCCTCGCCAGAGCCCTTGGCAAGCGCCGAGGGAGCCCACCCTCCACCACGCCGGCCGAGAGGGTACTGAGTTCGACCTCTCCGCGCTGAGCTCCGACGACGACGAGGAGGAGGAGGAGGGGAGTAAGGCTTTCTTCGACCGTGCTTGTCCTTCTCTCAATCTTTATTATTGTTTGTCTTGTATCTAATCTGCTTTTCTCCAAACTTCGCTCAGATTTAGAACTTTGGCGAGAGAGCGCGAAGAGGGCCAAGGTCCCCATGGTCAACATCAAGACGATCCTGCCGTGGTAGAAGAAGATACGCCCGAGACCATTTTGACGGACCCAGTCCTTCTCCTCGCAGCAGCCCCCAAAGACAGCCTCGGCGTGAGCGCCTTGATTCATCCTTCGTCACGGGGGTGCAAGGTCGCTTTTCCTCAACCAACATCTTGATCGCTGGCTCTTTTGTATTCAGGAGAAGAGCAGCCCATCAGAGCAGCCGGAGTTTGACGCAGAGGTGTCGCCGGCCTCCACTACGCCACCGAGGGCCGACTTCGATGTGGGAGCCGCCTCCGACAAGGAAGGGGTCCCCTGCAAGGGCGAGACCGTGAGCCCCCGGCGATGGAACCTGTTCATGAGTCCGCGCAGTGAGCTTCCTTGTCGGGGTTTTCCTTGAACCCGCCGATCTCTTTATTTTCTTCTCGTTATTGATTATCTCTTTTCTTCCCCGCCTTCAGATATTCCCTTGGGGACCCGATGGAGGCCGAGGCCGCCGCTGAGGGGACGGCCGTGGCAACACCGAGGACGCCACTGCCACCGAGGAAGGGGCCGTGGGAGGAGTCCACAGCGAGGAGGTTGCCGGGCCGCCGCACAGGGCCGGGCGAGGGGTCCAGTGATCGCGCGACGGCCCGGAGGACGCAGGAGCACAAGGTGCCAGTGCCGATCGCTGATCTCTCCACACCGGGCGCGGGCGCCGAGCCCGAGGAGCCCCAACCCGGCGATACCAAGGCCGGGCGCTGGTGTAGAGATCAAGCCCCTGGGCATCGAGCCCAGGCGCCAAATGAAGGAGAGGAATTTGATGGGGAGGTACTTGCCTCTGGGCTGGCGGTGGTCGAGTAGGCCAAGCAGCAGCAGCGGCGAGTCGAGGAGGAGGAGCTGCTCCGAAACAGTGTCACTTACCGCGCCTGCAAGCGAAGCTCGAAGTCCCGGAAGCGCTGCAAGCAGCGGAGCCGACATAGAGAAGCACGCGAAGAACTCAAGAGTCAAGAACCAGGAGGCCCTCCGTCCATCGCCGAGGAGAGGGCGAGCTCGATGAGGCGAAGAAAGCGCTCATTCTCGAGAAGGCCAAGTCAAGAGCAGCAGAGGATTGCCGCCGAGGAGCTGTCCAAGCGGACGGCGAGCTGATACAACGGAAAGCGATGGACAGCTATGATGAGGAGCTCGCTGCCGGGAATAATACTTGGCGGGCGCCAAGGAAGCGAAGACGCCGCCACTGCTGCCGAGGCCGCCAAGAAAGAGCTGGAGGAGAACGTGACGCGGCTGGAGGCGGATGCGACGAGGAAAGACGAGGAGCTTGCCGCACTCCAGCGCGATCGCGAGGAGGACGCGCGCGCCCACGGCGATCTGCAAGCCCGACTCTCCGAGAAGATCAAAGAGCTGGACGCCGCCAAGGAATCGAAGCGCCGATCCGGGCTGAAATCGCCACCTTGACGGAGACGCTGACGCCGCCAAGAACGGGAAGATACCCGAGGAAAGACCTCAAGGACCATGAGGAGCTACCGACGAGGGCCGCCAAGCCCGTAACACCTCAAAATCACAAAGGAGCTCAGACGAAGGCCTCGCCAACATTGCCGCTTATTGATGAGGAGTTACGGAGCTGGACTTGACGGGCTTCGGTATTCCATGGTTAACGCCCAGCCCAGCGCCAAGCTCACGCTTTTCTTCAAGGATGTGGTGACGGCGCTGCGGCAGCTCCGGGAAAGGATCCCGGCAGCTTGGCCGCAGAGTCGCGCGCGCCCGCTGTGCCGGGTCCCAGAGAAGGTGTTGGTGAAGGTCCTCTTCCGCAACCCGGACGCCGACCTCTCCCGCCACCAAGAAGCTGCCGGGCGGTGCTGACGTCGAGGGCATCAGGGCCATCGTCGCACCCATCGTGGATAGAGTGAACGAGGTCAGGAGGCTCGATGGCGGGCGCGCAGATTAGGTTGCTCCTCTTCTCCCCTTTCCTTGTTGCTGCCATTTTAATTATGGGAACAATTCCAATTAGCGCCATAATAAGTCATTCTTGTAATATAACTTAATTATGGGTACTGCTTGTCGCGCTATTCCCATTATTTTGTTGCGCCCTTTGTATGCTTTTACCCGCTTTGAGGGACCTTGCCGGGCAAGCACACTTGTCGAAAAGTGAACATCAGCAGTTCGGGCAAGGGTGTTGCCCGCAAGGAATCTTGTCGGGCTAGTTGCAACTCACTGCATTGTCGAGCGGGCTCGAAAACAACGCAGGGCGCAACTTAGCCACGAGTCCATTCCTCCGCGCACAGGTTTGCCATACAAAGCACCTAACGCTCAAGGGATATAGCTGAAAGAAATTTAAATTTGAGCGGCCCAAATTTTAGCTACTTAGCTTTTCTGTCTTCGCGCCCGGCAAGGCTAGATTCCTTTGAACGTCGCTCGCTCCATACTTCTATTTTCCCTTCCCCGTGAACTTATGGGCGGAGGAATCTTCGCCTATGAGAAGAAAGAAGAGAAAATAATTGTATGGAACCTTAAGGTTCGCTATTGCTTACCGGGTGGTGTGCTGCATGAGTGTCGTGCATGATGCAAAAGGAAGATAATGCATTAAATTTGACGAGATGTGCGAAGCACGCGAACTTTATTTACGCACGGAATCGCGCCGCTTTGTACAAAGGGTTACATGCGACAGCCGCAATGCTTGTATTAAAGAAAGTGGTTGCCGGATGGGTCCGCAACCGCTACCATGGGTAAAACTTGCGAAGATGTTCTATGTTCCGTGAGTTGCTCATCGAACGCCATCTTCGGTCTCAAGGCGGACATCGCCGGCCTAGTGACTCGCTTTCACCCGTAAGGGCCTTCCCACTTCGCATCAACTTGTTTGAATTCTTGGCGGATTGAACCCGCCAAGAACAAGGTCGCCTTCCTCGGCTTCGCGTTAACTTTGCGGGTTATGATAGCGGCGCAAAGCTTGTCGGTAGCGAGCAGCTCGCACAAACGCTCAAGACGATTCTCCTCGAGGAGCAACGCGTCATCTTGTCGCAGCTGCTCTTGCTCAAGCTCATCATAAGCGAGCACTGTGGTGACCCGTGATATGAGTTCTGTGGGGAGAACTGCTTCGCCCGTAGACGAGAGCAAAGGGTGTCCGGCTGGTGGCTCGATTTGGCGCCGCCTCGATCGACCAAAGAACCACCGCAGCCGCTCAATCCATTTCTTCCGCACTTGCGCAGCCTCTCGAAGTTCTCGGTCTTGAGCTCCAGCAGCACTTCAGCCCGCCTTCTCCGCTTGACCGCTGCTTCTCGGTGAGCAATGTATAAAGCAAATCTTGGTGCCAAGATCTTGGGCGATCGCATGAAGGCGTGGCTTGTGAATTGTGTGCCATTGTCGGTGATGATCCTGTTTGGGATTCCAAACGGCAAACAATTGACTCAAGAACTTGATCACGACTCTCTGTCACCTTCCTCACTGGTTCCACTTCGTGCCACTTCGTGAACTTGTCGATTGCAACGCATAAGTATCAAGCCCCGATAGCTCGGGAAAAGGGCCGAGGATGTCGAGCCCCTAGACCGAAAATGGCCAAGACAAAGGGATTGTTTGGAGAGCTTGAGCTGGTTGGTGGATCTGTTTAGAGTGGAACTGGCATGCTTCACACTTGGTTACTTGCGCAGTTGCATCTTGGAGGGCCGTCGGCCAGAAGAAGCCTTGTCGGAGAGCCTTGCCGGCAAGTGCTCTTGCGCCAATGTGGAGACCACATATGCCTCCATGTACCTCTGCCAACAGCTGCTGTCCATCTTCCCGGGAAATGCACTTTAATTTCACTCCATTGAATCTTCTTCTGTATAGTACGTCATCGACAAACTGGTACATACTCGATTGTTGGGCTACTCTCTCTGCCTCTTCCTGCTCTCGAAGTTCCCCGCTCAAGGAAATGGACGATTTGTTGTGCCCATGCCGGAGCCCGAGGCTCGACGACAAGGACTAAAGGCGCAAATGCTGCTGCGGGAACATCCGCTTCTATGGCAAGAATCTAGGATTCTGCCGAGCGTGATGTTCCCCGCAAGCGTGTCGGGACACAGCTTTGTCGGGAGCGCCTACTTCAATGAAACAAACCTTAGGGCTTGCCGGAGCAGCATCGCTTCCTCAGAATTTCGTGTTGATCCTGGGACCTTGTTGGCGGCGGCCCGGAAGCTCTGCGGAAAGTAGTCGCCAGGACCAACTTTCTTTTTGCTTAGTCCCGTTGATGGTGTTACAGATGGCCGAGTCAGCTTGAGCACAAAAATTCCTGGTTCCATTGTGTAACTTGAGTGCAGCACACTTCGACTGTGCTATCCGCAAAGGTCATTCTCGAGCTCTTGGAATGTGTTCCATTTGTAAGCCGTCTAAATGCTCTTCTAACTTCCTCACTTCATCGATGTATGCTTCCATCAATGGACTCGATAATCTTTGTTAACTTGACGGACGACAAGCCGCGAGTCACCCCCGACAATAAGCTTCTTGATCCCAAGCTCACCGCTATCCTAAGTCCGCAAGCAAGCCTTCAGACTCAGCGGATTGTTTGTCGCTTGCTCCTTGGGAAAGTGCATTTGGACCACGACTTGAGGTGCTCTCCGTGGGTGCGACGAGTAGTACGCTCAAGACCGGGCGCCTTTGCAGCGAGAAGGCACCATCAAAGTACATGATCCATTCTTTGCTAACTTCCTTGGTGGGGATGCTCCTCGCCCGGGTTTCTTCGCCGGGTGTTGGCGCCCATTCTGCTATGAATTCTACCAAAGCTCGGCTCAATAGTTGAAGTACTTTCAAACTTGAGGCCAAAGTCGACAGTTCCAAAGGCCCACTGATGATCCTGCGCCGTTGCTTCCGGATTTTGCAATATCCTCTTCAACGGAAATCGAGTGACTACTGTGATCTCATGTGCTTGAAAGTAATGGCGCAGCTTCCTCGAGGCCATGAGTAAGTCAAGAGCAACTTCGCACACCGAGTACCTTGATCTAGCCCCCGCAGAGGGAATCGACAAAGTAAACTGGGCGCTGCACCATCCTCTTCTGTTTTTCTTCCGGCAGCTGCATAGATCCATCCTTGCCGGAGCCAGAACTTGTCGGGGAAGCCCCCCGCTTGTCGCTGGACTAGCTTGCCGCGGTTGCTGACTCATCATCTGCCAACCTCTCCCCAACTAACGCAGCACTGACCACCTGATTGGTTGCCGCTAGATATAGCAGAACTTCTCTTGTGGCTTCGGTGCGACAAGCGTTGGAGTGGAGGATAGGTATTTCTTCAAGTCTCGCAGTCGCCTCCGCTCGAGTCCATTTCATTGACCTGCCTTTTTCAAGATTTTGAAAATGGCGTATGCCGCCAGCAGACTTAGAGATGAACCCATCGAGAGCAAAGAACACAGCCGCAAGCCCGCGCGACGCCCTGACTCGGGTCGGTGCTTCGATCTGCTCAATTGTTTTGATCTTGTCGGGATTGGCTTCAATCCTCTCTCGATACAAAGAATCCGAGAAGCTTGCCGAAGGGACCCCAAACACACACTTCTCGGATTCAACTTGAGATTGATCTTGCGCAGATTTGTGAAAGTCTCATCCAAGTCTTGGATCAAAGTCTCTTTGTCCTTGCTTTTGACCAGTATGTCATCCATGTAAGCTTCCACATTTCAGCAGCCAGGCTCAAAAGCGGATCGACTACTCGCAAATGTTAAGCCAGCATTCTTTAGTCCGAAAGGCATCCGTACGGCAAAGACGCGCTACATGGCGAATGAATGCGGTCTTTTCTTCATCCTCTTCAGCCATGAAGACTTGATGATATCCCGAGTATGCCTCAAGGAATGAAAGCAGATCGCATCCCGCCGTGGAGCCAACGATCCGATCAATGCGCCGCAAGGGAAATGGATCCTGGGACAAGCTTTGTTAACATCGCGAAGTCAATGCAAAGCCTCCACTTCCCATTTGCCTTGCGTGACGACCACCGGGTTGGCTAGCCACGCCGGATGGAGTACTCCACGGACCAGTCCCGCCGCTTCCAACTTCTTGATTTCTTCGCTATGAACTCTTGCCGCCTACCGCTTGCTTTCTCGACTTTTCGCTTGACGGGCGTGCGTGAGGGCGCATACAGAAGGTGGTGCTCGACATTTCGAACGCCGGGATGTCGGATGGTTGCCACGCAAACACATCAACATTCGCCCGCAGGAAAGCAACGAGCGCGCTTTCCTATTTGGGGTCAAGTGTGGCACTGATGGTGAAGGTGCCACCAGTGCCGTCTTCCTTGGCGGCCACCTTCTTGGTCTCTGGTGAAGCTACCTTCGTCTTTTTGCACTTGCCGGTGGAGCTCGATGGCGCGTCCTCGACGGCGACGCAGTTCTCCAGGGAGATGCGCTTGCCGGAGTGAGCACCAGAGCTATCCTTTCCGGACTTGGCCTTCTTCTTCCCCCGGGGAGCTTCAGCGGCAAGTGGCTTGCGCTCTGCCGCAGCAGCTGCTTCCCGGTAGATCTCGTCGGCGCAAATGAGTGCATCCTTCTTGTCGCCTTGGATAGAAATGACGCTCATCGGGCCAGGCATTTTGAGCATATTGTATGCGTGGTGAGAGGCCGCCATGAACTTGGCGAGTACGGGTAGGCCAAGTATCCCATTGTAGGGCAAAGGATATCAGCCACGCCGAATGTGACCTCTCACCCCGGTTCAGCTCGCTGTCAACGCCACCGCAATGTGATCTTCCCTTGGGCTGGCTCCTTCCGGGTTTATTCCTTGAAAGGTGCCATCTCTTCTAGCTCATTGTCGGGATCCGGAGCTTGAGCACCGCGGAGGAAATCAAGTTCAGGCCGCCCGCCGCCAACCAACATCTTCGTGACCTTGAGGTTGCGGATCGCTGGTGAGACCAATAGCGCAAGCACCCGACCGCAGTGATGCAATCAGGTGATCCTCAACGTCGGCAAGGCGATGGGCGGCTGGACCACTTCAGAGTTCGCGCGCGACGGACGGGTCCACCAGATTCACTTCGCACCCACTGCTTGAGTCGGCGGTGCGAGGTGTGCAGGAGGCGCCGTCGCCGACGCACAATACTTCTGCTTTTTGAAACTCTTGATCCTCGCCTCATCCTCCTCCATCTCATCATCTTCGCCTTCATCCTCGCCTTTGTCGCGGTCGCGGGAGGCTCGTCTCCTTGCCGCTGCTTGGCCTTGCCGCGTTCCTCCCCGGCGGAAGCTTCTTGCGGATCCTCCGCCACATCCCAGGCTTCTCCTTATCGCGGCGCCAGACTCAGCTTTCTGCAGTTCCGCCATCTGCTCTACTTTTTGCAGGTTTGGAGGTCATGGCCTTTGGTGCGGTGGATCTTGCAATAACGCTTGCCGGAGCTGCCCCGCTTGTCGGCGTGTCGCATACAGCCTCGCCGAGTCGCCGGTCTTGGCTTTGTCGGAGCCGCCTCGCTGTTGGAATGCTCAACAGCTAGCACATCCTTAGCTTTCCTCTTCCTATTGTTCCGCCTCCGGTTCCTCCTTGCCGGGCAGCATCCTCACCGCCGATCCTTCGCTCCGCAACCTCTCCGGATTTTCCTCCCCTCTTCAGCCCGTGCACACTTGTCGGCGAGAGCGTGAGCTCGCGACATCTCTCGATCTTTATCATCGCCATCTGCTCCCTCATCCTGCGTTACGCACGCTCGATGAAACGCGCCGATAACTACGGCGCAGGGTGGACGTCCGGAATGTTGCGCTGCACCGGCTGAATTTTGTATATACTTGCGAGGGCTCTCCTTCGGGACGAGCAAGTGGAGGTCACTTTCACGCCATGAGGCTTGTGGCCGCCCGTGAAGGCGCCGACAAACCGATGACACAGTCCGCCCATGAAGAGATGGAGCCGTCCGCAAGTGCATGAGCCAAGATCTCGACGGGCTTGAGTACCAGCGGGAAGTAGTTGGCGAGATCTTCTTGTCGCGCCCTCCGCAGCTCGCACCGCGATGGTGTAGATGCTGAGGAACTCCGACGGTGTATCCTGCCATCATACTTCTCGAGCACATCCGCTTGAAGTTTTAGTTTTGGGCCATCGACTTGCCGCAGCTCGCGGTGAACGCAGGGCAACCTGCCGATACGGCAAGTCGCCTGTTCTCCGTGCGCGGCGCGCCGACAATGGGCCCGGCGCTGGTCGATTGACGCCGCGCTTTCTCCGACGCCGGCGCGAAAAGGAAGCGTTTTCGTGTTGCCGTTTGGAGAACGTGGCGCTGATCCCGGCGAAGTTCAAGGGTCCGGCGACGCGTGGAGTCGGCGTCAAGGTTGGTCCGGCGAGCCGGGCGATCTTGGCTGTGGGGCTGGGAGCGCACGGAAGCGGTACTTCAGCGGTCCTGTGGCGCCATCCTCGCGCCGGGCGTTTTGTCGGGCCCTCGACACGCTCGGTCGCCGGGCTTGTCGCCATTGGCGGCCGACGAGGCTGTGTATGGCCATCCTCCGCCGCCGATCTTGTGTGGCGCTGAAGGGAAGTCTAGAAGCAGCTGGGCTTGGGCCAGCACTTCCTCTGCAGTCTTGGGCAGCGGTGGTGACGGGCGGCGCGAGGAGCGAGATGTGCTCGGACTCCCAACCCGGTTGGGAGGAGCAACACCCGCCCAGCGATCAGACTTCACTCGCGCCAAGATGCGGTCGCATGTCGACCTCGAAGCGCCCCGCGACCCACCGCTTGGCCTTGCTCCACGTAAGCGCGGTGCTAGGAGCACCGGGCGTGGTTGACCTTGTACCTCTTGGGAAGGGCGCGGCGTCGCACTGTCGCCGACGCTATGGGCCTTGTTCTCGATCTCGTGACGACACGAGACCCACCGGCGGCACCCGCCCTCCGCCAGCGTCCACTTCAGCGCCGCTTGTTCGGCGGTGGTGGTGGAATTGATGTAGACGGAGCGCCACCAAGGCTTCTTCTTCGTGGCATGTTGACGACGACGCTGATGTAGTGCGCGTGGAGACCGGATCGATGCTCACGACCTCGACGCCTCTACCGGGCGCCAAAGATGTCGGGGCTCACTGGTGTTCGCGCCCCCGAGCACCTATGGGCACTTGGGGCCCCTTCGTTCGGGCAGGGAGCGAGGGCCGCAGCAGAGCAGATCGAGGTCCGGCGACGCTGGGAGACGAGCAATCTTTACCCAGCTTCGGGGCTCTCCGAGAGATAACACCCTACCGCTGCTCAGGTTGTTATTTGATCTAGCTCGAGCGCGGCGAGCGAAAAGTGGAGCTGTGGGTGTCGAATGGATCAACCCTTCTACGCGCGCATGGGCCTCCCTTTATAGTCTCAAGGGGTACCCACAGTGGCAGCGAGGAAGAGGGGTAGAAACGTAAAAGCGCAGGTTGGTACAACAAAGCTGCAACAAAGGCCCCTACCTAACTCGACGGCAGGGACAAGGGCATTAAATGCCCGTCCGGTCGCCTAACAAAGGCAGGTGGAGGACCGCTAAGTGAGCCTCCGGTGCCACGATGGCGCCTGTCACCCGCTTGCCACCTCGCTCGCATGGTTGCGTAGTATCTCGCCACGCGCTCTTGGGATGGCTCGTGATGACGCGTCCACCGGGTGCGCTGGAGTTGGGTGGCAGCCTTGTCTGCGGCAAGTGCCTTGTCATGTCCTTTTGTTGTGCCGCAAGCTTGCCGCCATCGACCTGCTTGGCGCGCGGGCGCCGCGGCATGTTTTCTGGTGATGCCCTGGTTAGCCCTCCCGGCAAGCTCCTCTTGCCGGGGCCTTCGTGTTATTGGCTGGTACATCGTTCTTGAATGGCAGTAATAAGGAGTGGTGGGGAGCCTTGCCGGACGTCAGGCGAGCCTCGCCAGTGTGTCAAGGATCGCCTGCAGACAAGTTCGGGGTACTAAGGTACCCCCCTACTTTAGTACACCGACAACTACGATCGAGATCCAACAAACTATGTTCATTAGGTGTATGACCATTTGAAGGTTTTATTCATGTAAATAGAACAACAATTATTCTCTGACTTTAAATGAATAACCATTGCAATAAACATGACTAAATCATATTCATGCTCAACGTAAACGCTAAATAACATTTATTTAGGTTTAACACTAATCCCAAAAGTATAGGGAGTGTGTGATGATGATCATATCAATCTTGGAACTACTTCCAACACTCATCATCACTTCCCCTTCAACTAGTCTTAGCAACCGAACAAGTATCAAATACTCAGGGCTACTATTAACACTAGTAAGGCACACATCAATAACCTGTGTATCAAATATACCCTTGTTCACTTTGCCATCCTTCTAATCCACCAAATATTCAGGACATTTCCGCTTCCAGTGACCATTTCCTTTGCAGTGTAAGCACTTAGTTTCAGGCTTTTGTCCAGCTTTGGTCTTCTTCGCGGGAGTGACAACTTGTTTGCCATTCTACTTGAAGTTTCCATTTCTTTCCCTTTGCCCTTTTCTTGAAACTAGTGGTCTTGTCAATCATCAACATTTGATTCTCTTTCTTGATTTCTACCTTCGTCGATTTCAACATCATGAAGAGCTTGGGAATCGTTTTCGTCATCACTTGCATACTATAGTTCATCACGAAGTTCTAGTAACTTAGTGATAGTGACTAGAGAATTCTGTCAATCATTATCTTATCTGGAAGATTAACTCCCACTTGATTCAAAGCGATTGAAGTAGCCAGACAATCTGAGCACCTGCTCACTAGTTGAGCTATTCTCCTCCATCTTTTAGCTATAGAACTTGTTGGAGACTTCATATCTCTCAACTCGGGTATTTGCTTGAAATATTAACTTCAATTCCTGGAACATCTCATATGGTCCATGACGCTCAAAACGCCTTTGAAGTCCCGATTCTAAGCCGCTACATGGTGCACTAAACTATCAAGTAGTCATCATATTGAGCTAGCCAAACGCTCATAACGCCCGATCCGCTCCTGCAATAGGTATGTCACCTAGCGTGCATTAAGGACATAATTCTTCTATGCAGACCGAGGATAAACCTCATATCACGGATCCAATCCGCATCATCGCTACTAACATCTTTCAACACAATTTTCTAGGAACATATCAAAATAAACATATGAAAGCAACAACGCGAGCTATTGATCTACAACATAATTTGCAAAATACTACCAGACTAAGTTCATGATAAATTTAAGTTCAATTAATCATATTACTTAAGAACTCCCACTTAGACAGACATCTCTAGTCATCTAAGTGTTCACGTGATCCAAATCAACTAAACCATGTCCGATCATCATGTGAGATGGAGTAGTTTTCAATGGTGAACATCACTATGTTGATCATATCTACTATATGATTCACGCCGACCTTTCGGTCTCCGTGTTCCGAGGCCATATCTCAGATATGCTAGGCTCGCAAGTTTAACCTGAGTATTCCGTGTGTGCAACTGTTTTGCACCGTTGTATTTGAACGTAGAGCCTATCACACCCGATCATCGTGGTGTCTCAACACGAAGAACTTTCGCAATAAAGGCATACTCAGGGAGAACACTTCTTGATAATTACGTGAGAGATCATCTTAAAATTCTACCGTCAATCAAAGCAAGATAAGATGCATAAATGATAAACATCACATGCAATCAATATAAGTGATATGATATGGTCATCATCATCTTGTGCTTGTGATCTCCATCTCCGAAGCACCGCCGTGATCACCATCGTCACCGGCGCGACACCTTGATCTCCATCGTAGCATCATTGTCGTTACGCCATCTATTGCTTCTACGACTATCGCTACCACTTAGTGATAAAGCAATTATAGGGCGCTTTCATTTCATACAATAAAGCGACAACCATATGGCTCCTGCCAGTTGCCGATAACTCGGTTACAAAACATGATCATCTCATACAATAAAATATAGCATCACGTCTTGACCATATCACATCACAACATGCCCTGCAAAAACAAGTTAGACGTCCTCTACTTTGTTGTTGCAAATTTTGCGTGGCTGCTACGGGCTTAGCAAGAACCGTTCTTACCTACGCATCAAAACCACAACGATAGTTTGTCAAGTTGGTGCTGTTTTAACCTTCGCCAGACCGGGCGAGCCACACTCGGTTCAACTGGTGAGAGAGACAGACACCCGCCGTCACCTTTAAGCAACGAGTGCTCGAGCGGTGAAACCAGTCTCGCGAAGCGTCGCGTAATGTTGGTCCGGGCCGCTTCATCTCACAATGCCGCTGAACCAAAGTATGACATGCTGGTAAGCAGTATGACTTGTATCGCCCACAACTCACTTGTGTTCTACTTGTGCATATAACATCTACGCATAAAACCTGGCTCGGATGCCACTGTTGGGGAACGTAGTAATTTCAAAAAAAATCCTACGCACACGCAAGATCATGGTGATGCACAACAACGAGAGGGGAGAGTGTTGTCCACGTACCCTCGTAGACCGAAAGCGAAAGCGTTAGAACAACGCGGTTGATGTAGTCGTACGTCTTCACGGCCCGACCGATCAAGCACCGAAACTAAGGCACCTCTGAGTTCTAGCACACGTTCAGCTCGATGACGATCCCCGGACTCCGATCTAGTAGGGTGTCGGGGAAGAGTTCCATCAGCACGACGGTGTGGTGACGATCTTGATGTTCTACCATCGCAGGGCTTCGCCTAAGCAGCGCTACAATATTATCGAGGACTATGGTAGAGGGGTGCACCGCACACGGCTAAGAGATCAAGAGATCAATTGTTGTGTCTACAGGTGCCCCCCCGCCCCCGTATATAAAGGAGCAAGGGGGGAGGCCGGCCAGCCCTTTGGGGCGCGCCAAGGAGGGGGGAGTCCTCCTCCTAGTAGGAGTAGGACTCCCCTTTCCTAGTCCAACTAGGAAGAGGGAACGGGAAAGGGAAGAGAGGGAAAGAGGAGAAGGAAAGGGGGAGTGCGCCCCCCTCCCCTAGTCCAATTCGGACCCCTCATGGGAGGGGGCGCACCACCTCCTGGGCTGCTGCCCTCTCTCTTCCTTAAAGCCCACTAAGGCCCAATACTACCCCGGGGTTCCGTAACCCTCCCAAGACTCCGTTTTCTCCAAACTACCTGAACACTTCCGGTGTCCGAAAATAGTCGTCCAATATATCGATCTTTATGTCTCGACCATTTCGAGACTCCTCGTCATGTCCGTGATCTCATCAGGAACTCCGAACAACCTTTGGTACATCAAAACTAATAAACTCATAATATAACTGTCATCGAAACCTTAAGCGTGTGGACCCTACAGGTTCCAGAACAATGTAGACATGGCCGAGACACGTCTCCGGTCAATAACCAATAGCGGAACCTAGATGCTCATATTGGATCCCACATATTCTACGAAGATCTTTATCGGTCAAACCACACAACAACATACGTTGTTCCCTTTGTCATCGGTATGTAACTTGCCCGAGATTCGATCGTCAGTATCTCAATACCTAGTTCAATCTCGTTACCGGCAAGTCTCTTTACTCGTTATGTAATGCAGCATCCCTCAACTAACTCATTATTTACGTTGCTTGCAAGGCTTATAGTGATGTGCATTACCAAGAGGGCCCAGAGATACCTCTCCGACAATCGGAGTGACAAATCCTAATCTCGAAATACGCCAACTCAACATGTACCTTTGGAGACACTTGTAGAGCTCCTTTATAATCACCCAGTTATGTTGTGACGTTTGGTAGCACAAAAAGTGTTCCTCCGGTAAACGGGAGTTGCATAATCTCATAGTTGTAGGAACATGTATAAGTCATGAAGAAAGCAATAGCAACTTACTAAACGATCAAGTGCTAAGCTAACGGAATGGGTCATGTCAATCACATCATTCTACTAATGATGTGATCCCGTTAATCAAATGACAACTCATGTCTATGGTTAGGAAACATAACCATCTTTGATTAATGAGCTAGTCAAGTAGAGGCATACTAGTGACATTAAGTTTGTCTATGTATTCACACATGTATTATGTTTCTGGTTAATACAATTCTAGCACGAATAATAAACATTTATCATGAAATAAGGAAATAAATAATAACTTTATTATTGCCTCTAGGGCATATTTCCTTCAACCATCGACAATGTTAAAGCCAAGATTTGGGAACGCATGTGTGGTAGCATGCAGATCTTCACGAAGTTTGATGGCCCGCGGGTCCACATGGGACCAGAAGGCAAAGACCTCCGGCAAGACCCTTGACGGGGACGACCACGAGGCCCCCGTCAAGCCTTGCTGGGGACGATTGGTGGCCATGGCCAGGCCCGCGCCCGGCAAGGATTTGCCACCTAACCACCACTCCAGTGCGATGACCAGCGTGCCAACTATGTAGGCGCCTGCGTGGCGGCATGAAAACCTTCATGGAGGCTCTACCATCGAGCCAACACAGCAGCTAGTCTGCCAGCGTGGTACTGCATGCCTCGTCAGCCTAGACTCGTGTCGAAGCACGGAGGAGCAGCGACGGACAGGACGGCTTCTGTTGCCGTCCCCGATAAAGTAAGAGGGCATGTAGGCAGCGCATTAAATGTGTTTGTCCTACCGCGCCGAGCGATAAGCTCATGCACTGTAGCTCGCTTTCCACCTCCTGTGTGCCACAGTGGCAACCCATTTGCGTATAAAAGGAGGTCCAAGGCATACTGAGAGAGGATTCGGACTTTTTGGACTATGCATGCACCGAAGCTAGTTCAAAAGCTCAAGAACACATATATCCAGACAAGTAGGACTAGGGTATTACGCATCTTTGCGGCCCGAACTTCCGTAAAATCCCTCTGTGCTGATTGCTAGACCTACTCTTCGTGCAGCTACTCTCCCCGCTGAACGTAGAAGGGATTCCTGTGATCCCATAGGTGTTCGTTTCCCCGACATCTTTGGCGCGTGACACGTCTCCAACGTATCTTCTTTTCCAAAAACTTTTGCCCTTGTTTTGGACTCTAACTTGCATGATTTGAATGAAACTAACCCGGACTGACGCTGTTTTCAGCAGAACTGCCATGATATTGTTTTATGTGTAGAAAACAAAAGTTCTCGGAATGTCCTGAAAATCCGCGGAGGCCTTTTTGGAAAATATAAAAAACACTAGCGAAAGAATCAAGACCAGGGGGCCACACCCTGTACACGAGGGTGGGGGTGCGCTCTCCCACCTGGGCGCGCCCCCTATCTCGTGGGCCCCCTAAGGCTCTGCCGACCTCAACTCCAACTCCATATATTCCGTCTTGTAGAGAAAAAAATTAGGGAGAACATTTCATCGCGTTTTACGAAACGCAGCCGCCGCCAAGCCCTAATATCTCTCGGGAGGGCTGATCTGGAGTCCGTTCGGGGCTCCGGAGAGGGGGATTTGTTGTCGTCGTCATCATCAACCATCCTCCATCACCAATTTCATGATGCTCACCGCTGTGCGTGAGTAATTCCATCGTAGGCTTGCTGGACGGTGATGGGTTGGATGAGATTTACCATGTGATCAAGTTAGTTTTGTTAGGGTTTGATCCCTAGTATCCACTATGTTCTGAGATTGATGTTGCTATGACTTTGCTATGCTTAATGCTTGTCACTAGGGCCCGAGTGCCATGATTTCAGATCTGAACCTATTATGTTTTAATGAATATATGTGTGTTCTTGATCCTATCTTGCAAGTCTATAGTCACCTATTATGTATTATGATCCGACAACCCCGAAGTGACAATAATTGGGATACTTCTCGGTGATGACCATAGTTTGAGGAGTTCATGTATTCACTATGTGCTAATGCTTTGTTCCGGTTCTCTATTAAAAGGAGGCCTTAATATCCCTTAGTTTCCACTAGGACCCCGGTGCCATGGGAGGGTAGGACAAAAGATGTCATGCAAGTTCTTTTCCATAAGCACGTATGACTATATATGGAATACATGCCTACATTACATTGATGAACTGGAGCTAGTTCTGTGTCACCCTATGTTATAGCTATTACATGAGAAATCGCATCCGACATAATTATCCATCATTGATCCACTGCCTACGAGCTTTTCACATATTGTTCTTCGCTTATTTACTTTTCTATTGCTACTGTTACAGTCACTACAAAACCCAAAAACATTACTTTTGCTACCATTACCTTTATTATCATATTACTTTGCTACTAAATACTTGCTGCAGATACAAAGTTATCCAAGTGTGGTTGAATTGACAACTCAACTTCTAATACTCAAGAATATTCTTTGACTCCCCTTGTGTCGAATCAATAAATTTGGGTTAAATAATTTACCCTCAAAAGATGTTGCCATCCCCTACACTTGTGGGTTATCAAGACTAAATTCTGGCGCCGTTGCCGGGGAGCATAGCTCTATTCTCTGAGTCACTTGGGATTTATATCTGTTGATCACTATGAAGAACTTGAAAGACGCGAAAACTACGATCTATCCCTCAACTACGAGGGGAGGTAAGGAACTGCCATCTAGCTGTCCACTAGATTCCCCTTCTATTTTGAGTAAGCTTGTGACACCTAAACCTTCTACTGCTATGAACTCTGATATGTCGCATGTTATTGCTGATGCCAATTCTGCTCTGCATGATACTTATGATGAAACTACTTCTGTGCGTGATACTACTTTGCCACTAGGTGAATTTCTTGATGAACAACTTGCTAGGGTTAGAGGGAATGAAATTATTGAAGATGCTATTATTGATGATAGTGATGATGAAAATTCTCCCAATGATTATGAATTGCCTGTTGTTCCCGAGGGTTATGTTATGAATGAAGAAGCCGCTATAGCTATCTTTGCTTGCAATGATAGATATGATCTTAAGAAATTATTAGCTAAATGGAAGCAGCTGTCTCTTAATGCTAGAATGAAACCTGACCCTACTTTTGCTACTTCACCTATTTGTGTTAATGAGAAGGATTATGAATTCTCTGTTGATCCTGTGATTATTACTTTAGTTGAATCAGATCCTTTTTATGGCCTTGAATCTGAAAGTTGTGGCACATCTTACCAAGTTGAATGATAAAGCTACCCTGTTTACTCATGATGGTAAATCTCGCTATTATTATATCCTTAAGATATTTCCGTTCTCATTAAAGGGTGATGCTAAGACTTGGTATAATTCTCTTGCTCCTGGTATTGTGCGTAGTCCCCAGGATATGATTTATTACTTCTCTGCTAAATATTTCCATGCTCATAAGAAACAAGCTGCCTTGCGGGAAATATATAATTTTGTGCAAATCAAAGAAGAGAGTCTCCCACAAGCTTGGGGGCGGCTTCTCTGGTTACTTAATGCTTTGCCTGATCATCCTCTTAAGAAAAATGAAATACTTGATATCTTTTATAATGGACTAACCGATGCTTCCAAGGACTACTTGGATAGATGTGCTGGTTGTGTTTTCAGGGAAAGAACAGTTGACGAAGCTGAATTACTATTGAATAATATGTTGACTAATGAAAATAATTGGACTCTTCCTGAGCCAATTTTTTAGGCAATTCCTGAACCAATTAAGCCGACTCCTGGGCCTATTCCTAAACCCACTCAAAAGAAGAGAGGTGTTTTATTTCTCAGTCCCAAATATATGCAAGAGGCTAAGAAATCAATGAAAGAAAAAGGTATTAAAGCTGAAGATGTTAAGAATTTACCTCCTATTGAAGAAATACATGGTCTTAATATACCGCCTGCTGAAGAACTACATTGTCTTGATAACCCGACACAGGTAGTAAAGGTAAATTCTCTCTATAGATATGATAAAGTTGAAATCCCCTCTACTAAATTTCATAGCCCATGCTTAGATGAATTTGATGACTTTATGGCTAGACAAGAAAGTTTTAATGCTTATGTTGGTAGAGAGTTAAAGAATAATGCTTTTGAGATAGGACGCGTGAGCGATAATATGGCTAGAGTTAAAGGTGAACTTAAACTCGTTAGCAAATATGCTTCTATGGTTGTGATACGTCTCCCGTATCTATAATTTTTGATTGCTCCATGCTATATTATCTACTGTTTTGGGCAATATTGGGCTTTATTATCCACTTTTATATTATTTTTGGGACTAACCTATTAACTAGAAGCCCAGCCCAGATTTGCTGTTTTATGCCTATTTCAGTGTTTCGAGGAAAAGGAATATCAAACGGAGTCAAAACGGAATGAAATCAACTGGAGAAGTTATTTTTGGAAGGAAAGCCACCGGATAGACTTGGACTCTACATCAGAAGATACAGGAGCTGGTCAGGAGGGTGGGGGGCACGCCCACCCCCTAGGGCGCGCCCCCTGCCTCGTGGGGCCCCCGAAGCTCCTCCGACATACCCCTTGAACCCATATATACCTACGTACCCTAAAACTTCCAGAACATAAGATAGATCGGGAGTTCCGCCGCCGCAAGCCTCTATAGCGACCAAAAACCTCTCGGGGGCCCGTTCCGGCACCCTGCCGGAAGGGGAACCCATCATCAGTGGCCATCTTCATCATCCCGGCTCTCTCCATGACGAGGAGGGAGTAGTTCACCCTCGGGGCTGAGGATATGTACCAGTAGCTATGTGTTTGATCTCTCTCTCTTTCTCTCTCGTGTTCTCTCTCGTGTTCCCTCTATGGCACGATCTTGATGTATCCCGAGCTTTGCTATTGTAGTTGGATCTTATGATGTTTCTCCCCCTCTACTCTCATGTGATGAATTGAGTTTCCCTCTTGGAGTTATCTTATCGGATTGAGTCTTTTATGAGAACACTTGATGTATGTCTTGCCGTGTTTATCTATGGTGACAATGGGATATCATGTGCCACTTGATGTATGTTTCGGTGACCAACTTGCAGGTTCCGCCCATGAACCTATGCATAGGGGCTGGCACACGTTCTTGTCTCTCCGGTAGAAACTTTGGGGCACTCTTTGAAGTACTTTGTGTTAGTTGGATGAACCTGAGATTGTGTGGTGCATATCATATAATCATGCCCACGGATACTTGAGGTGACAATGAAGTATCTAGGTGACATTAGGGTTTTGGTTGATTTGTGTCTTAAGGTGTTATTCTAGTATGAACTCTTTTATAGATTGATCCGAAAGAATAACTTTGAGGTGGTTTCGTACCCTACCATAATCTCTACGTTTGTTCTCCACTACTAGTGGCTTTGGAGTGGCTCTTTGTTGCATGTTGAGGGATTGTTATATGATCTATCTATGTTATTATTGTTGAGAGATCTTGCACTAGTGAAAGTATGAACCCTAGGCCTTGTTTCCTATCATTGCAATACCGTTTACGCTCACTTTTATCATTAGTTACCTTGCTGTTTTTATTATTTCAGATTACAAAAACCTATATCTACTATCTATTTTGCACTTGTATCACCATCTCTTCGCCGAACTAGTGCACCTATACAATTTCCCATTGTATTGGGTGTGTTGGGGACACAAGAGACTCTTTGTTATTTGGTTGCAGGGTTGTTTGAGAGAGACCATCTTCATCCTACGCCTCCCACGGATTGATAAACCTTAGGTCATCCACTTGAGGGAAATTTGCTACTGTCCTACAAACCCGTGCACTTGCAGGCCCAACAACGTCTACAAGAAGTAGGTTGTGTAGTACACATCAAGCTCTTTTCTGGCGCTGTTGCCGGGGAGGCTAGGTAAAGGGCACTCACTCACACCCCGTCAACTAAGCTCTTTCCTGGCGCCGTTGCTGGGGAGGTGAGTGCCTGAAGGTATATCTTTAGATCTTGCAATCGAATCTTTTTGTTTCTTGTTTTATCACTAGTTTAGTTTATAAAAGAAAACTACAAAAAAAATGGAATTGAGAGTGCCTCATATGCTTCATCTTTTTAATGTCTTTCGTGAAAATGATGGGAAGGAAAATTGTGCTCAAGTACTAGAAGAAGAATTACATAGAATGCTTGGCATAAAATATGTGAATGATGAGCATGATTGCAATGTTGTTAGTATGAATTCCTTGAATATCCATTATGCTAATGATATGCAAAGCCACAAGCTTGGGGATGCTATGTTTGATGAAGATGATATTTTTTGTCCCCCAAGCTTTGATGAGGAAATTTACTAAGATGAAAGCATGCCTCCTATCTATGTTGATTATTGTGATGACACGTATGCTTTAAATAATAATGATAACCATGAAACTTGTCATCTTGATCTTAATTTTCAATCACATGATAGTTATTTTGTTGAGTTTGCTCCCACTATTGTTCATGAGAAGAATTTTGCTTATGTGGAGAGTAATAAAATTTCTATGCAAGTAGAACATGAAAAGAATGCTTTAGTTGCTGGTTATATTGTTGAATTCATTCATGATGCTACTGAAAATTATTATGAGGGAGGAATATATGCTTGTAGGAATTTCAATAATGTTAAGATTCCTCCCTATGTGCTTCAAGTTTTGAAGTTATGCTTGTTTAGCGTTCCTATGCTTGTTGATTATTGTTCCCATAAGTTGTTTGCTCACAAAATCCCGATGCATAGGAAGAGGGTTAGACTTAAATGTGCTAGTCATATGCTTCATGATGCTCCCGTTATGTTTCAATTCTTATCTTTTATGTGAGCATCATTGTCATCATCATGCCTAGCTAGAAAGGCATTAAAGAAAAGCGCTTGTTGGGAGACAACCCAATATTTATCCTTACTGTTTTTGTTTGTTCACATGATTATGCTACTGTAGTAATCATGTTTTATAGCTTTTATTTCAATAAAGTGCCAAGTAAGACCTTTAGGATAGCTTACGGTGATAGTTGTGTTGATCCTGCTGAAAATCAGAAACTTTTGCACCCAGTAAATTAGTTTTTTTAATTCACAGAAACGTGCTCTTGATCTGATTCTTTTTGCTCTGAATTGGTACACACATTTCCTAGGACCTCCTAATTTGGTAGAAGTTTTGTAGTTCCAGAAGTATACATTTGATACAGATTACTACAGACTGTTCTGTTTTTGACAGATTCTGTTTTCTATGTGTTGTTTACTTATTTTGATGAATTTATGAGTAGTATGGGAGGGTATGAACCATAAATAAGTTGGAATAAAGTAGATATTACACCAATATGAATTTATAATGAGTTCATTACAGTACCTAAGTGGTGGTTTTATTTTCTTATACTAACGGAGCTTACGAGATTTCTGTTGAGTTTTGTGTTGTGGAGTTTTCAAGTTTTGGGTAAGGATTCGATGGACTATGGAATAAAGGGTGGAAAGAGCCTAAGCTTGGGGATTCCCAAGGCACCCCAAGATAATATTCAAGAATATCCAAAAGCCTAAGCTTGGGGATGCCCCGGAAGGCATCCCCTCTTTCGTCTTCGTTCATCGATAACTTTACTTAGAGCTATATTTTTATTCACCACATGATATGTGTTTTGCTTGGAGCATCATTTCCTTTTGTTAGTTTTTGCTTGTTGTTAGTTAGAATAATGTTTTGCATCTTTATTTTCAATAAAAAGTCAAGGATAGCCTTTGCCATGCTTATTTTGCTAATATACATGTTGCTGTTTGAAAACAGAAAGTTTACCGCTGTTGCAAAAATTCCCTAGAAAAGTCAGAGCATGATATAAGGTTGAAACTTTTTGCATAATGAGCTATGATAAATTTACTGCAGTGGGAATTTTATTTCATAATTGTTGTAGTTAGGGAAGTTTGATGAATCTTGCATTCTTTACAGACTGTACTGTTTTGGCAGATTGCTGTTATGTTTGCATTGTTTGCATATGTTTGCTTGTTTAATGATTTTATTTCAGGTTAGGAGTATTAAATATGCAGAGGCATTTAGTATGAAATGTTGAATAATAATGTTAGTGATTTGTTACAGTAGAAAATGATAAGGTTTTGCATTGTTTATACTAACCTATCTCACGAGTTCTTGTTGAGTTTGTTGTGAATGAAGCTTTTGATAAAAAGAGAAACCATGATATGAGAGGAATTAAGGAGACACAAAAGTTCAAGCTTGGGGATTCCCAAGGCACCCCAAGATAATATTTCAAGAAGTCTCAAGCATCTAAGCTTGGGGATGCCCCGGTAGGAATCCCACCTTTCTTCTTCAACAACTATCGGTTAGTATCGGTTGAGCCTAAGTTTTTGCTTCTTCACATGAGTTGTGCTATCCTTGCATTGTAGTTTTCTTTAGCTTTGTTTGCTGTTCGAATAAGTATCAAGATCTGAAATTCTTAAATGTTAGAGAGTCTTCACATAGTTGCACAATTATTCGACTACTCATTGATCTTCACTTATATCTTTCGGAGTAGTTTGTCATTTGCTCTGGTGCATCGCTTATATCTTTTAGAGCATGGTGGTAGTTTTATTTTTAAATAGATGAACTCTCATGCTTCCCTTATATTATTTTGAGAGTCTTAAACAGCATGGTAATTTGAATAAAAACTATCATAGAAAGTGAATTGGATGCTATGATCAATTTGATACATGATAATTGTTTTGAGATATTGAGGTAGTGATATTAAATTCATGCTAGTTGGGTGATTTTGAATTTAAAGAATGCTTGTGTTGAAGTTAGCAAGTCCCGTAGCATGCACGTATGGTTAAAGTTGTGTAACAAATTTGAAACATGAAGTGTACCTGGCTTGTGCATCCTTATGAGTGGCGGTCGGGGACGAGCGATGGTCTTTTCCTACCAATCTATCCCCCTAGGAGCATGCGCGTAGTACTTGGTTTTTGATGACTTCTAAATTTTTGCAATAAGTATATGAGTTCTTTTGACTAATGTTGAGTCCATGGATTATACGCACTTTTACCTTTCCACCTTTGCTAGCCTCTTCGGTACCGTGCATTGCCCTTTCTCACCTTGAGAGTTGGTGCAAACTTCGCCGGTGCATCCAAACCCCGTGATACGATACGCTCTATCACACATAAACCTCCTTATATCTTCCTCAAAACATCCACCATACCTACCTATTATGGCATTTCCATAGCCATTCCAAGATATTGCCATGCAACTTTCCACCGTTCCGTTCATCACCATGGCATATATTACTTTTGTCATATTGCCATTGCATGATCATGTAGTTGACATCGTATTTGTGGCAAAGCCACCATACACCGCCGGAGGCATTCATATAGAGTCATATCTTGTTCCAGTTTCGAGTTGTAATTCATATGTTGTAATCAATGAAAGTGTGATGATCATCATTATTAGAGCATTGCCCAAAAAGAAAAAAAAGAAAAAAAAAGAAGAAAGGCAAAAAAAGGCCCAAAAAAAGAGAAAATAAATAAAAAGGGCAATGCTACTATCTCTTTTTCCACACTTGTGCTTCAAAGTAGCACCTTGTTCTTCATATAGTGAGTCTCATATATTGTGCTTCAAAGTAGCACCTTGTTCTTCATGTAGTAAGTCTCATAAGTTGTCTTTTTATACCAGTGGGAATTTTTCATTATAGAACTTGGCTTGTATATTCCTACGAAGGGCTTTCTCAAATGCCCTAGGTCTTCACGAGCAAGCGAGTTGGATGCACACCCACTAGTTTTCTTTTGTTGAGCATTCATAGCTCTAGTGCATCCGTTGCATGGCAATCCCTACTCCTCATGTTGACATCAATTAATGGGCATCTCCATAGCCCGTTGATTATCCTCGTCAATGTGAGACTTTCTCCTTTTTTGTCTTCTCCACACAATCCCCATCATCATATTCTATTCCACCTATAGTGCTATATCCGTGGCTCACGCTCATGTATTGTGTGAAGGTTAAAAAAGTTTGAGATTATTTAAGTATGAAACAATTTCTTGGCTTGTCATCGGGGGTATAGAAGTTGGGAACATCTTTGTGTGACAAAAATGAAGCATAGCCTAACTATATGATTTTGTAGGGATGAACTTTCTTCTGCCATGTTATTTTGAGAAGACATGATTACTTTGATTAGTATGCTTGAAGTGTTACTGTTTCTTTTATCAACATGAACTTTTATTTTGAATCATTTGGATCTGAACATTCATGCCACAATAAAGAAAATTTCATTGAGAATTATGCTAGGTAGCATTCCACATCAAAAATTCTTTTTATCATTTACCTACTCGAGGACGAAAGGTGAATTAAGCTTAGATGCTTGATACGTCTCCAACGTATCTATAATTTTTGATTGCTCCATGCTATATTATCTACTGTTTTGGGCAATATTGGGATTTATTATCCACTTTTATATTATTTTTGGGACTAACCTATTAACCGGAGGCCCAGCCCACATTTGCTGTTTTATGCCTATTTCAGTGTTTCGAGGAAAAGGAATATCAGATGGAGTCAAAACGGAACGAAATCAACTGGAGAAGTTATTTTTGGAAGGAAAGCCACCGGATAGACTTGAACTCTACGTCAGAAGATACGGGAGCTGGTCACGAGGGTGGGGGCGCGCCCAACCCCCTAGGTCACGCCCCCTGCCTCGTGGGCCCCCCGAAACTCCACCGATGTACCCCCTGCACCCATATATACCTACGTACCCTAAAACTTCCAGAATAGAAGATAGATCGGGAGTTCCGCCGCCGCAAATATCTGTAGCCACCAAAAACCTCTTGGGAGCCCATTCCGGCACCTTGCCGGAAGGGGAACCCATCACTGGTGGCCATCTTCATCATCCCGGCGCTCTCCATGACGAGGAGGGAGTAGTTCACCCTCGGGGCTGAGGGTATGTACCAGTAGATATGTGTTTCATCTCTCTCTCTCTCTCGTGTTCTCTCTCGTGTTCCCTCTATGGCACGATCTTGATGTATCCCGAGCTTTGCTATTGTAGTTGGATCTTATGATGTTTCTCCCCCTGTACTCTCTTGTGATGAATTGAGTTTCCCTCTTGGAGTTATCTTATCGAATTGAGTTTTTTATGAGAACACTTGATGTATGTCTTGCCGTGTTTATCTGTGGTGACAATGGGATATCATGTGCCACTTGATGTCTGTTTTGGTCACCAACTTGCGGGTTCCGCCCATGAACCTATGCATAGGGGTTGGCACACGTTCTTGACTCACCGGTAGAAACTTTGGGGCACTCTTTGAAGTACTTTGTGTTGGTTGGATGAATCTGAGATTGTGTGATGCATATCGTATAATCATGCCCACGGATACTTGAGGTGATAATGGAGTATCTAGGTGACATTAGGGTTTTGGTTGATTTGTGTCTTAAGGTGTTATTCTAGTACGAGCCCTTTTATAGATTGATTCGAAAGAATAACTTTGAGGTGGTTTCATACCCTACCATAATCTCTACGTTTGTTTTCCGCTATTAGTGGCTTTGGAGTGACTCTTTGTTGCATGTTGAGGGATTTTTATATGATCTATCTATGTGATTATTGTTGAGAGAACTTGCACTCGTGAAAGTATGAACCCTAGGCCTTGTTTCCTATCATTGCAATACCGTTTTACCCTCACTTTTATCATTAGTTACCTTGCTGTTTTTATTATTTCAGATTACAAAAACCTATATCCACTATCTACTTTGCACTTGTATCACCATCTCTTCGCCGAACTAGTGCACCTATACAATTTACCATTGTATTGGGTGTGTTGGGGACACAAGAGACTCTTTGTTATTTGTTTGCAGGGTTGTTTGAGAGAGACCTTCTTCATCCTACACCTCCCATGGATTGATAAACCTTAGGTCATTGTCAGGACCCCGACTCAATGTCACATCGATCTAGCCTGTAACACCTCATATCACTTTGCAGCCTCACGCACGGTATTCCCACGGGTGTCGCCTTACCTTTGCCCGGGACCGTTTGCGCCTTTTGGCACATGTATATGATAGTGTCGCTAGCATCCATATGATAAGGAGCCCGGCTGACATGGCTAGTCGTAAACCCAAAGTGGCACAGACTTACAGGACAGCATCCATGACCCAAAGATCGAACGTGTCGGTCATCACGAGTGAGTTCCGGCTGTAGCACTGGCTAGCAGACTCCGTAAACCGGGCTGTAGCGGCTAACAGACTCGGTATCCATCGCGTGACATTTCCCGAAGGGATGATACAGAACGAAGAAGGACACATGCCGCCAGCCTAAGTGTTCCGAGCAAGAGCAAGCTACCATGGCTCGGTGGAAACACTAGGAGACATTTCCGTAAGAGAGGCTACTAAAGATAAACAACTAGATAGTCGATCCCACACATACCAAGCATTCCAATAACATACACACAATATGCCCGATATGTGCAAATACAACATGGCATCACAACATGACTCTCTGACTCAAGTATTTATTCATTAGGCTCCGAGGAGCGAGATATTACAAACATGGGTCTCTCGACCCAGATTCGAAAGCATACAAGTCAAAGCACAAGCGAAGCTAGTATGTCCGAGTACGACATCTACAAATGAAAAAGGCCGAGAAGCCCGACTATCCACCGAGATCTGCCGAGGGCACAAGATCGTAGCTGAGGTAACAAGCTAAACGTCAAGTCCACGTGGAACTACTAGCGAGATCAAGTCTCTCTCGCAAAAACATAAAATAGGCAAACGTGAGTACAAATGTACCCAACAAGACTTACATCGAACTAACTACATATGCATCATTATCAACAAAGGGGTGGTGGAGTTTAACCGCAGCAAGCCAGCTTTGACTCGATGGCTAACCTGAACTACGATCGCAAGTAACTCTTTTGAGGTGGCGCACGAGTCCACATATTCACCATATCAATACGCCACTATGGATCCGCTCCGCCTCCCTCGAGAACGCCATCCATAGCACTCACACTTATCTTGCGATTTTAGAGTATCCACTTTCACTTGTCTATGAACTATGCAAGGGTCCAAGTTTCCATATCCGAGGAATCCGCTATTCAATAGATAATGATAACCCCGCAGGGTGTACTTCTTCACACATGCTCTCGCCACTTATCGCCTCAGACACGCCATGTACCTCGGCAACCTTCAAGCGGAAGCCGGGCGAGGAGTCGGCCACGCCTACCTAAACACTCAAGTCTCTCGTCCGTGTTTATCGCCTATTCGGGTTCCATCCGCAAGGAGATCCGGCCGGGTGTCGCCACGGCCCCAAACGATGTGAGCAGGGTTCCCAAGCCCACCTCGACGGGTAGATCTACGCTTGGTACACCGTACACGGTGCCTAGTCTGTCCCAAGCCCACCTGCACGGGTGCCACTTGGTAGACTACTAACACTACCTACAAACACCAGAAACTAGTTGCAACTCCTGGACAGAGAACAAGCGTGAATAAGAAGCCGAGAGGGTCAATTAAGGATCCCAATGAGTGGTAGTAGCTGTTCATGGATCACAAACACAGAACTCAGTTCCTGAGGACGGCTGCAATGAGACAACCCACCATGTACTCCTACATGGCCTCTCACCGCTACCTTTACCAAATCGTGTTCACACATTTAGCTCTCAACGATAGGACATGTTCACACACCTCCAATTCATTCCCGATGAATCAGACCTGACACAACTCTAAGCAATAGCAGGCATGACAAACAAGCATGAATGAGTAGGCACATCAGGGCTTAAACAACTCCTACTCATGCTAGTGGGTTCTATCTATTTACTGTGGCAATGACAGGTCATGCAGAGGATAAGGGGTTCAACTACCGCTGCAAGTAACAGTTGTATCGTTGTTGTCCTAATGCAGTAAAATAGAGCAGAAGCGAGAAAGTGGGATTGTATCGGAATGAACAAGGGGGTTTTGCTTGCCTGGCACTTCTGAAGATAGTATATCTCTTCATCGGTGTCATCGAACTCATCGTCGGAATGCATCTATCGAGAGGGGGCAATTACCGCAACTGAGAAAGAAACACAATCAATGCAAATGCACAATATGATGCATGATCATGACATGGCAATATGCTGTGGTTTGAGCTAATGCAACTAGCAACAGATTAAATGAAGTTGGTTTGAATACAAAATTCAAATTCAAACTCCATATGTGATTATTCAAATGCCATTTAATTGATTTGTGCTAAACAGCAGCTATAAGTTGTTCTAACATGCATGAAAATGGTACAGATGGATAGATTGGATTTTTCTGATCATTTTTCATATATAAATTATTTGATTTGGAGTTACGGTTGAATTTCTATGATTTTTCAAAGTTTTGGATATTTTCTGAATTAAACAAATCATCTAAGATTTATTTAAATTCCAGAAAAGGATTACTGCGTCAGCCTGACATCATCATGACGTCAGCAGGTCAACTGGGCGCCTCCAGTCAAACCTGACGGCTGGGACCCACATGTCGGTGAAACAACTAACTAACAGAGTTAGTTTAGCGTTAGGTTAGCACTAATCTAGGTTAATTAGGCCTGGGCCCACATGTCAGTGGCTTGGTTAGTTAACTAAATTAATTTAACACTAATTAAACCTATGCTAATTAAGCAGGGGCCTGGGCCCACCTTTCGTTGACCCAGGGGAGTCAAACCCCAGGTCAGCAAGGTCAACTCGCCGGCGGCTCGACGCCTGCGACGACGGGCGTGGTGGAGGGCTTCGGAAAACGCCCACAGGGCTCGGTTTTGGACGCGGGTTGCGGCTACGGGAAGCTGGGAGTCTCGCGCATCCAAAGCAGGCAACAACTCGCGCCGGAGTGGACTAAATCGACGACGGCGGCAACTTTTGCGGCGGCCGGAGTTCAGGCAGCAACGGTGTGGGCGGTGCGGGGCAGGGGAAGAGCCGGGCGATCGTGTTCGACTCATGGGAGTCTGGCGAAAGTGCAGCGGTGAGCTCGGGCGCGTGCTTGCGCGGCCGTAGTCGCGGTGGCGACATGACCGGCGGCGAGGAGTTGTCGGCTCCGACAGCCACGGTGGTTAGAAGGCATGGACGGGCACGGGGAGAGAGGGGAAATGGACAGGGGCTCATGGTGAGTTCAAGGAGCAGGTCGGCGTGCTCGGGGAGACGGCGGAGAGGGCGAATCGGACGGCGGCATCCGGCGGCCGTGGTCGGGGAAGAAGCGCCGCGGCATCGTCTTGGGGCATCCGGACTTCGGTGGGTCGACGTAGAGGGGCTTGGGGTCCGGGCGGAGGCCATGGACACGTCGGCGAGGCGAGGGAGGGCCGGTGGCAGCGGTGGTGACGAACGGCGGCGATTTAACCTGTTCGGTGAGTGAGGGAGAGAGAGCCAGAGAGAGGGTGAGGACGGGGGAGAGTGAGAGGAGTCTGGGGCGAGGGGAGGCGTGGCAACGCCAGAGGTGTCTGTGCCCTCGGCGTCAAGCAGAGGTGGCGACGACAATACAGGCGGCCGACAGTACATTGCTGCACTGCTCTAGCGGGAGGAAGCGGTGGTCGCACGGGCCAAAGATAGTCTTTGGGCAGGCAGCTGGGCGCCCGTGGGCTGCGCTGTAAGTGGCCGTAAGTGCTCTGCTTTATTTTTCTGTTTGTTTTTTTTTTTTTTGCCACTGTTTTCAAATTTAAACAAATTCAAAATAAGTGCCAAATATCCTCTGAATAATTTATGTTGCTAGATGGACTTTTCCAACAGCACATAAAACATTTCAAAGTTATCTCAAAATGTATCCCATATATTATGAATATAATTCCAGATTCAAATACAATAATGATTTAAATTCAATGTCCCAAAATATTCCATGAAAATGTTCCAAATTTTGGTTTGATATATATCTCTTGCCAAAATTACCGTAATGATTTTAGGAATTTTGGAATCATCGAATGCAATTTAAAGGGTTATTGCCTTCTTTTAGAAAGTTTTGAGGCTTTCTAATTTCCTCAGTTCAAGTTTCAGAAATTAAGAGGATGCATGATGCTCACTGCTGCAACTATCTGCAAACAATTCTAGGGCTGTGACAACTCACCCCTACTAAACAAGAATCTCGTCCCGAGATTCAAGACGTGAGGTAAGAAGACATAGGGGACACAAAGCTAACACGAACTTCACGATCCGACTGTCGTTCTCAAAGATGTTGATTCATTGCTTCATATTGACCTTGACGTCTTTGCTTTCAAGATCTTCATCCAACTCAATGAAGTCAGAAGGGAACTCTATCGGAAAGGACCAATGAAACTCTCCATACTAAGCTAAGGCAATTCTCAAACGATCGTTTGGCGGAGTGCGAAGGAATGGCATACCCAGACTAGAATGGATGATGTGGATTACCTTGTTGAAAACAACACAAGGGATGATTTTTGTAACTGGGGAGAAGCTCGACAGTAGAGGGTAAGTTCATTGTTTGAAAAGCTATAGCATAACCGAGGAAACTGAGAGCAATCCCAGTTAGTGCCGAAGATAACACCTAGCGCTTGTGTGTGCTCTCAAGAACTTGAACATCTCTATATTCATCAAGGTTTTACCAATATCCGTGTCAAGGATCTTGGAAACACAACGTACTACCATGATGAACACCGGTGGAGGATGCAGATGCAAAGGAAAGATAACACTTTCTCAGATTTCACCTTGGCGAGGTCAAGGAAAGAAAATCTGGATGATCGACCGAGAGACATTTAGCACTCCGCTTCTAATGTTCTCCTTGATGTGCTAGCGTAACCCATTCATTGAAATGGTTTGGTATCTAGAACATCAAGTAACAGGTCGACTTGGTGCACAAGAATCCATAAGGAGTAACTGCTGGAGTAAATCCTACGAAATCCTTATGGGGAGGTGGCCAACTTCCTCAATCAAGATTCTACAATAATAGATCTTCCGACTAGGTGTGTCGGCCAACATCAACCTTGTCGGGACCTACATCATAGATCTTGGAATAGCTCCAACCATCATATTCGCCGAGATTCAGATCTGGTTGGTGTCGATCAATCCGACTCATCGAGTCTAGAAAGAAAAATGAAAGTTTGCAAAACAAATCGACGAGATGACGTTGCGAGATTCTCAAGAAATGAACCACAATAGCAAGCTCCAAAACATGAGTTGGTTCTGCTACAAACCTGTGAACACGCTGTCCCAGACAAGCATGACCACGTAGTAGTCTTATAATAAAATACTACCAAGTTCAGGTGGGAACCATCATCTAGGATATCGAAGTCCTTGCATAAGGCATGCACTTAAGAAGAAACTTCTTCTCCTTAAACAACTCAATCAGTGGCTTGTGTGCTAGGGAATACATATGGAATGGAGGTAATTAATCTACCAAACCATAGTATTACTTTGCACATGCATGATTGACTTGGGATGATTCCAAAGGAAACAAAAACAATCTTTCTCGGATCCACGACGGCAACTTACACCAAAAGCACGTGAATCAGAGGAAGTCGCTACTTTCATCCAAACATATGCTTCACGAATAGGTCATGAAGAAAATGCTTACACAAGTTTCCATTACTAACTTAGATGTTCAACATGAATCATGGAGAGGATAAAATGCTGCTGATGAGCACAACAACAAGTCATCGAGATTCCCATGGAGATGGAATTCCATAACTATGTAAACAAGGTGTTAGCATTTGTCAGACCCAGAAGATATAATGGTGTATGCTCGAGGAAACAACCACGAGTAAGACAACATTACGAATATCGTTGGTTCTGATTTGATTTGACGATAGCCCATACTCAAATCAAAAATTGGATAGCATAATAGATCCAGCAATTGACCATGAGGATCACTCAATGAAGATATCACCTTTATTCAACACACACAAAGATATCCCTTTGAATGAACTGAGTCGGACAAGCTCTTATCTTCCAACTCTCCAAGTTGTTGTTTAGCTTAACCAACTAGCTCGGGGTATCCGACACGGATTCTTGGAGAAAGGGTGGTTTACAAGAAAACCAACTTGATCACGAACTCAACATAGCGGTCAGGTGACAACCTGGTAATACTTCCGAGAAGATATTCGGAACATCACGAACCACCGGTATGTTACTAAGCTCGAGAACAATCTTGCTTTTCAGGGCAAGATGATATGGTGAAATAAGCAAGGAATTGGATAATCCTAACTCATTGATCAGGAGTGCACCAGAAATAAGGACTAGGTAGCACGATCAATCTTAGAATGATGATTCAATAACCAACACGCTAAGAATGAAATTATTGTCCGTTAACTACCAAGCAACGGAGTTGCTAGGAGCATAGATGTCACACATCACGATTCACTTGTCGGTATTCCGGTTACAATAACATGGAGCCGAGGAATGAATAATGATGTCGAGAAGTATCACTACGTCAAGAATTCACAAGAGCCGGTGCAATTCTCATGAAAATCCTGACATAAAGACGGTAATACTTCAGGGTAGAACAGAATTAAAAGCTGGGTTGGCATTTTGATCTGCGGAATACAACTGCTTTGGCCCAATCCTAGATATGGATGAGGTACTGGAGTTTGTTTCTCCTAGTCATTCCGAACAGAATGGCTTGACGGACCACAAGAATAATAAGCATCGATAACACGAATGCACAATTACTCCTGACTATCAATTGATAGACGAAGATCGGAATACGACTGAAGAGGGACAACTCAAAGGAACATATATCTTTCTGAGTTGTGGATGCATAGGTTAGTATGTCGAGCAAGCTCAACATTTCTTCCGGATAACCCATGCAGATAAGGTGGAACTGGCAGAGTTATAGCATAGAATCGAGAACTCATCAGGAGCACTCTGATTGTGATCTTTCGATCAGCGAGGAACTTCTGCCATAAGCAGTTCATGGTATTTGGAAAAAAGATATACCACGAACCTCGAGAACTATCGCAAGGTTACTAATAACCTAAAGGAACTAGCAAACACTATCAACATAAAGTAAGTAAGGTGAATCTCGGGTTCAAAACCCAAGGAGTAGAATACCTACTACTAAATGGCATCACGGGATGCTTTCGAGAATGATGGCCAGAATGATCACACTGGAAACAAAAAGCATGGCTAGATTACTAGGTGATACTTTACACACCTAGAGTCGTAATAGTAACTCCAACATATATGTCAAGGCAACAGAGTACCTCAACTCACCGATTAGTGTGCTTATTCTGACCAAAAAGGACATCGAAAATGGAAAGAGAGGGTTTGCAAATGCATCAAATTATTTAGAAACTTGGGATGACTCGGGCAGCATAACGGCTGTAAATGCTCAAAAAGATTTGAGACATTATGCGAAATGGTGGCATAACCACTCAACAACATCATATCAAGGTTCCGAGATCAACTTTCAACATACAGAAGTAATAGAAACTGAACTGGGGCTTAAATCCAACAATCTTAGGCAACTACGGTTTAGTAACGCGTCATCCTGAGAGATAGAAGAGAAGCCTAGTTCTTAACCCCGTAGAAGAGAAGAGGATGACTCAGATCAGAAGGCCATGAGGTATAAGGAGTAAAAGAGCCTTACGCTCCTTCCGCAATCAATTCCCTTACATAACTAAAGCATTTCTAGACACAACTTCACCAGGTTTGGCTTGGTAATCCTCTGAGCAATCAAGCTCGATACCAAAGCTGTCAGACCCGACTCAATGTCACATCGATCTAGCCTATAACACCTCATATCACTTTGCGGCCTCACGCACGGTATTCCCACGGTGTCGCCTTACCTTTGCGAGGACCGCTTATGCCTTTTGGCACACGATATGATAGTGTCGCTAGCATCCATATGATAAGGAGCCCGGCTGACATGGCTAGTCGTAAACCCAAAGTGGCATGCACTTACAGGGACAGCATCCATGACCCAAAGATCGAACGTGTCGGTCATCAAGGAGTGAGTTCCGCTGTAGCACTGGCTAGCAGACTCGATAAACCGGCAGTGGCGGCTAACAGGACTCCAGTATCCATCGCGTGACATTTCCCGAAGGGATGTATACACGAGAATGAAGAAGGACACATGCGGCCAGCCTAAGTGTTCCGAGCAAGAGCAAGCTACCATGGCTCGGTGGAAACACTAGGAGACATTTCCCGGTAAGAGAGGCTACTAAAGATAAACAACTAGATAGTCAGATCCCACACATACCAAGCATTCCAATAACATACACACAATATGCCCGATATGTGCAAATACAACATGGCATCACAACATGACTCTACGACTCAAGTATTTATTCATTAGGCTCCGAGGAGCGAGATATTACAAACATGGGTCTCTCGACCCAAAGATTCAGAGCATACAAGTCAAAGCACAAGCGAAGCTAGTATGTCCGAGTACGTACATCTACAAATGAAAAAGGCCGAGAAGCCCGACTATCCACCGATCTGCCGAGGGCACAAGATCGTAGCTGAGGTAACAAGCTAAACGTCAAGTCCACGTGGAACTACTAGCGAGACCAAGTCTCTCTGCAAAAACATAAAATAGGCAAACGTGAGTACAAATGTACCCAACAAGACTTACATCAGAACTAACTACATATGCATCATTATCAACAAAGGGGTGGTGGAGTTTAACTGCAGCAAGCCAGCTTTGACTCAGTGGCTAACCTGAACTACGACTGCAAGTAACTCTTTTGAGGTGGCGCACACGAGTCCACATATTCACCATATCAATACGCCACTATGGATCTGCTCCCGTCTCCCTACGAGAACGCCATCCATAGCACTCACACTTATCTTGCGTATTTTAGAGTATCCACTTTCACTTGTCTATGAACTATGCAAGGGGTCCAAGTTTCCATATCCGAGGAATCCGCTATTCAATAGATAATGATAACCCCGCAGGGTGTACTTCTTCACACACGCTCTCGCCACTTATCGCCTCAGACACGTCATGTACCTCGGCAACCTTCAAGCGGAAGCGGGCGAGGAGTCGGCCACGGCCTACCTAAACACTCAAGTCTCTCGTCCGTGTTTATCGCCTATTCGGTTCCATCCGCAAGGAGATCTGGCCGGGTGTCGCTCACGGCCCCAAACGATGTGAGAAGGGTTCCCAAGCCCACCTCGACGGGTAGATCTACGCTTGGTACACCGTGCCATGGTGCCTAGTCTGTCCCAAGCCCACCTGTACCGGGTGCCACTTGGTAGACTACTAACACTACCTACAAACACCAGAAACTAGTTGCAACTCCCGGACACGTACAAGCGTGAATAAGAAGTCGAGAGGGTCAATTAAGGATCCCAAAGAGTGGTAGTAGCTGTTCATGGATCACAAACACAGAACTCAGTTCCTGAGGACGGCTGCAATGAGACAACCCACCATGTACTCCTACATGGCCTCTCACCGCTACCTTTACCAAATCGTGTTCACACATTTAGCTCTCAACGGTAGAACATGTTCACACACCTCCAATTCATTCCCGATGAATCAGACCTGACACAACTCTAAGCAATAGCAGGCATGACAAACAAGCATGAATGAGTAGGCACATCAGGGCTCAAACAACTCCTACTCATGCTAGTAGGTTCCATCTATTTACTGTGGCAATGACAGGTCATGCAGAGGATAAGGGGTTCAACTACCGCTGCAAGTAACAGTTGTATCGTTGTTGTCCTAATGCAGTAAAATAGAGCAGAAGCAAGAAAGTGGGATTGTATCGGAATGAACAAGGGGGTTTTGCTTGCCTGGCACTTCTGAAGATAGTATATCTCTTCATCGCTGTCATCGAACTCATCGTCGGAACGCATCTATCGAGAAGGGGCAATTACCCGCAACTGAGAAAGAAACACAATCAATGCAAATGCACAATATGATGCATGATCATGACATGGCAATATGCTGTGGTTTGAGCTATTGCAACTAGCAACAGATTAAATGAAGTTGGTTTGAATACAAAATTCAAATTCAAACTCCATATGTGATTATTCAAATGCCATTTAATTGATTTGTGCTAAACAGCAGCTACAAGTTGTTCTAACATGCATGAAAATGGTACATATGGATAGATTGGATTTTTCTGATCATTATTCATATATAAATTATTTGATTTGGAGTTACTGTTGAATTTCTATGATTTTTCAAAGTTTTGGATATTTTCTGAATTAAACAAATCATCTAAGATTTATTTAAATTCCAGAAAAGGATTATCATCGTCGACCGACATCATCATGATGTCAAGAGGTCAACTGGCGCCTCGGTCAAACTCCGACGGCTGGGACCCACATGTCGGTGAAACAACTAACTAACAGAGTTAGTTTAGCGTTAGGTTAGCACTAATCTAGGTTAATTAGGCCTGGGCCCACATGTCAGTGGCTTGGTTAGTTAACTAAATTAATTTAACACTAATTAAACCTACACTAATTAAGCAGGGGCCAGGCCCACCTTTCGTTGACCCAGGGGAGTCAAACCCCAGGTCAGCAAGGTCAACTCGCCGGCGGCTCGACGCCGGCGACGACGGACGCGGCGGAGGGCTTCCGAAAACGCCCACAGGGCTCGGTTTTGGACGCGGGTTGTGGCTACGGGAAGCTGGGAGTCTCGCGCATCCAAAGCAGGCAACAACTCGCGCCGGAGTGGACTAAATCGACGACGGCGGCAACTTTTGCGGCAGCCGGAGTTCAGGCAGCAACGGTGTGGGCGGTGCGGGGCACGGGAAGAGCCGTGGACAGTCGTGTTCGACTTCATGGAGTCGGCGAAAGAGTGCAGCGGTGAGCTCGGGCGCGTGCTTGCGCGGCCGTAGTCGCGGTGGCGACATGACCGGCAGCGAGGAGTTGTCGGCTCCGACAGCCACGATGGTTAGAAGGCATGGACGGGCACGGGGAGAGAGGGGAATGGACAGGGGCTCACGGTGAGTTCGAAGAGCAGGTCGGCGTGCTCGGGGAGACGACGAAGAGGGCGAATCGGACGGCGGCATCCGACGGCCGTGGTCGGGGAAGAAGCGCCGCGGCATCGTCTTGGGGCATCCGGACTTCGGTGGGTCGACGTAGAGGGGCTTGGGGTCCGGGCGGAGGCCATGGACACGTCGGCGAGGCGAGGGAGGGCTGGTGGCCGCGGTGGTGACGAACGGCGGCGACGAACCCGTTCGGTGAGTGAGGGAGAGAGAGAGCCAAAGGAGAGGGTGAGGGCGGGGGAGAGTGAGAGGAGTCTGGGGGGGCGAGGGGGAGGCGTGGCAACGCCAGAGGCGTCCAGGCCCTCGGCGTCAAGCAGGAGGTGGCGCACGACAGCGCGTGCGGCCGACAGGCAGCTGCCTGCCTGCTCTAGCGAGAGGAAGCAGGTGGTTGGCACGGGCCAGCATAGTGCTGGGCCGGCCAGTGGGCTGCCCGGTGGGCTGCGTCAGGTAAGTGGCCAGGTAAGTGCTCTGTTTTATTTTTCTGTTTGTTTTCTTTTTTTTTTCTTTGCCACTATTTTCAAATTTAAACAAATTCAAAACAGTGCCAAATATCCTCTGAATAATTTATGTTGCTAGATGGACTTTTCCAACAGCACATAAAACATTTCAAAGTTATCTGAAAATGTATCCCATATATTATGAATATAATTCCAGATTCAAATACAATAATGATTTAAATTCAATGTCCCAAAATATTCCATGAAAATGTTCCAGAATTTTGGTTTGATATATATATCTTGCCAAAATTACCAGAATGATTTTTAGGGAATTTTGGAATCACTGAATGCAATTTAAAGGGTTATTGCCCTTCTTTTAGAAAGTTTTGAGGCTTTCTAATTTCCTCAGTTCAAGTTTCAGAAATTAAGAGGATGCATGATGCTCACTGCTGCAACTATCTGCAAACAATTCTAGGGCTGTGACAGTCATCCACTTGAGGGAAATTTGCTACTGTCCTACAAACCTATGCACTTGCAGGCCCAACAACGTCTACAAGAAGAAGGTTGTGTAGTAGAAATCAGGTTGCTACTCAAGCTGAGCAAGTACTCAAAGCTCAAAATGATTTGCTTGATGAATTAAATAATAAAAATGACTTTGCTATTAGAGTGGCTACTAGAACTGGTAGAATGACTCAGGAACCTCTGTATCCTGAAGGCCACCCTAAGAGAATCGAGCAAGCTTCTCAGATAAATAATTTAGAGGCACCTAGTTCTTCTAAATAGAAGAAAAATAAAAATGATAGGACTTTGCATGCTTCTAGTGAACCTAGTGCAGACACACCAGAGTCTCCTAATGATATTTCTATCTCTGATGCTGAAACACAATCAGGTGATGAACATGAACCTAGTGATAATGTTAATGATAATGTTCATGTTGATGCTCAACCTAGCAAAAACAATGATGTAGAGATTGAACCTGTTGCTGATCTTGATAACCCACAATCAAAGAATCAACGTTATGATAAGAGAGATTTTGGTGCTAGGAAGCATGGTAAAGAAAGAGAACGATGGGTTCAGAAACCCATGCCCTTTACTCCTAAACCATCCAAGACAAAGGATGATGAGGATTTTGAGCGCTTTGCTGAAATGATTACACCTATCTTCTTACGGATGCGCTTAACTGATATGCTCAAAGTAAATCCTTATGCTAAGTATATGAAGGATATCATTACAAACAATAGAAAGATACCGGAAGCCGAAATTTCCACCATGCTTGCTACTTACACTTTTAAGGGTGGAATATCTAAGAAACTTGGAGATCCAGGGGTACCAACTATACCATGCCCCATTAAAAGAAATTATGTTAGAACTGCTTTATGTGATCTTGGAGTTGGTGTTAGTGTTATGCCTCTCTCTTTATATCATAGACTTGAATTGAATAAGTTGACACCTATTGAAATATCTTTGCAAATGGCTGATAAATCAACTACTATACATGTCGTATTTGTGAGGATGTGCCTGTTGTGGTTGCAAATGTCACTATCTTAACGGACTTTGTTATTCTTGATATTCCTGAGGACGATAGTATGTCGATTATCCTTGGTAGACCCTTTTTGAATACTGTAGGGGCTGTTATTGATTGCAACAAAGGCAATGTCACTTTTCATGTTAATGGTAATGAGCATACGGTACACTTTCTGAGGAAACAATCTCAAGTTGATAGCATTAATTCTATTGGAAAAGTTCCAACTATCATTATTGGAGGTTTTGAATTTCCTCTCCCTACTGTCAAGAAACAATATGATATTCCTATTGTTGGGGATGTTCATATCCCCGTTGAGGTAACTTAGTGTTATTCGAAATTTCTTCAGTTCCGTGTTATTCGGAATGAGTTTGTTAACAAGACTTAATCAACCTTGTTAGCGGATTCATTTTGATGATCACGAGATGGATGAAACTAGAAGGCACAACCTTTTGTACCCTCTTTTACTTTCTGTTATTTAGGATAAATAAAGCAAAAATAATATTATCCGTCTGTTTTCTGAATTATCCGTGCATTAAAAAAAATATCCCGAAAATAAAAGTGCTCCAAATGCCCTGCAAATTTAGTATGTTTTTATGGAATATTTGAGGATTTTAGGCACTGAAATCACTATAGGAGGGGCAAGCACCAGGACACGAGAGTGGAGGGTGCGCCCACCCACCTGGGCGCCCCCCTGTCTTGTGGGCCCTTGGTGGCCCCCCTCCACTCATGCAAGCACCCATACACTTCATCTTCTACCCAAAAAAATCCCCATCCAGCTGAAGCACGAGTTCTAGCTCATTTCGCTGCGATTTTTGATCTCCTTGCTCAAAGCACCATTCACAAAACTGCTTTGGGAGATTGTTGCTTGGTATGTGACTCCTCCATTGCTCCAATTAGTTTTTGTTCTAGTGCTTTATTCATTGCAAATTTTTGCTGCATAGGTGACCATGTTCTTGAGCTTTCATGTTGAATTTATGGGGTCCCAAGCAATTCTAATGCATGATATAGGCTCTAGGCACATGTAGGAGTAGTTGCTATCAATCTTGTTTAGTTTTATTCACTTTTATTTTGAAGTTACTAAAATTTCAGAAATTTTCAGAAAATGTTAAGGAGACTTTTGAGGTGCTCTTCTAGCCAAGGGTCTCAGGAAAAACAAGCTAAAGAGAAGGAAAAAGCCAAGTATAATCTTCCTCACTTAGCGGAAGTACGGCCGTGTGAATGGCCATGTGATAACTTCTTGAAAGAAGCTGGAATTCATGAAGATTTTTATTCTTTGATCGAGAATGCAGACCTCACTAATTTCCTCCATGACCGGATCGATCAATAATTTTCTTGTTACACCGGAAGCGGTGTACGCTCATCGAGGCCAAGCATCCACTCCAGAACCTGAACCTGAGCCGGAACCTGAACTGGACCCTTATCGTGCATCATCTTGCCAGTGGGATCCCGAGATGGCCAGCCAGTGGTATCCTGATTACACTTCCCAGTACACCGGGGAGAGTAGCAGCGGTCCTTGGTATTAGACCAACTTAGGCCAAAAGCCTAAGCTTGGGGGAGTACGTATTTCTCACCGACTTTACATTCATGTTCACACACTAGTCGTCGGTGCTCATACTCTTTCATTGTATTATCCATGTTAGTTTAATTTTCTTTCTCGCTTTCTTCTTGTGTGTTTGATAAACCTTAAGAAAAACCAAAAAAAATTAGTTAGTTTAATTTCCATGCTCGTAGTAGTAATTAAAATGAAAACCCAAAAATATTTCTCGTTCTTCTTCTTACTTGTTGGGAGCTTTCCCGTGTAAATAGTTTTCTTTTCTTTTCTTTCCTTTGGGGGTTGAGAAGACCATATTGAAAATGCTTAGTGGCTCTCATATTCATGATTGTTTATTTAATTTAGAGCCCATATTACTTGTCTTCTCTTCTGAGTTGAATGCTTGCAGATTCCAGCTTAGTCCAATGCATGTGCACTATTATTATTATACACATCGTTCAGTCGTGCAAGTGAAAGGCAATAATGACGATATATGATGTACTTATTGAGATGAGAAAAGCTGGTATGAAATTGACCTCTCTCATTTTTGTAAATATGATGAGTTCATCATTTCTGATTAAGCCTATTATGAAGTAAACATATTTTCAATGACAATTACAGATTGTAGCTGCTTGTGTCATGCTTGATTAGCTATGAGTTATAATGGTTTACCTTGCGTGCCAACATGCTATTAGAATGATTATGATGTGGTATGATGGGATGGTATCCTCCTTTGAATGAATTGAGTGACTCGACTTGGCACATGTTCACGCATGTAGTTGGAACAAATCAACATAGCCTTCATGATATTTATGTTCATGGTAGATTATATCCTACTCATGCTTGTACTCGGTGTAAATTAATTTTAATGCACGTTTTTGACTGTTGTCGCTCTCTCAGTTGGTCGCTTCCCAGTCTTTTGCTAGCCTTCACTTGTACTAAGCGTGAATACTGCTTGTGCATCCATACTCCTTAAACCCCAAAGTTGTTCCATATGAGTCCACCATACCTTCCTATATGTGGTATTTACCTGCCGTTCCAAGTAGATTTGTATGTGCCAAACTCCAAACCTTCAAATGAAATTCTGTTTTGTATGCTTGAGCAGCTCATGTTTCAACTAGGGCTGCCTATATCTGCCATACTAGGTGGGTTATTCTCAAGAGGAGTGGACTCCGCTCCTCATTCACGAGAAAGGGCCGGTAACCGGGATGCCCAGTCCCATGATCCAAAAAGATCAAAGCAAATCAAAATAATTAAACAAAACTCCCCCAGGGCTGTTGTTAGTTGGGGCACTCGTTGTTTCGAGCAAGCCATGGATTGATCCTTGTTTTTGGTTGGGGGACTATAAACCTTTACCATTCTGTTTGGGAACTGCCTATAATGCAAGTAGTATGGAACATACAGCCATCTCATAGTTGTTGCGTTGACAGCAAAAGTATGCCGCTCAAAATGTTATTCAATCTCTATTTTAAAAACTAGCTCTGGCACCTCTACAAATCCCTGCTTCCCTCTGCGAAGGGCCTATCTATTTACTTTCATGTTGAGTCATCACCCTACTTATTAAAAAGCACCCGCTGGAGAGCACACTGTCATTTGCATTCATTACTATTGGTTTATATTGGGTATGACTTGACTGGATCTCTTTTACCATGAATTACAATGTTTAGTCAGTCCTTGATCTTTAAAGGTGCTCTGCATTTATGTTTTGCGGTCTCAGAAAGGGCTAGCGAGATTCCATTTTGTTATATCATGTTATGATTGTTTTGAGAAAGTGTTGTCATCCGAGTTTTATTATTATGGCTCGCTAGCTGATTATGCTATTGATATGAGTAATTATGAGACCGAGATGTTATTGTGAGTATGGTTAGTTCATAATATTTGCTGAAACTTGAATGCTGGCTTTGCATGTTTACAACAACAAGAGCAAATAGAGTTTGTAAAAGTTTTTCTTTATCACTTTCGGTTTATCAACTGAATTACTTGAGGACAAGCAAAGGTTTAAGCTTGGGGGAGTTGATACGTCTCCAACGTATCTACTTTTCCAAACACTTCTTCCCTTGTTTTGGACTCTAACTTGCATGATTTGAATGAAACTAACCCGGACTGACGTTGTTTTTAGCAGAACTGCCATGATGTTGTTTTATGTGTAGAAAACAAAAGTTCTCGGAATGTCCTGAAAATCCACGGAGGCACTTTCTGGAAAATATAAAAAATACTGGCGAAAGAATCAAGACCAGGGGGCCCACACCCTGTCCACGAGGGTGGGGGCGCGCCCTTCCCCCTGGGTGCGCCCCCTTGTCTCGTGGGCCCCCTGAGGCTCCGCCGACCTCAACTCCAACTCCATATATTCCGTCTCGCGGAGAAAAAAATCCGGGAGAAAGTTTCATCATGTTTTACGATACGGAGCCACCGCCAAGCCCTAATCTCTCTCGAGAGGGCTGATCTGGAGTCCGTTCGGGGCTCCGGAGAGGGGGATTCGTCGCCGTCATCATCATCAACCATCCTCCATCACCAATTTCATGATGCTTACCACCCTGCATGAGTAATTCCATCGTAGGTTTGCTGCACGGTGATGGGTTGGATGAGATTTACCATGTAATCAAGTTAGTTTTGTTACGGTTTGATCCCTAGTATCCACTATGTTCTGAGATTGATGTTGCTATGACTTTGCTATGCTTAATGCTTGTCACTATGGCCTGAGTGCCATGATTATAGATCTGAACCTATTATGTTTTCATGAATATATGTGTGTTCTTGATCCTATCTTGCAAGTCTATAGTCATCTATTATGTGTTATGATCCAACAACCCCGAAGTGACAATAATCGGGATACTTCTTGGTGATGACCGTAGTTTGACGAGTTCATGTATTCACTATGTGGTAATGCTTTGTTCCGGTTTTCTATTAAAAGGAGGCCTTAATATCCCTTATTTTCCACTAGGACACCGCTGCCACGGGAGGGTAGGACTAAAGATGTCATGCAAGCTCTTTTCCATAAGCACGTATGACTATATACGGGATACATGCCTACATTACATTGATGAACTGGAGCTAGTTCTGTGTCACGCTATGTTATAGATATTACATGAGGAATCGCATCCGACTTAATTATCCATCATTGATCCATTGCCTATGAGGTTTTCACATATTGTTCTTCGCTTATTTACTTTTCCTTTGCTACTGTTACAGTCACTACAAAACCCAAAAACATTACTTTTGCTACCATTACCTTTATTATCATATTACTTTGCTACGAAATACTCTGCTGCAGATACTAAGTTATCCAGGTGTGGTTGAATTGACAACTCAACTGCTAATACTCAAGAATATTCTTTGGCTCCCCTTGTGTCGAATCAATAAATTTGGGTTGAATACTTTACCCTCGAAAGCTGTTGCGATCCCCTACACTTGTGGGTTATCAGTGCGCCAGGTAGGGGGAGTTGTTGTGAAAGTCTGGTCTATTAGTTAGTGCAGTAGTTTCTCCATCGCCTTGGCTCTAAAGAAGACGATCGCAGCGGTCAGCTTGTCCGGAGCCGCTCCACCCATGGCATCACGGACTGGCGACGTGTCAGACATAGGTGGCGGAGGAGATCAATAGCGTCCACGCCACCCAGATACGAGAAGCCAGGCGAGCGGCGTCATCCGTTGGCAACAACGGTCCGCACACTGCCGCGCCCAAGGATGGAGCTGCTCTACCTACGGGTGGCGCGGGGACCTCCAAGGGCAGGAAGACAACCCCGCCAGCGCACGCGCCGCGGTCCTCCCAGCTTGTCCGCGACGAACAGCACCGCGATGTTGAGGACCCTGGGTGTTGCCGTGGAAAGAGCCCTTAGCGTCACTCTCAAGACGCGCATGGCCAACATGCACGCCATGATGTTGGCGAAAAAGGCGCACGGCTGCGGAATCATGGTGGAACTCCTTCTAACATAGTTAGAAGTCCGAGCTCCTCCCATTCTGCATGCCTATCACTGCCATCGACGTGAGCAAAAGCATTGGCGTGAGCACAGCTACTCCTCGAGTTTCCTCCTGCCGTGGAGAAGCAAGAAGAGTGGATGGCTGCCATCCAAAGCCTTATTGGGCACGCCAATAGGGATGTCCACCGAGAAGCAAGTCCCTCGCGGCACCGGACCGACGATCCGGGGTGTGTTGACAGTGGAAGGGTTGGAGGCGCCGCAACCACGGTGCACTCCCTTCCACCGTGGCTGGCCCATCAGGTTGACGGCCGTGACAATGTGTCCAAGGCGTCGTCTGACCCACGAGCGTGTTACAAACAATGTCAAGTTCTTCGAGAGCGCCTCAAAGAATATGCCCGGACCACCATCCAGCGGCAACGGGAGGTGTGTCACCAATCTAATAGGCGTGCTGGGCTGACTGTGTAGAGGCCTGCGCTGGGGGATGCCGGTGACTTGCCTTATGAAATAACCAGTCCAGCGTTCACCCCTGAGCTACGGCAGTTCCAGTGGCCCACCACCCGCACGTTCAAACAGGAGCTCCTGGAGAAGTACGACAGCAAGACCCATCTGTCTGAGTTCCTGAGCATTTACACCATCGCGATGCAAGCTGTCGGAGCACGAGACGACAAGGTACTCGCTAACTATTTCCCGTTGGTGCTTAAGCCCAACGTCAGGTCATGGTTGATGCACTTGCCGATAGATTCCATCTCTTCTTTGTCGGATCTGTGCCACGAGTTTGTTGGTGCCTTTACGGGCGGCCATGTAGCTCCTAGCCAGGCAAGCGATCTGCATGTCATCCCTCAGAGGGACAGCGAATGCTTGCAAAAGTACATACAGAGATTCAGCCGTGTGTAGTACCACATCCCCGATGTTCATCCTGCCGCTGTCATCAGCGCTTTCCATCAGAACATGCACAATCGTAAGGTGCGTGAAGAGCTAGCGATGAACCAGGTTGCAGATGTTTTCAAACTGTATATTCTGGCCGACAAATGAGCCCAAGCTGAGGAAGGAAGAAAGTACCTCGGCAAAGATGCCAATGCGGGAAGTGACTCTGAAGTTGAAGACGTCGTCGCCCAGGCAAAGAAGAGACAACGACGCAATAGGAAGCGCAAGGGCAAGGCTATGCTTGCCATTGAGGAATCCTGCGACCCCGGCACCGCTAAGAAGGCCAATGTTGACGACCCTGGCAAGGAGATTGCCGGGTGCAGCGCCTGCCGGGCCTTAGCGGCTACCGACAAGTTAGAGGGCTCTAACAAGCAGTATTGCAAAATACACCGTATCAAGGGCCACGACCTCCAAGATTGCCGCCAAGTTGAGCTGCTGATGGAGAGGCAACGGGCCGAGTACGAGAGACGAGACAAAGAGAAGGGCCAACCAGGCGTTGAAGGATCCAGCAAGAAGCACAGCTACTGAGCAGGTCACAGCGGCAAGGAGAAGCAAGAAGAGAGTCATGCCCAAGGCCGCGACAAGAAAGAGTAGGATGATGATCATGATGACGATGATGAGTCCACCGAGCGTGAATTCCAGAAGGCGACAGAGGTCATGTGCGTTGACGGAGGTGCCTTGTTGCATTCTTCCCACCGCCAACTTAAACAGTGGGCACATGAGATTAATGCGACGGAACCGATGGTCAACGCCCAAAAGCCACTAAAGTGGTCCCACACACCTATCACTTTCGATGACGAGGATCACCCTGAACGCACAACCGCGGTCGGGTGTTTGCCGTTGTTGGTCTCACCAACGATATGCAAGCTCAAGGTGACAAAAATGTCAGTTGACGGTGGGGCCGGTCTGATCTTGATGTCGCACAACGTGATCAAGAGGCTGCAGATCCGTGACGAAGATCTTGAGGAAACATGCACGTTCCAAGGGGTCAATCCGGGGAGAAGCCAGCCCTAGGGAAATTGACTCTACTAGTCATGTTTGGTGGCGACCTAAACTATAGGACAGCGAGGATCATTTTCGTTGTCGCCGAGATCCTGTTGCCATATAACGGGATCCTTGGCCGTCCAGCACTAGCCAAGTTCATGGCAGCGTCACACTGCGCGTACAATAAACTAAAGATTCCTGGCCCAATGAGCATCATCACCGTCAGCTGCGACAAGAGGGATGCGCTCATTTGTGCCGACCAACTCTACCAAGAGGCAGTTGCAGCATCTATCGCCAAGATACTTGCTCCCGCCACCGAGAGGAAGACTGGCAAGGCTTTGGCCGCCGGCAAGGCTCCTGGCTCCGGCAAGGGCTCGTGCACCCACTTCGGCAAACACGCCTCTTCAAAGTGTTGCGTTCCCGCTGAGGACGTGCCAGAGAGCTCTACCGACAAGAGCAAGAAGTCCAAGGTGGCCCCACCAGAAACCAAGAAGGTGCCCGTTAAGGAGGATGGCATGGGTGGAGCTTTCACCATAAGCTCCACCCTTGATAGCAAATAGGAAAGTGTGCTCGTCGCCTTCCTGCGGGAAATGTCGATGTGTTTGCCTGGAAAGCATCCGATATCCCCGGCGTTCCCAAGGAGGTGATTGAGCACCACCTTGTTGTATGTCCCCATGCGCGGCCCGTCAAATAGAAGGACCGAAAGCAAGCTTTGGAGCGACAAGAGTTCATCATCGAGGAGATCAGGAAGTTGGAAGCGGCAGGCTTGGTCAAGGGGGTACTCCACCCTACGTGGTTGGCCAATCCAGTCGTAGTGCGTAAGGTGACTAGGAAGTGGAGGCTGTGTATTGCCTATACTAATATCAATAAAGCCTGTACAAAGGATCCTTTCCTGTTGCCACACATTCACCAGATAGTGGACTCCACTGCTGGGTGCGACCTACCGTCGTTCCTTGACGCCTATTCAGGATACCATCAGATCTTCATGAAGAAGGAAGATGAAGAAAAGACCGCGTTCATCACCCTATGTGGTCCATACTGTTTCGTACGAATGCCTTTTGGATTGGAAAGTGTTGGTTCAACGTTCGCTCGAGTAGTCTAAATCGGTTTTGAGCCTCAGCTACATAGAAATATGGAAGCCTATATGGATGATATAGTGATCAAAACCAAGGACAAAGCCACACTCGTGCAGGATCTGGAGGAAACCTTTGCAAATTTGCGCAAGATCAACATCAAGCTCAATCCAGAGAAGTGTGTGTTCGGCGTCCCATCCAGCAAACTTCTTGGGTTCTTCGTGTCTCAACACGGAATCAAAGCGAATCTCGACAAGATCAAAGCGAAGGAGCAGATTGAGGCGCCAAAACGAGTCAAAGATGTCCGTAGGCTTGCCAGCTGTGTTGCCACTCTGAGTAGGTTCATCTCTAAATCTACTGAGAGCACCCTCCCCTTTTTCATGATTTTGAAAATGGCAGGTCCAATGAAATGGACACCGGAGGTAGAGGCAGCACTGCAAGATTTGAAGAGGTACCTTTCCTCTACGCCAATACTAGTCGCGCACAAAGCACAACAGCCGTTGCTGCTGTATTTGGCAGCAACGAATCAAGTTGTCAGTGTTGCGCTAGTGGCACAGAGAGAAGTTGAGGAAGAGGCAACAGCAGCGGCAAGGCCGTTGGGTGAAGAGTTGGGGCTGGCAGGGCCCGATGCCGGCAAGGCTGGGCCCCCGGCAGAGTCTAGCCCCGGCAAAACAGAGTCTACGCAAGTGAGCAAAGTAAGACAGAAGAAGAAGGTGATGTAGCATCCAATCAATTTTTTCAGCTCCCTCTTGCAGGGGGCTAGATCAAGTTATTCTGGTATGCAGAAGCTGCTTTTCGGACTCCTTATGGCCTCGAGAAAGCTGCGTCACTACTTCCAAGCACATGAGATCACCGTCATCACTCGCCTCCTGTTGCAATAGATCTTGCACAACCCAGATGTAACTGGGAGGATTGTGGAGTGGGCGTTGGAATTGTCAAGCTTTGGCCTCAAGTTTGAAAGCACTCCGACGATCAAGAGAAGGGCCTTGGCAGAATTCATAGCAGAATGGACATCCACGCCCGACGAAGAAGTTCAGGAGACCACTCTCCCCAGCAAAGAGGCAAGTAGTCACTGGATTATGTACTTTGATGGGGCTTTCTCGTTGCAAGGTGCTGGTGCCGGCGTGCTGCTCGTCGCACCCAGCGCCTCAAGTACGTAGTCCATATGCACTTTCCCTGGGAAAGGTCGACAAACAACACCACAGAGTACGACGGGCTGCTTGCTAGTCTCAGGATCGCGGTGGACCTCGGAATCAGGAAGCTCATCATCAGAGGTGATTCGTAGCTTGTCGTCAAACAAGTTAACAAGGATTATCTGAGCCTACTGATGGAGGCCTGTGTGGATCAAGTGAGGAAGTTGGAGGAGCGCTTTGACGGTCCACAAGCAGAGCATGTTCCTCAAGCAGAGAAGAGCATTGCTAATGAATTATCAAAACGCACTTCCCTCAAGTTGCATGTGGAGCCAGGTACCTTTGTGCTTCAATTAACCCAGCCATCCGTTGAGCCATCAGCAGGACAGAACAAGCGAAGGAAAACGGGCCCCGGCAAGTACTTTCCCGCTGAGCTCCCACGAGCCACTGGCAAGGAAGTTGTCGGGTACCCCAAGCTTGCCACGGAGCAGCAGCCTTCGGCAGGGCCACATGCCCTTGCCGTAGAGACAGCTGCCCCCGCAGCAGAAGACATGCCTTAGTCCTTGCCTTCGAGCCTTAGGCTCCAGCATGGACGCAGCATATTGTTCGCTTCCTCCAAACAGGGAAGCTCCCTGAGGAGCAGGAAGAAGCAGAAAAAGTAGCTCGTCGGTCCAGCATGTACCAATTTGTGGACGATGTCCTATACAGAAGGAGACCGAACACCGTGAAATTGAAGTGCATTCCATGGGAGGACGGACTGGAGCTGCTGGCAGAGATACATGGAGGTATATGTGGCTCCCACATAGGGTCTAGAGCACTTGCTGGCAAAGCATTCCGGCAAGGTTTCTTCTAGCCCACTACCCTCCAGGATGCAACGACACTAGCAACCAAGTGTGAAGCGTGCCAATTCCATTCAAAGAAGCTTCATCAAGTAGCCTAGGCCCTTCAAACAATTCCACTTTACTGGCCATTTTCGGTTTGGGGGCTCGACATACTAGGCCCCTTTCCATGTGCTATCGGGGGCTTTGAGTACTTGTACGTTGTGATTGACAAGTTCACAAAGTGGCCGGAAGTGGAGCCAGTGAGAAAGGTAACAGCGCAGTCGGCCGTCAAGTTCTTCAAGGGACTCGTTTGCCGTTTTGGTGTGCCAAACAGAGTCGTCACCGACAACAGCACACAGTTCATGAGCCGCACCTTCATGCAGTATATCCAAGACCTTAGCAGCAAAGTCTTCTTTGCTTTTGTTGCTCAGCCAAGAAGCAACGGCCTGGCAGAAAGGGGAAATGCTGAAGTGTTTCAAGGCCTCAAAACAAGAACTTTCGACAGGCTGCACAAATGTGGAAGACGCTGGATTGATGAATTGCCAACGGTTCTTTGCTCAATCAGAACGACACCAAATCGAGCGACTGTCCAGACACCCTTTGCCCTGGTATATAGGGCAGAAGCAGTTCTCCCCACGGAACTCATATACGGGTCACCTTGAGTGCACACTTAGGATGAGCTTGAGCAAGAGCAGTTGCGCCAAGATGATGCAACGCTCCTTGAGGAAGATTGTCTTCGGACTGCTGAGCGAGCTCCTTGCTACCAGCAAGCCTTGCGCCGCTATCATAGCTGCAAGGTCCATGCCTGAAGCCTTGAAGAAGGCAACCTTGTTCTTCGGCATGTTTAGTCCGCAAAGAATTCAAACAAGTTGACACTAAAGTGCGAAGGCCCTTATCGGGTAATACGAGTCACCAGGCCCGGCGCAGTCCGCTTGGAGACCGAACACGGCATTCCGGTGAGCAACTCCTAGAATATCGAACATCTTGGCAAGTTTTACCTGCAGGGCACGGTTTCTAGGAGCCCCGGCAACCCCCTTTTGTACTAGCCTTGTCGGCAAGGCATGTAACCCTATGTTTAGAGCCAGGCGCAGACCCTGTGTGTAGTCAGATAACTTTTTGTATGTACAGTTTCCTGCTAGTTTCCATGTTTATATATATATGTGTACATACATGCATGCTTGTCCAGGATATTGTGCTACCTTAGATCCTAGCAGGTACAGATGAGCGGCTAAGGTTCCATGCTCCTGTCCTCTCCTCCTTTCAGCCACAGTGTTGATGCTCCGGCAAGATGTCGAGGAGACTACCTGGCACGGCGATCCCTGGTGGATCAAACAGATAAAGTTCACCTGTCGTCCATCCATGTTCATAACTTGTTGCTTGCGCGTTAGAAAACCTCGCCACTATTTTTGGGCTTAGGTGCTCCCATCCCCGACCCAAACGTTGTTTCGGTCGGAATGGTCGCAGTAACCTTTGGTGAAAAGAAATTGGCAGGGGGCTGGGCCCTGTGTTTGTAACTCGGCAGATGTGACTATCCGGTAGGCATAGAGGGCACCGGCAAGGTAGCTTGCCGGGAAAACTCATTTATTTTTATTAAGGAGGCATTCGCCACCGCATGGACGTGTACGCGCATGGGTTCCCAGCAAAAGCTCATCTTTTTCATTGGTATGCTAATGCAAGTACAAATGTTACAGAACATGAGCATGGGCTCAGGAGATTACATTTTATTGAAAGTCAGGATTTGGCAAGTGCCTACAGATTGGGAAAAAGAAAAGTGCCCCATAATCCCAGTTCTTTCCCCTTTCCTCTCAGGCACATTAGGTGAAGACAGGGACGGGTGCTACCTCTTGAGCATGTGTTGGTTTTCCCCTGAAGAGGAAAGGGCGATGCAGCTAAGTAGCGTAAGTATTTCCCTCAGTTTTGAGAACCAAGGTATAAATCCAGTAGGAGACAACACACAAGTCACCTAGTACCTGCACAAACAATCAAGAACATTGCAACCAACGCGATAAAGGGGTTGTCAATCCCTTCACAGCCAATCGCAGAAGTGAGATCTGATAGAGATAATAAAGTAAATATTTTTGGTATTTTTGTTGTATACATTGGAAAGTAAAGATTGCAATAAAAAGGAACGGCGATAGAAATTGGCAAGTTGATTCAATATAATGGAAAAGAGATCCGGGGGCCATAGATTTCACTAGTGGATTCTCTCAACATAGCGTGTATTACGATGGGTGAACAAATTACTGCCGAGCAATTGATAGAAAAGAGCATAATTATGATGACATCTAAGGAAATGATCATGAACATAGGCATCACATCCGTGTCAGTAGACCGAAACGATTCTGCATCTACTAATATTACTCCACACATCGACCGCTATCTAGCATGCACCTAGAGTATTAAGTTCATAAGAACGGAGTAACGCATTAAGCAAGATGACATGATGTAGAGGATAGACTCAAACAATATAATATACACCCCATCTTTTTATCCTCAATGGCAACAATACAATACGTGCCTTGCTGCCCCTACCGTCACTGGGAAAGGACACCACAAGATTGAACCCAAAGCTAAGCACTTCTCCCATTGCAAGAAATATCAATCTAGTAGGCCAAACTAAACCGATAGTTCGAAGAGACTTGTAAAGATGTCAAATCATGCATATAAGAATTCAGGGAAGAACCAAATAATATTCATAGATGATCAAGTTCATAAATCCATAATTCATCGGATCTCGGCCAACACACCGCAAAAGAGTATTACATCGAATAGATCTCCAAGAACATCGAGGAGAACATGGTATTGAGAATCAAAGAGGGAGAAGAAGCCATCTAGCTAATAACTATGGACCCGAAGGTCTGTGGTAAACTAATCATGTTTCATCAGAGAGGCAATGGTGTTGATGTAGAAGCCCTCCGTGATCGATTCCCCCTCCGGCAGATCGCCGAAAAAGGCCCCAAGATGGGATCTCACGAGTACAGAAGGTTGTGGCCGTGGAAAAGTGGTTTTGTGGCTCCCCCTGGTGTTTCTAGGGTATAAGAGTATATATAGGCGAAAGAAGTACGTCGGTGGAGCTATGAGGGGCCCACGAGGGTGGGGGAAGCGCCTACCCCCTGGGTGCGCCCTCCTGCCTCGTGGCTTGCTCGTAGAGTCCCAGACTTCAACTCCAAGTTTTCTGGATTGCTTTCGGTCCAAGAAAGATCTTCGCGAAGGTTTCATTCTCTTTGGACTCCATTTGATATTCCTTTTCTGTAAAACACTAAAATAGGCAAAAAAAACAGAAACTGGCATTGGGCCTCCGGTTAATAGGTTTGTCCCAAAAATAATATAAAAGAGCATACTAAATCCCATTAAACATCCAAAATAGATAATACAATAGCATGGAACAATCAAAAATAATAGATACATTGGAGACGTATCAAGCATCCCCAAGCTTAATTCCTGCTCGTACTCGAGTAGGTAAATGATAAAAACAGAATTTTTGATATGGAATGCTACCTAACATAATTATCAATGTATTTTTCTTTATTGTAGCATGAATGTTCAGATCCAAATGATTCAAGACAAAGGTTTAATATTGACATAAAAATAATAATATGTCAAGCATAATAACAAAGTAATTATGTCTTCTCAAAATAACATGGCCAAAGAAAGGTCATCCCTACAAAATCATATAGTTTGGCTATGCTCCATCTTCGTCACACAAAATGTTCAAATCATGGACAACCCCGGTTTCAGCCAAGCAATTTTTTCATACTTTAGTATTCTCAAACTTTTTCAACTTTCACGCAATACATGAGCGTGAGCCATGGACATAACACTATAGGTGGAATAGAATGGTGGTTGCGGAGAAGACAAAAAAGGAGGAAGATGGTGTCACAACAGCTAGGCGTATCAACGGGCTATGGAGATGCCCATCAATAGATATCAATGTGAGTGAGTAGGGATTCCCATGCAACAGATGCACTAGAGCTATAAATGTATGAAAGCTCAACAAAAGAAACTAAGTGGGTGTGCATCCAACTTGCTTTCTCACGAAGACGTAGGGCATTTTGAGGAAGCCCATTATTGGAATATACAAGACAAGTTCTATAACGAAAATTCCCACTAGTATATGAAGTGACAAAATAACAGACTCTCTATTATGAAGATCATGGTGCTACTTTGAAGCACAAGTGTGGAAAAAGGATAGTAGCATTGTCCCTTCTCTCTTTTTCTCTCTCCCTCTCTTTTTGTTTGGCTTCTTTGGCCTCTTTTTTCATTGGCTTCTTTGGCCTCTTTTTCATTTCCTCACACGGGACAATACTATAATAATGATGATCATCACACTTCTATTTATTTACAACTCAAGGATTCAACTCGATACTTAGAACAAAATATGACTCTATATGAATGCCTCCGACGGTGTACCAGGATCTGCAATGAATCAAGAGTGACATGTATGAAAGAATTATGAATGGTGGCTTTGCCACAAATACAATGTCAACTACATGATCATGCAAGGTAATATGACAATGATGGAGCGTGTCATAATAAAAGAAATGGTGGAAAGTTGCATGTCAATATATCTCGAAATGGCTATGGAAATGCCATAATAGGTAGGTATGGTGGCTGTTTTGAGGAAGGTAAATGGTGGGTTTATGGTACCGACGAAAGTTGTGCGGTACTAGAGAGGCTAGCAATGGTGGAAGGTGAGAGTGCGTATAATCCATGGACTCAACATTAGTCATAAAGGACACACATACTTATTGCAAAAATCTACAGGTCATCAAAACCAAGCACTGCGCGCATGCTCCTAGGGGAAGGGTTGGTAGGAGTTAACCATCGCGCGATCCCGACCTCCACACATAAGGAAGACAATCAAAGGAACACCTCATGCTTCAAATTTGTTACACGATGGTTACTATACATGCATGCTACAGGACTTGCAAACCTCAACACAAGTATTTCTCAAATTCACAATTATCCTACTAGCAGGACTCTAATATCACCATCCTCATATCTCAAAACAATCATCAAAAATCAAACTTCTCATGGTATTGAATGCACTTTTTATGAAAGTTTTTATTATACCCATCTTGGATGCCCATCATATTAGGACTAGTTTTTATAACCAAAGCAAATTACCATGATGTCCTAAAAGACTCTCAAAATAATATAAGTGAAGCATGAGAGATCAATAATTTCTATAAAATAAACCACCATCGTGCTCTAAAAAGATATAAGTGAAGCACTAGAGTAATATTGTCTAGCTCAAAAGATATAAGTGAAGCACATAGAGTATTCTAATAAATTCCGATTGATGCGTGTCTCTCCAAAAAGGTGTGTACAGCAAGGATGATTGTGGTAAACTAAAAAGCAAAGAATAAAATCATACAAGACGCTCCAAGCAAAACACATATTATGTGGTGAATAAAAATATAGCCTCAAGTAACGTTGCCGATAGACGAAGATGAAAGATGGGATGCCTTCCAGGGCATCCCCAAGCTTAGGCTGTTGGTTGTCCTTGAATTTTACCTTGGGGCGCCTTGGACATCCCCAACCTTAGGCTCTTTCCACTCCTTATTCCAAAATTCATCAAATCTTTATCCAAAAACTTGAAAACTTCACAACACAAAACTTCAACAGAAAATCTCATGAGCTCCGTTAGTATATGAAAATAAATTACCACTTGAAGGTACTCTAATGAAGTCATTATTTATTTATATTGGTGTTAAACCTGTTGTATTCCAACTTCTCTATGGTTCCTACCCCCTGGTACCACTCATAGATTCATCAAAATAACCAAACAACACACGAAAAACAGAATCGGTCAAAAACAGAACAATCTGTAGTAATCTGTAACTTCCGAATACTTCTGTAACTCTAGAAATTCTTAAATAAATTGGTGGACATGAGGAATTTGTCTATTAATCATCTGCAAAATCAATCAACCTAAAATCACTCTCCAGTATAAAATGACAGCTATTCTGGTGAGCGCAAAAGTTTCCATTTTTTACATCAAGATCGCAAAGACTTCACCCAAGTCTTCCCAAAGGTTCTACTTGGCACAAACACTAATTAAAACATAAAACCACATCTAAACAGAAGATAGATGAATTATTTATTACTAAAAAGGGTCAAAAATCAAAGAACAAAAATAAAATTGGGTTGCCTCCCAACAAGCGCTATCGTTTAACACCCCTAGCTAGGCATTGAGATTTCAAAGATGCTCACATGAAAGACAAGAATTGAAGCGCAAAGAGAGCATCATGAAACACGTGACAAACACATATAAGTCTAACATACTTCCTATGCATAGGCATATTATAGGCAAACAAATTATCATAGCAAGCAAAAACTAGCATATGCAAGGAAGCAGAAAGAAACAATAGTAATCTCAACCTAACGAGAGGTAATTTAGTAACATGAAAATTTAAACAAACATATTTTCCTCTCTCATAATAATTACATGTGGGATCATAAGAAAGTCAACAAAATAGCTATCACATAAAATATTTTCAACACGATCCACATGCATGCGAAGTTGACACTCTTCCAAAATAGTGGGATTAACATTAACTAAAGTCATGACCTCTCCAAACCCACTTTTATCAAAAATTTCATAAGATTGAACATTATCCAAATATGTGGTATCTAAAGTTGACACTCTTCCAAACCCACTTTCAATATTATTGCAAACATTATTATCAATCTCATATTCATCATGGAGCTTAAATAAATTTTCAAGATCATAAGAAGAATCATCCCAATCATGATCATTGCAACAAATGGTGGACATAGTAAAAGTAGCATCCCCAAGCTTGGGGTTTTTCATATTATTAGCACAATTGAAATTAATAGAATTTATAATAAAATCATTGCAATCATGCTTTTTATTCAAGGAGCTATCGTGAATCTCTTCATAAATTTCTTCATCACAATTTTTAGATTCACGGGTTTCAAGCAAAACCTCATAAAGATAATCTAGTGCACACAACTTACTAGCAATTGGATCAACATAATTGGACCACTTAAAAAGATTGGCAAGTGGATGAGGATCCATAAACTTTTAGCAAGCAATGATGCAAGCAAAAATAAGGCACATGGTAACACACAAAATATCGAACAGAAGAAGGGCGAAGAAAAGGCAAAGGTTTTCGAAAATCATTTTAGAAGTGGGGGAGAGGAAAACGAGAGGAGAATGGCAAATAATGTAATGCGCGAGAGAAGAGTTTATGATGGGTACTTGGTATGTCTTGACTTGGCGTAGATCTCCTGGCAACGGCGCTAGAAATCCTTCTTGCTACCTCTTGATCATGCATTGGTTTTCCCTTGAAGAGGAAAGGGTGATGCAGCAAAGTAGCATAAGTATTTCCCTAAGTTTTGAGAACCAAGGTATCAATTGTAGGGGAACATAGAAATTTAAAAAATTTCCTACGCATGCGCAAGATCATGGTGATGCATAGCAACGAGAGGGGAGAGTGTCGTCCACGTACCCTCGTAGACCGTAAGTGGAAGCGTTATGACAACACGGTTGATGTAGTCGTACATCTTCATGATCGACCGATCCTAGTACCGAACATATGGGACCTCCGCGATCTGCACACGTTCAGCTTGGTGACGTCCCACGAGCTCACGATCTAGTAGAGCTTCGACGGAGAGTTCCGTCACACTACTAGGAAAAGGCATCCTAGTGGCGCACCAGTTTTGCCTTCTAATGGCGCACTGCTGGTGCGCCACTAGCCTCACGCCATTAGAATTTTTTTCTAATGGCGCACCACATGTGCGCCATTAGAATCAGTATTCTAATGGCGCACTGTGCAAGGCGCCATTAGTATTGCCCACAAGGCGCCACTATTATCTGCTATACTTATAGCGCAAAGACATGGTAGTCGCCATTAGTAGCAACTTTTTAATTTTTTTGTTTTTCTTAATCTCAGGTCACTATTTCACATATGAGATATTCAACACATATATATACAACAAGCATCCATATAGCAATCATATCCAACACACAAGTTTCATCATATATACATACATAGCCAACACATAGTTCCGCTGCTTACATATTACAAAAGTTTCACATTGTTCATCCAACACCGTTATCCATCAATTCACAAAAGTTTCACATTGATACAAAATAAAAACACAAATGGAAAATAAGCACTCCATCCACGCAAGCTTCCGTCAATTAAATCAAATCTACAAAATGATAAACAAGAAGTTAGAAGAAGAAAAAGAAGAAGACTAGAAGAATACTAGAAGAAGAAGAAAACTAGAAGAAGAATAAGAAGAGTTTTTGGAAAAGAAGAAGAATAAGAAGAAGACTATAAGCTTATTATGTAAACTTGATCATTTTGTGCTAACATAAGTTATTTTGGAGCTAACCTATAGGAAACTAAGCATATAAGCTCTAAGTTAGTATATTAGAGCCAACTAAGGTAAAATGAAGCTAACCTATGTCATTTTGGAAAAGAAGAAGAATAAGAAAAAGATTATAAGCTTATTATGTAAACTTGATCATTTTGTGCTAACATAAGTTATTTTGGAGCTAACCTATAGGAAACTAAGCATATAAGCTCTAAGTTAGTATATGAGAGCCAACTTAGGTAAAAATGAAGCTAACCTATAGGAAACTAAGCATATTAGAGATAACATAGGTAACTAAGTATATATATATATCATTTTGGATAGCTAACCTATAGGAGATCTGACATACCTGACAAAGTTCAGTTCTCATGCATTGTTCTTCTCCTTCTTCTCCTTCCTCTCCCTGATGCGCCTAGAGCGGCGAGGCGGTGGAGGCTAGCAAGGTTCACCTAGCAAGGTTTATTTGACATGGAGTAGTTTATTTCATAGAGTAAACATTAGCACTATTTGACAGTAACAGGTTTTAGCTAATTTGAATTAACTGAAAGCAGCAGTACATCATTTTTATTGATAGTAAAATGTTCAAAGAAACAGAAATATCAAGACAATAGCTAGATTACACTATCAAGACACTAGCAAGAAAATGTTCATTTACTTTGAATAAACAAATATTCAAGCAGATTTGCTTGTCCTAGTCCCGCAGATCACCAAGCATCTTTTTAATCTAGCTAATTAACTGAAACTTGCACTAAACTACTATTGTCCCAAGACTCATCGCAAGTGCCATACTACTACAAGTGCTATACTACTGCAGAGAATTATGCCCACTTGAGTTGGAGTTAATGACCTCGATAGACCGTCACTAGCAGAAGAAAGTAGCACTACTAGTACTAGCCTTATAGGCATATTTATTCGTTCAACAAACATCCATAGCAGGAGATAGTTGTAGGTCTAGGCCATATAGGCATATTTCGCATATGTTTGGGATGTCAAGAAGTGATGATACATGAACCGTTAGGAGCCTATCAAACCATCAACTGCGTGTTGTCGAAAAGAAGAAAAGCCGCTTACTATTATCTTAATATTTTGCAATACTCCTAAGTCCTTGGTAATCGACAGTTGTGTCAAACATTAAACTGAATTTGTGTCAAACATTAAACTTGGAGTATATGTTGGTGCTTAACATTGCTTGAGGGAAAATATTGAAGGTAATTTATTTTATGAATTGCGATAAAAACAGACCAAGGATGTTGAATTCTCTTCTAAGTTTCCCCTACACTGAATGAATTAAGGCGATTTACTTATGAATCAGAACACTTAAAATATTGGATGACTAGTCCATACTCTGTTTTTTGTTTCTACTGTTCAAAGCATAATTTTAATTAAAAGCATAATTCTCTTGATCTTGCTGTCCAGGACATGGAGAGAGAGAGAGGGAGAAGGGGCAGGGAAGCTCACCTTGGACGGCGCAAAGAAAAAGCAGGGGAGCTCAGGGTTGGCGGCGAGGGTCACGGCACCGTCCTTGGCTCGCCGGCTGCTGCCAAGGAGGTGACCAGATGGCGGAGGGTAGTAGGGCAGGCGGGGTGGGCGCGTTGGGGCAGCTTGCTGGTTCTTTTGCAGGGGCGGGAGGAGGCCCTCGCTCGTCGGAGGGAGGAGGAGAGGAGAGGAGGGGCGGCGGGGTGAGGAACCCTAAGCGTGCGCCGGCCGATCCCATTCGAGGGGCGCGGGGGCGGCGGGGGTGGAGTCCGGCGGCGGTCGGGGCGGCGGTGTCGGGGCAGCACAAGACCACAGCCAGGAGAGGCGGCGGCATCGCCGCCGGCGTGCAGGCGCGGCAGACGGAGGGGGCGGAGCAAGGTGGGACGGCGAACATGGGGGGGCAGCGGGTGAGATTGATGAGGCAGGGGAGAGATTAGAGAGATTGGGGACTAATTAGTGTACGACTATTCTAATGGCGCACCACCATCTCGTGCGCCATAAGTACGACTATTCTAATTGCACACCAGCGCTCGGTGCGCCATTAGAATTTTTTTTCTAATCTAGCCCACTAGCCCTATCTACAACCTAACCCTATCTACAACATAACCCACCCACTAGCCCGACCGTCAAGACGCACAGACACACACACAGAGGTCCTGGGTTTGATTCCCAGGCTCCCCAATATTTTTTATGCATTTAAAAAGCTGTTTTTTTATATTTATTTGTGTTTAAATATGTTCAAATTTGTTTAAATCATAACAATAATATTTTTTATAAAAGCAGTAATAATTTTTTTAAATATGTTCAAATTTGTTACTTGAAATATCATTGGCGGCGGTGGAGCGAGGAGGTGCGGGGTGCCCACATGCGTGGGAGCGGGAGGTGCGGGGGTGCTCGTCGGCGGTGGATCGGGGAGGGTTGCGGTGGGTCGTCGGGGCGGTGGAGCTAGCGGGGAGGTGCGGGCGGTGCCTGCTGGCGGGGTGGAGCGGGAGGTGCGGGGGCCGGGTGCTCGTCGGGCGGTGGAGCGGGAGGGTTGCGGTGGGTCGTGGGCGGCGGTGGAGCTAGCGGGGAGGGTGCGGTGGGATCGAGATCGAGATCAAAAGTGTCCATGAAAATATACACGTGCGCCATTAGCAGTTTTGCAAAAAGTAAAAAAATTATATACTAATGGCGCCTCGCTACAAGGTGTGCCATTACTTGGTAGAACTAGTAATGGCGCACTTTGGCACCATGCGCCATTAGAGTGTATGGAAAATGCAAAAATATTCAATACTAGTGGCGCACTGCGCTCGTGCGCCATTAGTGTCTTCCACACTAATGGCGCACTCCGTCCAAGCGCCATTAGTATATAGTAGTGGCGCGCTACTTGCAGTGCGCCATTAGTATCAATCCTATCTATAGCCCTTTTCCTAGTAGTGTCAGCAAGACGGCGTGATGACGGTGTTGATGAAGCACCGCACACGGCTAAAGATCAATGATCAACTTGTGTGTCTATGGGGTGCCCTCCTCCTCCGTTTATAAAGGAGTGAAGGAGGGGGAGGGGCCGGCCCTCCTAGGCGCGCCCCAAGGGGAGTCCTACTCCCACTAGGAGTAGGACTCCAACCCTTCCAAGAGTAGGAGTAGGAGAGAGGGAAGGAGGGGAGAGGGAAAAGGAAAGGGGGGCACCGCCCCCCTCCTTGTCCAATTCGGACTAGAGGGGGAGGGGGCGCGCGGCCTGCCCTGGCCGCCCATCCTCTTCTCTATTAGGCCCAATAGGCCCATTACACTCCCCAAGGGGTTCCGGTAATCCCCAGTACTCCGGTATTTATCTGAACTTGCCCGGAACCCTTCCGAAATCCAAACATAGTCAAGTTAGTGTTGTTTTAACCTTCAACAAGGACCGGGCGTAGTCAAACCTAATTCAGCTAAAGTTGGAGAAACTTACACCCGCCAGCCTCCTGTGTGCGAAGCACGTCGGTAGAACCAGTCTCGCATAAGCGTACGCGTAATGTCGGGTCCAGGCCGCTTCATCCAACAATACCGCCGAATCAAAGTACGACATGCTGGTAAGCAGTATGACTAGTATCGCCCACAACTCACTTGTGTTCTACTCGTGCATACAACATCTACGCATAAACCTGGCTCTGATGCCACTGTAGGGGAATGTAGTAATTTCAAAATTTTCGTATGCACACGCAATTTCGTGATGATGCATAGCAATGAGAGGGGAGAGTGTCCTTCATGTACCCTCGTAGACCATAATTAAGCGGAAGTGTTATGACAACACGGTTGATGTAGTCATACATCTTCACGATCGACCGATCCTAGTACCAAAGTTACGACACCTCCGCGATCCGCACACGTTCCGCTCCGTGACGTCCCACAAGCTCACCATCCAGTAGAGCTTCGAGGGAGAGTTCCGTCAGCACGACGGCGATGACGGTGTTGTTGAAGCTACTGACGCAGGGCTTCACCTAAGCACCACTACAATATGACCGAGGTGGATTATGGTGGAGGGGCGCACCGCACATGGCTAAAGATCAATGAACAACTTGTGTGTCTATGGGGTGCCCCCCTCCTCCGTATATAAAGGAGTGGAGGAGGGGGAGGGGCTGGCCCTCCTAGGCGCGCCCCAAGGGGAGTCCTACTGCCACCGGGAGTACGACTCCAACCCTTCCAAGATTAAGAGTAGGAGAGAAGGAAGGAGGAGAGAGGGGAAAGGAAAGTGGGGCGCCGCCCCTCCTTGTCCAATTCAAACTAGAGGGGGTGGGGGCGTGCGGCCTGCCCTGGCTGCTCTCCTCCTCTTCTCCACTAAGGCCCAATAGGCCCATTGCACTCCCCGGGAGGTTCCGGTAACCCTTCGGTACTCCAGTATTTGTCTGAACTTGCCAGGAACCCTTCCGAAGTCCAAACATAGTCATCCAATATATCGATCTTTGTGTCTCGACCATTTCGAGACTCCTCGTCAAGTCTGTGATCATATCTGGACCCCGAACTTCCTTCGGTACATTGAAAACACATAAACTCATAATACCTATCATCACCAAACGTTAAGCGTGCGGACCCTACGAGTTCGAGAACTATGTAGACATGAACGAGACACGTCTCCGGTCAATAACCAATAGCGGAACCTGGATGTTCATATTGTCTCCTACATATTCTACGAAGATCTTTATCTGTCAAACCGCATAACAACATACGTTGTTCCCTTTGTCACCGGTATGTTACTTGCCCGAGATTCAATCGTCGGTATCTCAACACCTAGCTCAATCTCGTTACTGGCAAGTCTCTTTACTCATTCCGTAATGCTTCATCCTACAACTAATACATTAGTCACATTCCTTGCAAGGCTTATAGTGATGTGCATTACCAAGAGGGCCCAAAGATACCTCTTTGACAATCGGAGTGACAAATCCTAATCTCGATCTATGCCAACTCAACAAGTACCGTCATAGACACCTATAGAGAACCTTTATAATCACCCAGTTATGTTGTGACGTTTGGTAGCACACAAAATATTCCTCCGGTAATCGGGAGTTGCATAATCTCATTGTCACAGGAACATGTATAAGTCATGAAGAAAGCAATAGCAGTAAACTAAAATGATCAAGTTCTAAGCTAACGGAATGGGTCAAGTCAATCACATCATTCTCCTAATGATGTGATCCCATTTATCAAATGACAACTCATGTCTATGGCTAGGAAACTTTAACCATCTTTGATCAACGAGCTAGTCAAGTAGAGGCATACTAATGACACTCTATTTGTCTATGTATTCACACATGTATTATGTTTCTGGTTAATACAATTCTAGCATGAATAATAAACATTTATCATGAAATAAAGAAATAAATAATAACTTTATTACTGCCTCTAGGGCATATTTTCCTCATCAATCCAGTAGGAGACTGTGACGCCCCCGATTTAATCGTACACTAATCATGCACGCAAACGTGTACGATCAAGATCAGGGACTCACGGGAAGATATCACAACATAACTCTAAAAGTAAAATAAGTCATACAAGCATCATAATACAAGCCAGGGGCCTCGAGGGCTCGAATACACGTGCTCGATCATAGACGAGTCAGCGGAAGCCACAATATCTGAGTACAGACATAAGTTAAACAAGTTGCCATAAGATGGCTAGCACAAACTGGGATACAAATCGAAAGAGGCGCAGGCCTCCCCGCCTCGATCCTCCTAAACTACTCCAGTGGTCGCCGCCGAGCACCGCACGTAGTAGTAGGCACCTCCAGTAGTAATCGCCATCGACGGTGGCGTCAGCTCTGGTTCTCCAAGATCTGTTGAGACAACCAGAAAAGAAAGGAAAGGGGGAAAAGGGGAGAAAGCAACCGTGAGTACTCATCTAAAGTACTGCAAAGCAAGGAGCTACACTACATATGCATGGGTATATGTGTAAGGAGGCCATATCGGTGGACCGAACTGCAGAATGCCGAATAAGAGGGGATAGCTAATCCCGCCGAAGACTACGCTTCGCAGCCTCCGCCTTGCAAAGATGTAGAAGAGAGTAGATTGAAGTCCTCCAAGTAGCATCTCCAAGTAGCATCACCAAGTAGCATCTCCAAGTAGCATCTCCAAGAGCATCGCATAGCATAATCCTACCCGGCGATCCCTCCTCGTCGCCTGTTAGAGAGCGATCACCGGGTTGTATCCGCACTTGGAAGGGTGTGTTTTATTAAGTATCCAGTTCTAGTTGTCATAAGGTCAAGGTACAACTCCGGTCGCCCTTTACCGAGGGACACGGCTATTCAATAGATTAATCTTCCTGCAGGGTGCACCACATAACCCAACACGCTTGATCCCATTTGGCCGGACACACTTTCTGGGTCATGCCCGCCTCGAAGATCAACACGCCGCAGCCCCACCTAGGCACAACAGAGAGGTCAAGACGCGGTCTAAACCCTATGCGCGCGAGGGTCCGCCCATCGCCTCGAAAGCACACCAAGACGCTATAGGGCGGCCGGAAGCGTAACTAGCCCCTAATACAAGCGCAGCTTACGCTCCAATCCGGCGCGCCGCCGCCGACGCCAAGAAGGCTTCGGTGATACCACGACGCCGGATACCCATAACTACTCCCACGTAGATGGTTAGTGCGATAGACCAAATGGCGGACTCGGATCAAATACCAAGATCTCGTTAAGCGTGTTATTATGAATCAACCGGACGCCGATCGTAGGCCAGCCCACCTCTCACCTAGGCGGTCTCAACCTGCCTGTCGCTCCGCCACAAAGATCCACACAGAGGGCCGTCGGGACAAAGGTCCTTTCATTTAATCAAGTGAATCACTCATGGGTACTCTTCGAGCGATCCGACTTTAGTCACCATCTGTAGTATGTATGTATGTATAGTATATACCGTGATCACCTCCCAAGTGATCACGGCCCGATAGTATAGCAAGGCGATCGACAAGAATGTAGGGCCAATGATGATAAACTAGCATCCTATACTAAGTATTTAGGATTGCGGTAAGGTATCAACAGATGTAGCCACAATGTCGCTATGCATCGTAATAGGATTATCGAAAAGCAAGAATATGCTACACTACTCTAATGCAAGCAGATAGAGGAGAATAGGCGATATCCGGTGATCAAGGGGGCTTGCCTGGTTGCTCTGGCAAGAAGGACGAGTCACCAACACCGTAGTCGAACCGGGGTCGCCGCAGCCTCGGGTCTATCGGAAAGAAGTAACGAGAGGAACACAATAAATAACAGAGCAATCAAAGCATCACAAAGCGTAACAAGACAATACGCGGTGTTCGATGTGTCCTAACGCGTAGTAGGTGATACCGGTGAAGGAAACATCCGGAAAATATCCCTGTTTCGTGTTTTTCTGACAGTGATCCGGAGGGGGAAAGTTGCGTGTTCGCTATGCTAGGGATGTGTGGCGATGAACGGAGGTGTATTCGGATTCGCCTCGTCGTTCGAGCAACTTTATGTAGAAAACTTTTTAATCCGAGCTACGGATTAAAAGATATGATTTTCTAAAGATTTTATTAATTTACGGATTTTAATTAATTATTTAATTAATTCGAAAATGAAATAATGACATCAGCATGATGTCATGCCGACGTCGGCAGCTGATCGGTCAACCTCGATTAGAGTCAGTGGGACCCACTGTCATCCTCTCGATTAGGTTAATTAGGTTTAACTAACTAATTACTATTTAATTAAACTAATTAGTTAATTAGGTTAATCCATTAGGATTAATTAACTTAATTAATTCCTTAATTAATTAATTTAATTATTATTATTTATTTAATTATTTTTTATATATTTTAATTTAAATTTTTTTTTACCCTTTTATTTTAAACGTTCTGGGGGCTGGGCCCCACGTGTCGATGGCTTCTAGGGGCCGCCATGGTTCCGGCGCTGGTGCTAACCGCACAGCCCAAAGAGCGCTATGGTGTGGTGTGGGCGCACCGACTCGCTCGGCTCGGCCACGGCACGACGCCGAGTAGGGGAGGCAGTGGCTCGAGGCGCGTCTTGGCGCGAGGGAGCACAAAGAATGCACCGGCCACGGGCGCGGTGGGCGGCACATGCGCTGCAGTAGGGGCGCTTCGCGCACGACAACAGGCACAACGCCGCTGCGCGGCGGCGTCTTGAGCCGGGCGAGGCGAGGATGCGGTGAGCGCGGTGAGTGCGCGTACGGGGCGGTGGTCACAGGCATGCGCCGGCGCGATGAGCGCGTCCGTGGCCCGGTCGGCGAGTGTGCTCGGTGACGGAGGGGAAGAGGAAGAGAGGGAAGGCCCGGGGCCTCACCGGGGTTCGCAGGGTCAAGGGCAGCGGTGCTCGAGGTGGGGGGGACGGGGACGACGTGGACGGCGTGGAGGCAGACCGGTGGGGCGGAGGAAGCAGTCCGGCAGGGGAGGAGCTCCGGGCGCCAGCGTCAGGCGGTTCCAGGCGGCGGCCGGGACGTCGAGCGGCGACGGGGTCGGGCCTCTCCCCGATCCAGATGGGATTGAGAGGAGAGGGGGAGGAGTGGAGGAAGGCGAGGCGTCCGGCGATCTTGGGGCAGCGGGCGGCGTTCGACGGGCCGGTGATGAGGCGAGGCGTGGCGTCGGAGCGGCGCCAAGGAGAGGAGAGGAGGGGCGCAGAAGTCCCTCGAGGGCGCGCCGAGCCCGGCTGGCGGTGGGTTTAGCGGCGCAAGGACTTCGTCGCGGCTGCAAGGGGAGGGGGTCGAGCAGAGGCGAGCGTCGGGTGGATCACGATCCAGATCGAGGGGTGGGAGGACGAGGGAGCGGGCGTGGGGGCGAGTGGGAGTAGTGGGGACTTAGGGTTTCGGGGAGGGAGTGATAAGGAGGCCCGAATGGGCCTGGTGGGCCGGCCGGTGCGGCTGCCAGCTGGGTCGTTCGGTCCAGCATGGGGGGCTTTTTCCTTTTTTTTTGTATTTATTTGTTTTCTGTTTATTAGTTTTCTATTTTATTTTCTATATATTTTTGTTTTATAAAATATACAAGTAGTACCTAATTTAGTGTTACAAAATACCCCAATGCCACAAAAAGTTTGGTGACAAAATAAAATAGTTTAGTAATTTATTAATTGTAAAAGGCATTTAACTAATTGTTTTTGCTATTGTTTAAAATATTTTTAGAGTATTAAACCTTTTCTAAAATGTGGTTTCTCCACCATACTTACCTATGCATTATTTGGTGACCCGAACATTTTAGTTTTAATATTTGAAAATTTTATTGTTTGCTTGATTTTGAATTTTGAATTATAATCGGTTTCGAACTAACACGAGATTAGCAACAGTAATCGAGGTGACGTGGCATCATTAGCAAAGGTTTACAGTAGCTTGATTATCCGGGCGTCACAATTCTCCTCCACTACAAGAAATCTCGTCCCGAGATTTAAGCGGTGGAGTAAGGGGGGAGGTGCTGGTAGCGAAAAATTTCTCGGTTTTGGCTTGCCCTTTCGAAGAGGCCGGTCCAATACTTTGATGTCTTCATTTCTCTGCTTCGGGTCATCATGATGAAGTTGTCTTCCTTTCTTTGAGAACTTCATCACACTTAAGAATATGAAAGGGGCAGCTCGGCAACGACAGAATGTTATAAGGGTAATAACCTGGGATTAACCCAGGCATGAGCATAAGAGCACCTCTTGAGTTGGAACTTAGGAAATACATCGAGAGAGATATAAGTAGGCATGAGAAACTTCAAGCGGATAGGTAAATGTTCGATGCCTGAAATAGAGTATGAGAGGGGTTCAGAGCGACGGGAACAGGTATTGTGTCTGACTCCAGAATAGGTGATCTCATCAGAAGGTGGCTCGTGAATTACATATGAGGCCACACGCGATGATTAATTATGGAAACAGGGGGTGTACAGGAGAGTCAGGTTTCGATCCTGTGAAACTGTGGGTTATGGGCCCACCATGTGGATTAACCGTAGGAAGGGCGGTGACGTCTTGCACGATCATGATAGCAAGGCATGTCAGAGAGTAGCATGTCAGTTATGTCGGCAACAACATCGATACCAAGGGCGAGGGACGAAGAGAACCATTTTCCTACTCGTTGAACGAGGCGGGCCAATAGGCAAGGTTCTCGTCCATCGGTGGCTACCGGAATGTCATCAACAATAGTAACAGGGTCTTACGGACAGAGCGGTACCTCGAGGTGTTTACATAAGCGTGGAGAATATTACTGCTAGGTCATGTAGATCACAAGAAAGGTTAAACCAAACAATGGAAAGGAAAATATGATTATCAGATTAAAGAACAATGGAAAGGAAAATGTGTTAAAACACATATTCCAGGTATTTCCTTCCCAAGGACAAACAGAGCCCGATATCCATGACAGATATAACGAGTAAACCATTTAGGTTAGAGAGAGGAAGTTCATGACATTACCCATACAACGGTGTTTGGATAATTGAGCAAGAAACATTTAGCATTGGGCTTCAAATGTTCCTGTTGAAAATCGGAGTACCATAGACATGCTTCGAGATAGCATTGACATGGTCTTCAAGCAAAGGTCGGACTTTGGATACAGGAAGGATCCATCAGGAACATCTTGTAGAATAAGCCTTACAATTTCCTCATGGAAGAATGGATAACCTTACTAATAAGGAATCTATAACAGCAGGTCATCCGGCCAGGTGTGCTGGGCATGCCATCACCTTACCGGGTCATAAAAGTCCAGTGTTATAACTCTTGGAAAAATGTTCCAACCATCATATCTGACCGAGATTCAGATCTGATCGGTGTTAGGATACCTCAGACTCAGGATGTCCGAGAAGAAAAGGTGCAACACAAATAGACGAAAATACATTGCAAGATTCTCGGGAAATGAACTATGGAAGCGAGTTCCGAAACAAGAGTTCATCATTAAGGCAAGAAGAGGATGATGAGGTGGCTGATGGACTCAGCGATAATTCAACGAGGCATCCAAAAGGATGCATCTCCTCAATATGTGGATAAGGAGATAGCATTTGTCAGATCAAATGATATAATGAAGCATGTTTGAGGAAAACATACACAATTAAACAATGGTTGAAAGGTGCACCCGAAATATGGGCTGGGTTGCACGGCCAACATTGGAATGGTGATTCAATAATCAATAGCCTAAGAATGAACGGCCGACCATTAACTTCAAGGCAATAGGGTCGCTAGAAGTTTAGAATTTACACATCACAGACCATTTGTCGGTATTCCGGTTAGAAACAACACGGGGACCAAGAAGAATGGTGATGGTAATAAGTATCACTTGTATTAAGAATTCTTAGGGGTGGTGAATTTCTCGCAACATTCTTGACATAAAATACGATAGTGCTCCATGGTAGGACATAAGCTGGATAGCAAGGAGCTCCATAACATGAACAAGTATGTGTTGGAGGGAAGGCAATAATGTTGTCGATGATAACACAAACCATCGAGGGCAAGAATAGTATTCCTCACCATGAACTCATTTGATATCCTGGAAGAGCTCATAAGGTTGATGATGATCACGGCACACTTTGTCGAGAGATTTCAGGATGTAATCGATCAACGATGACATCAAGTCAAATGAATGGTGAAGCGAAAGATTATTGGAACCAAGGGTACGACACAAACTCGAAATCAAGCTTGTTGTACAAGGCGACATGATATGACGAGGAAAATCGACATAAGCTTAGCTCATCATCGAAAGTGGTGCTCCGGGAATAAGGACCAGGCAGCACAGTTTAAATCATCAAGACAATGATATAGCCAAACAGGCTAGGAACGGCGTGATCGGGTACAAACTCTTACTTAAAGAAGATTACTAAGAGTTGTTAAACCGTAGTGCGGACTCGGTTCAGTTATCGGTGTCTTTGAGTGTTTAATAACTCAGAGCCCATGAAAAATTGTAATCGGTGAGAATGTAGTACTTGATGAAGAACTCATAAGAAGTTATGCAGTTCCAAGATAATCTCGAGATACCAGGGGGTAATACTCGAAGGCAGATCAAAGTAGAGGTTGGGTCGGGGTATTGATCCACAGAAGACAAGTGCTTAAACTTGCACAGGAAATGGTATTTAAAGAAGAACATGGTTGGAACCATGATTGCAAAGGATCAATTCACCGTTTCCAAAGGGTAATATATCACGGAAATAGTTACAAGAAGCTTCCATGATAGGATGTACATCGTGTCCATGGGCATGAACACAAAGTTCAAGGTCGACTCCCACTTCTCCAATGCATAACCTTTCATTCACTTCTCGCGTTCGATGAAGTGGTATTGTTAAAATTTTATCTGGCAAAATACCAGAAGAGTATGACTCGTGAAAACTTTCGAGTTCACACATATTAAGGAAGGCATAGGTTCAACCCATCGGGGCATCATGGAAACATATACCACAACTTCGATAGTAATTAACACAAGCTCGATAGTAGAGCATGGTTGACAAAAACAGAGGATACAATTTACCTAAGGTATTATGTATCAGGGAAAGAACTTCTCGAGGTTTTTGTATACGAAGGACACTGTCGGATGATATTTCAACAAATGATCCGGCGGTCCATAGTGGAGATGATGTGAGCATCGATACCCAATCAGAGGAAGAAAGAATGCAAATGCATCGATTTATAGAACATTTGAATAATTCAACATCTAAATAGTAAGGAATTATGATTTTCAAATCATGGGATCAGGAGCAAATGCTCTGATCAAGGATGGATAAGTCGACTAGACTTAGGGGTAATCAATGGCAATCTGATTGGCCGAGAACCAGCTCATGTTCGAAAAACGTCTGAGCCGGAAGATAATTTATAAGGATCAACTGATGAGTGTGTGCTTTCACACACATGTTTGAATCGATAGGACCAAAATGAAGGTGTCTAAGGATACTAACGAATATTGCCAGACATATGGAAAGCATCCATAATGCAAGCAGACAAGTATTGCCGAGCAATAAGCTACTAAGGATTTTTGGAGGATCAAATAGTATTTCGAAGACCAATGTGAAACACATGAACAAGTGGGGTTGAACGGATACTTAATAAGGCGAGAAATTAGTCATAGGGGTATTCCGGTGGCAAGGAACTGCTAGGCAGTAGGCATAAAGAATTCTCGGAATATCGAAGAGTATTTCAGGACATCTTGTAATAACAAGAGCAACTGGGGATGACAATATGAATGATAGGTGTAAGTAGTTATCCAGAGGGATTTATCGATGGGAATGAATTGCAAAAAGCGATGGCACATAGTCTTGAGAGCACATCGTAGAGTATCTTCGGAATCTTCTGGTGCAGCAGGCGGTCATCGGTAACAAGGGGCTCTCCGGGAGAAAGTACTTGCGAGAACCTAAAGTTAGTTTTGTTTTTAGCAAAATCATTTAACCCGAATAGAAGAGAGCTCAGAGTCCCAGAGTAAAGATCGAGGAGTAAAAGATCCTAATACCACCCAATGGCGACGTGGGCCCGTAAGGCACACAGCCAAGTTAGTAAAAGTTTTTTTTGCAATGTCTAGACTCAACTTCGGCCAAGGAGTTGGAAAGGGGATTCCTACAGGCAGTCGGCTCTGATACCAACTTGTGACGCCCCCGATTTAATCGTACACTAATCATGCACGCAAACGTGTACGATCAAGATCAGGGACTCACGGGAAGATATCACAACATAACTCTAAAAGTAAAATAAGTCATACAAGCATCATAATACAAGCCAGGGGCCTCGAGGGCTCGAATACAAGTGCTCGATCATAGACGAAGTCAGCGAAGCCACAATATCTGAGTACGCATATAAGTTAAACAAGTTGCCATAAGATGGCTAGCACAAACCGATACAAATCGAAGAGGCGCAGCCTCCCGCCTGGATCCTCCTAAACTACTCCCCGGTCGCCGCCGCAGCCGCACGTAGTAGTAGGCACCTCCAGTAGTAATCGCCATCGACGGTGGCGCTCGCCTCTGTTTCTCCGACATCTGGTTGAGACAACCGTAAAGAAAGGAAAGGGGGAAAAGGGGAGAAAGCAACCGTGAGTACTCATCCAAAGTACTCGCAAGCAAGGAGCTACACTACATATGCATGGGTATATGTGTAAGGAGGCCATATCGGTGGACCGAATCGCAGAATGCCGTAATAAGAGGGGATAGCTAATCCATCGTCAAGACTACGCTCGCAGCCTCCGCCTTGCAAAGATGTAGAAGAGAGTAGATTGAAGTCCTCCAAGTAGCATCTCCAAGTAGCATCTCCAAGTAGCATCTCCAAGTAGCATCTCCAGTAGCATCGCATAGCATAATCCTACCCGGCGATCCTCTCCTCGTCGCCCTGTTAGAGAGCGATCACCGGGTTGTATCCGCACTTGGAAGGGTGTGTTTTATTAAGTATCCAGTTCTAGTTGTCATAAGGTCAAGGTACAACTCCGGTCGCCCTTTACCGAGGGACACGGCTATTCAATAGATTAATCTTCCTGCAGGGTGCACCACATAACCCAACACGCTTGATCCCATTTGGCCGACACACTTTCTGGGTCATGCCCGCCTCGGAAGATCAACACGCCGCAGCCCCACCTAGGCACAACAGAGAGGTCAAGACGCCGGTCTAAACCCTATGCGCCGCAGGGTCCGCCCATCGCCTGAGCACACACTGCAACGTTGCGAGGGCGGCGGAAGCGTAACTAGCCCCTAATACAAGCGCAGCTTACGCTCCAATCCGGCCAAGCCGCCGCCGCCGACGCCAAGAAGGCTTCGGCGATACCACGACGCCGGGATACCCATAACTACTCCCACGTAGATGGTTAGTGCGATAGACCAAATGGCCGACTCGATCAAATACCAAGATCTCGTTAAGCGTGTTATTATGAATCAACCGCGACACCGATCGAGGCCAGCCCACCTCTCACCTAGGCGGTCTCAACTTGCCTGTCGCTCCGCCACAAAGATCCACACGAGGGCCGTCGGGACAAAGGTCCTTTCACCCCTAACTGCGTGAATCACTCGCGGTACTCTTCGAGCGCACCGACTTTAGTCACCATCCGTAGTATGTATGTATGTATAGTATATACCCGTGATCACCTCCCAAGTGATCACGGCCCGATAGTATAGCAAGGCGCATCGACAAGAATGTAGGGCCAATGATGATAAACTAGCATCCTATACTAAGTATTTAGGATTGCGGGTAAGGTATCAACAGATGTAGCCACAATGTCGCTATGCATCGTAATAGGATTATCGAAAAGCAAGAATATGCTACACTACTCTAATGCAAGCAGATAGAGGAGAATAGGCGATATCCGGTGATCAAGGGGGCTTGCCTGGTTGCTCTGGCAAGAAGGACGAGTCACCAACACCGTAGTCGAACTGGGGGTCGCCGGCAGTCTCGGGGTCTATCGGAAAGAAGTAACGGAGAGGGAACACAATAAATAACAGAGCAATCAAAGCATCACAAAGCGTAACAAGACAATACGCGGTGTTCGATGTGTCCTAACGCGGTAGTAGGTGATACCGGTGAAGGGGGGAAACATCCGGGAAAATATCCCCGGTGTTTCGTGTTTTCGGACAGGTGATCCGGAGGGGGAAAGTTGCGTGTTCGCTATGCTAGGGATGTGTGGCGATGAACGGAGGTGTATTCGGATTCGCCTCGCCGCTCGAGCAACTTTTATGTAGAAAACTTTTAATCCGAGCTACGGATTAAAAGATATGATTTTCTAAAGATTTTATTAATTTACGGATTTTAATTAATTATTTAATTAATTCGAAAATGAAATAATGACATCAGCATGATGTCATGCCGACGTCAAGCAGCTGATCGGTCAACTGACGATCAGGGTCAGTGGGACCCACCGCCATCCTCTCGATTAGGTTAATTAGGTTTAACTAACTAATTACTATTTAATTAAACTAATTAGTTAATTAGGTTAATCCAATTAGGATTAATTAACTTAATTAATTCCTTAATTAATTAATTTAATTATTATTATTTATTTAATTATTTTTTTATATATTTTAATTTAATTTTTTTTACCCTTTTATTTAAAACGTTCTGGGGGCTGGGCCCCACGTGTCGCTGGTTCTAGGGGCCGCGGGTTCCGGCGCTGGTGCTAATGAGCACAAACCAAAGAGCGCTATGGTGTGGTGGCGGGCGCACCCGACTTCGCTCGGCGGCCACGCACGACGCCGTAGTAGGGAGGCGGGTTCGAGGCGGCAGCGTCTTGAGGGAGCACAAAGAATGTGTGGCGGCCACGGGCGCTGGTGGGCGGCACATGCGCAGCAGTAGGGCGCTTCAAGACGACAATGAGGGCAACAGCGCTGCCGTGGCGCGGCGGAGGCGCCACGGGCGAGGCGAGGATGTGGTGAGCGCGTGAGTGCGCCAGACGGGCGGTGGTCACAGCATGCGCCGCTGCGATGAGCGCGTCCGTGTCTGCCGGGCGAAGTGTGCTCGGTGACGAGGGGAAGAGGAAGAGAGGGAAGGTCTGGCCTCACCGGGTTCGCAGGTCAAGGGCAGCGTGCTCGAGGTGGGGGGACGGGACGACGTGGACGGCGTGGAGGCGAACTGGGGGCGAGGAAGCGACCCGGCAGGGAGGAGCTCCCGCCGCCAGCTGTCAGCGGTTCCAGCGGCGGCCGGGACGCTGAACGGTGATTGGTGAACCTCTCCCGATCCAGATGGGATCGAGAGGAGAGGGGAGGTGGAGGAAGGCGAGGCGTCCGCGATCTTGGGGCAGCGGGCGGCGCTCGACGGGCCGGTGATGAGGCGAGGTGTGGCGTCGGTGAAGCGCCATGAGGGAGAGGAGAGGCGCAGAGAAGTCCTCGAGGGCGGGCGCCGAGTCTGGCCGGCGGTGGGTTTTAGCGGCCGCGACTTCGTGAGGCCGGGCGCGTGCAAGGGAGGGGGTCGAGCGAGGGCGGCGTCGGGTGGATCACGATCCAGATCGAGGGGAGGGAGGACGAGGAGCGGGCGTGGGGCGAGGGGAGTAGTGGGGACTTAGGGTTTCGGGAGGAGTGATAAGGAGGCCCGAATGGGCTGGTGGGCCGCGGTCTGGCTGCCACCGGGTCGTTCGTCCAAAGATGGGGGGGCCTTTTTCCTTTTTTTGTATTTATTTGTTTTCTGCTTATTAGTTTTCTATTTTATTTTCTATATATTTTGTTTTATAAAATATACAAGTAGTACCTAATTTAGTGTTACAAAATACCCCAATGCCACAAAAAGTTTGGTGACAAAATAAAATAGTTTAGTAATTTATTAGTTGTAAAAGGCATTTAACTAATTGTTTTTGCTATTGTTTAAAATATTTTAGAGTATTAAACCTTTTCTAAAATGTGGTTTCTCCACCATACTTACCTATGCATTATTTGGTGAATTTTAACATTTTAGTTTTAATATTTGAAAATTTTATTGTTTGCTTGATTTTGAATTTTGAATTATAATCGGTTTCGAACTAACACGAGATTAGCAACAGTAATCGAGGTGACGTGGCATCATTAGCAAAGGTTTACAGTAGCTTGATTATCCGGGCGTCACAGAGACGACACACAAGTCACCTAGTACCTACACAAACAATCAAGAACCTTGCAACCAACGCGATAAAGGGGTTGTCAATCCCTTCACGGCCAATCGCAAAAGTGAGATCTGATAGAGATAATAAAGTAAATATTTTTGGTATTTTTGTCGTATACATTGGAAAGTAAATATTGCAATAAAAAGGCACGGCGATAGAAATTGGCAAGTTGATTCAATATAATGGAAAAGAGCCCGGGGGCCATAGGTTTCACTAGTGGCTTCTATCAAGATAGCATGTATTACGGTGGGTGAACGAATTACTACCGAGTAATTGATAGAAAAGCGCATAATTATGATGACATCTCAGGCAATGATCATGAACATAGGCATCACGTCCCTGTGAAGTAGACCGAAAAGATTCTGCATCTACTATAATTACTCCACACATCGACCGCTATCCAACATGCATCTAGAGAATTAAGTTCATAAGAACGGAGTAACACATTAAGCAAGATGATATGATGTAGAGGGATAAACTCAAACAATATGATATAAGCCGCATCTTTTTATCCTCGATGGCAACAATACAATACGTGTCTTGCTGCCCCTACTGTCACTGGGAAAGGAAATCGCAAGATTGAACCCAAAACTAAGAACTTTTCCCATTGCAAGAAAGATCGATCTAGTAGGCGAAACTAAACCAATAATTCGAAGAGACTTGCAAAGATATCAAATCATGCATATAAGAATTCAGGGGAGAACCAAATAATATTCATGGATGATCAAGTTCATAAATCCACAATTCATTCGATCTCGGCAAACAAACCGCAAAAGAGTATTACATCGAATAGATCTCCAAGAACATCGAGGAGAACATGGTATTGAGAATCAAAGAGAGAGAAGAAGCCATCTAGAAGCCCTCCATCGGAAACTACTCACGCTTCATCAGAGAGGCAATGGTTGTGATGTAGAAGCCCTCCATGATCGACTCCCCCTCCGGTAGATCGCCAGAAAAGGCCCCAAGATGGGATCTCATGGGTACAAAAGGTTGTGGCGGTGGAAAAGTGGTTTCGTGGCTCCCCCTGATGTTTCTAGGGTATAAGAGTATATACAGGTGAAAGAAGTATGTCGGTGGAGCTTCAAAGGGCCCACGAGGTTGGGGGCGCCCCTACCCCTGGGCGCGTCCTCCTGCCTCGTGGCCTCCTCGTAGAGTCCCAGACTTCAACTCCAAGTCTTCTAGGTTGCTTTCAGTCCAAGAAAGATCCTCAGGAAGGTTTCATTCCGTTTGCACTCCATTTGATATTCCTTTTCTGTGGAACACTAAAATAGGCAAAAAAAACAGAAACTGGCACTGGGCCTCCGGTTAATAGGTTAGTCCCAAAAATAATATAAATGAGCATATTAAAGCCCATTAAACATCCAGAACAGACAATATAATAGCATGGAACAATAAAAAATTATAGGTATATTGGATACGTATCAACGGGAATGGGGAACGTGTCGATGGAGAGCTTGAAGGGGAAGCCCGTCAACCAGTGACGCCAGAGCCAGCAGGATGCAACCCCGGCAAGGCGTATTTCTGGGGGAGGAGGCGAAGCAGATGATGGTCCTGCCACTGATTGTCAGCTAGATTCGAAGTTGTTGTCCTCCCGCCCACTGTTGTCGTTGTCACTCACGTTGTCCTCCTCATCACTGTCGCTCAAGGAGGAGCTTTCGTCATTGGTGGAACTATCCACGCAGCACCCTAAGCGGATTCCTGAGCTCCCGAAGACCTTGACGGAGAGCAGGCCGTTCTCCATTAACTTGAAATGGAGAACGTGCCCCTCCGACAAGCTGTGGACGCGTGAAAAAGTTTTCCACCCGTGGCGAAGGTACATGACGTGAGGGCGGGGGATGCCGACATTGACCCACGTGCTCCCGTTCCCGTAGCCTCTCATGTGTAGCCTAAAAGCCTGTGGCGGATCATGCTCCATCACCTGAGCAAATGGGGTAGGAAGGCAGAGATGGCCTAACACACACTTGTATAGCCTGATGAAGAACTCGTAAGGATGATCTCCGACATGGCCGTCCATTGGAGGAGTGGGCGCCAGCGGAAGAGCAGCCAGCGCGCCGCCCCGTCCTCCTCTTCCCCAAGTACCGCGGCGACTTAAACCTCGTCCCCTTTATCTCCCCCTCATGGCGGGCTCCGCCGCCGGAAGCTCTTGAGGAGGAGGAATGTGCTGTCGAGCAGAAGCCCTCATCGCCGCCGTCGAAGCACTAGCACGCCCTCTCACCATGGCGAGTGGAAGAAAGATACCGAGCAGAAGGAGGAGGAGGCGAGTGCGGAAAGGCAACATCCCTCTGCATTTTTATAGAAGAGCAGGGTCGTAGCCTAGGCTCCCAGCCCAAGGGGCGGCTGCCCCGCACGACCAATGCGGACTCCTAAAGAATAGGGAATCGGAACCGACCCGCTACAACAATCAGCGACATCTGGTTTCCCATCTCGTTGTTAATGCCCATGTCCTCCGCATCCACCGCCTGCCCTTCCCAAGGCATGGGGGACACATGGCGAGCAAAGGGAGGCATGAGGACGGGTGGAGCGACCGTTTTTCACCCTGCGATCTTGGGGTGCGGTGCCACGCAGGCTACGACCCGAGTCCACTTAGTAAATGAGTAGCGCCCCTGCAAATCCCTCTTTTTTAATAAGGGAAGCACGGACCACCTCTTTACTATCGACTGCGAGATGACGCAAGCACGCTGAGGCCATCCCACGCACGACCCCCATGTCAAGCGTTCAATGCAAATCGTGGGGAAGCGCAACTGACTAAAAGATCGTGGAAGTTAAGTCTTTGCCACACACGCCCACGCACTGCTTTGAGCCTGGCCCAACTACGCCTTGCGCTCATGTGTGGCCCAGGGCCGGTGGCTACTATCGGTGTAAAAAAGTATGGGCTCTTTTTGTACCCCTTACGTGTGCACGGGCGGTCGTTGCCACTACTGCGGCAGGGCCCGACAGGACAGCAGAAGACAAAACACAAGACTACCAAAACATCACTCAATATAGAGAACAAGGACCATAGGACAAGCTGGACCTCCCCTGGCAACGTCCTTGCCGGGGCGGCTTGCGTGGCCCTGGCAAGCTCCTTGCCGGGGCAACAGACACAACACCAGCAAGGCCATCACCCTTGAGGCTGAGAATTCTAACACCATCGACAACGTTAAAGCCAAGATTTGGGACGCATGCGTGGTAGCATGTAGATCTTCTCGAAGATTGATAGCCTGCGGGTCCACATGGGACCAGAACACGAAGACCCCCGGCAAGACCCTTGCCGGTGACGACCACGAGGCCCCCGGCAAGCCTTGCTGGGGACGATTGCTTTGCCATGGCCAGGCGCGCGCCCGGCAAGGATTCGCCACCTCACCACCACTCCAGTGTGATGACCAGTGTGCCAACTAAGCAGGCGCCTGCATGGCGGTATGCAGACCTTCGTGGAGAATCTACCATCGCGTCAACACAGCAGCTAGTTAGTCAGCATGCCACTGCATGCCTCATCAGCCTGGATGCGTGTCGAAGCAAGGAGGGCACGTAGGAAGCGCATTAAATGTGTTTGCCCTACGGTGCCGAGCGATAAGCTCATGCATTGTAGCTCGCTTTCCACCTCATGTGTGCCACTGTGGCAACCCCTTTACGTATAAAAGGAGGCCCAAGGCGTACTTAGAGAGGATTCAGACTTTTTGGACTGTGCATGCACCGCAGCTAGTTTAAAAGCTAAAGAACACATATCCAGACAAGCAGGACTAGAGTATTACGCATCTTTACGGCCCGAACCTGGGTCAAATCCCCTTGTGCTGACTACTAGACCTGCTCTTCGTGAAGCTACTCTCCCCGCCGAATGTAGAAGGGGTTCCTCTGATCCCATAGGTCTTCGTTTCCGCGACAACGAGGTAGGCGGGCGGTAGGCATCAGGTCGGAGTACGATGGCACTGACGCCGTCGTCTCGTATTAACGGCTTGCTGCTCCATCTTTTGGCTCTTAACCTCCCCCCAGAACCATCATCACCAGCCTCTTCTGGACGGTTGCCGCGGGGGATGCCCTCTTGGTTCCTTCTCGCACTCGAGATGAATGTTGGGAGAAGGAGGGAAACAAAGGCATCATGAGGCTGCCCGTTTTATATTTCAAAGGATGTAGGCACTTGCCAAATTTTAGTCTCAAATATGTAATTTCTTCTATGCATGTTGATACGTCTCCAATGTATCGATAATTTTTTGTTATTCCATGCTATTATATTATCATTCTAGGATGTTTTACAATCATCTTATAATAATTTTATATCATTTTTTGGTACTAACCTATTTACATAGTGCCCAATGCTAGTTGTTGTTTTCTGCTTGTTTTTTACATCGCAGGAAATCAATATCAAACGGAGTCCAAACACAGGGAAACTTTTTGTGTTTTTTTTCTGGACTAGAAGACACAAAATGGGTCGAAGAAGTACCAGAGGGGTGCCCCCAGGGGGGCAAAACCCACCAGGGTGCACTTGGGGGCCCAGGCACGCCTAGGTGGGTTATGCCCACCTCGGTGGCCTCCCGCACCGCCTCTTTGCTCTATAAATACCCAAATATTCCAGAAACCCTAGGAGAGTCGACGAAAATCAATTCCAGCCACTGCAGGTTCTAGAACCACCAGATCCAATCTAAACGCCATCACGGAGGGGTTCAGCATGCCCATTGGTGCCTCTCGATGATGCATTTGTAGTTCATTATAGACCTACGGGTCCATAGTTAGTAGCTAGATGGCTTCCTCTCTCTTGTTTGATTCTCAATACAATGGTGTCTTGGAGATCCATATGATGTAACTTTTTTGCAGTGTGTTTGTTGGTATCCGATGAACTTTGAGTTTATGATTACATCTATGTTTTTATCCATGAAAGTTATTTGAGTCTTCTTTGATCTCTTATATCCATGATTGCTTATAATCTCGTATTTCTTCTCCGATATTTGGGTTTTGTTTGGCCAACTTGATCTATTTATCTTGCAATGGGAAGAGGTACTTTGTGATGGGTTCGATCTTACGGTGCTTGATCCCAATGACAGAAGGGGAACCAACATGTATGTATTGTTGATATTAAGGATAACGATATGGGGTCTATTTCTACATAAATAGATCTTGTCTACATCATGTCATCGTTCTTAGTGCATTACTCCTTTTTCCTATGAACTTAATACACTAGATGCATGCTGGATAGCGGTCGATGCATGGAGTGATAGTAGTATATGCAGGCAGGAGTCGGTCTACTAACCTTGGACGTGATGCCTATATAATGATCATTGCCTGGATATCCTCATGAGTATTTGAAGTTCTATCAATTGCCCAACAGTAATTTATTTGTCCACCATTTGCTATTTTTCTCGAGAGAAGCCACTAGTGAAACCAACGGCCCCCGGGTCTCTTCTTTAATATATTTGCCTTAGCGATTTATTTTCATTTGCTTTTATTTTCAAATCTATTAATCCAAGAATACAAAAAATACCTTGCTGCAATTTTTAGTAATTTATTTTATCTTGCGTTCCCGCGAGATCTATTTATCCAATCTACCACAATTTTACCTATCTTTCTACCCGTGAGGGATTGACAACCCCTCTCTTACATCGGGTTGCAAGTATTTGTTCTTAGTGTGCAGGAGCTGTTTACATGATGTTGAATGGTTCTCCTACTGGTTCGATAGCCTTGGTCTCATCACTGAGGGAAATACCTACCGTTGTTGTGCTGCATCATCCCTTCCTCTTTGGGGAAATATTGATGTAGTTCAAGCAAATATCAAAAGGAATTTATGGTGCTGTTGCCTTCTCTTTACGCTTCTCTCGTTGCGCTTTTTATTTTTCCTCTTTGGGTTAGTGGCATCGTCGTCATCCTCTGAGTGAACTTCGATGCCATCCTCTTCTCAGAGGATTTGCCTCTCTTCCTCTATACGGGCACACTTCACTACAAAAAAAGATACATCCATGACATTTTGGCCTGAATGAATTTTTTTCCTGTCATGCTTATGACACTTCTATGATGATAATTGTGAGAAAAACACGTATCATCATAGATGTGGTGGGCTCCTACTTCTATGAAAAAAAGCATGACCAAAAATGGGTTTTTCATCTTGCGCTGGCTGGAGACGCAGCTGCATGACATTCTTTGGGCCGTACCTGACGGAAAAACTCATGGTAGAAGCGAGGGCGAGGAAACTATCGGGGAGTTCCCGGTTACGGTTGGTGGTCGGGGCGAGCGATGCACTGTGGTTTGCGTGTTTCTCTCGTGTATGCGTGTGCGTGCGAGGCGTTGGCTAACTGAACCCGAGCGAGCGCACGTGACTGAACCCGAGCGATCGATCCCTTAGCTGTTAATTGTTCCCAAGCGATTCATTCGCTGCTGACTGAATCCGAGAGATCGATCACTACTGCTGCTTACTGAAGCCGATCAAGCCCCCGTGCGAGACGTAGCCAGCTGGTGTTGGGTTGCCTCTCGATGAACAGTGACCGTTGCTACCGTGCGAAAGGTACGTAGAACGACTCGAGATGTGGTGAGTCGAGCCGGTCAGTTTGCCGTGGATGAACAAATCCCGGTGGGGGTTGGATGAACAGGACCCCATGGTAGTAGGTCATTGCTGCTGGATGAACAGGACCCCGAGGAGGCCTCGACACCCCAGACGGTTGGGGGTGGATGAACAGGACCCTGTGGAGGCTCTATGAACAGTAGACGGTGCGGGCTAGATGAAGAGTCGCCCGTGGAGGAATAGTAGCTGGTGGAGGCTGGAGGAGGTCGACTGTGGATGAATAGTAGCCCGTGGAGGCTGGAGTGATGTAGTAGACGGTGGATGAACATGACCCCGTTTCGACCATAGGCGCTCCAACGGAAGTTCGTTTCCTCCGTTTGCGATACGACACACCACTCCTGATCAACAGGACCCCGTTTTGACCGTAGGCACTCGAACAGAAGTCTGTTTCCTTCGTTTTCTAATACTCCAGACCCTTCCTAATGAACATGACCCCGTTTCGACCGTCCGCAGTTGAACAGAAGGCCCGTTTCCTTCGTTATGTGGTACGCCAGACCTCCTTTTAGCTGTTCCGTCCAAGCCGATTGGCTCCTGATGAACGCGACGTATTCTAACCCAGTCGGTTGCCTCCCGATGAACACGACGCTATTTTCTCCGTCGCGACCCAGCCGGTTGGCTATCAATGAACAGGACGACATCGTTGTACGCATTTGAGACCCTACCCGTATGTACATACGTAGCCGTATTTACTTTCTTGCTGCATGGTTGTACGTACGTGTAGACGATCTTGACGGGATTGCGTGACATAGCTATGTCCGTGCCTCTACTATGACACGTGCCGCTCCTTACACGGCCACAGTTCATCGCTGCTGAGAGACCAATTGACCAGTATGTACGTACATGTTCGCGACAATGCTCCGTACGCTTCAACTAGGTGGGTCCCAGCTGTCAAGGAGGATAAGGACACACTTCCTTTCTTTCGAAGATATAGCTTTTGGGTCCCAACTGTCAGGGGGAAGAATCTTTTTTTTTGCTCGTAATATGGACACACTTCCTTGAGTGTGAAGATGTAGCTAGTGGGTCCCAGCTGTCAGGGGGGAAATGTTTTTTTCACAAAATACGGTGGCCCTTCCGGTGGGTCCCCACTGCTAGGTGGAGGAATCATTATTTTGCACATAATAAGGAGGCACTTCCTTGCAGTTGCCGTGGACCCAGTTGTCAGCCTCTCCACGTACATTCCTCTTCTGATGGAACTCGTTCCTTGACGAGGTTCACCATGCTGCGTCAAAAGCACCAAGGCGGGGATGATGACGAGGCCTAGGAAGGGAATGACCAGGACCCCGGAAGAATCGACAGTTGTTTCGCACGTCGAGGGGAGTATGAGGGTTTATTACTTCAACTATAGTGTGAGACTGCCATCGCCGAAGTATAATACGAGGTCTGGGTGAGTACATGGATAGACAGGCCGGTGATGGTAGTAGGGTGGGGCGATGAGGCTCTTGTGATGCCCTGGCCCAGCCGCCAGGGGCCTTGGAGCAAGCGGCATGGCCGATTTATGCTTTGGGAAGCTGGAGGAAGAAGACCAGAGGTTGAAGAAGTATGACGGGCGTTGGATGGACATCGTACGGTCACACTAGCTAGAATCGTTTATATTGACTAAGTTGAAAAATCATGCGTCCCCGTCAACTTAGTAGGCCCGAGAAGTATTATTTTTTTGTGCGTAATAAGGAGGCACTTCCTTGCGTGCGAACATATAGCTGGTGGGTCCAAGCTGTCTGTGGGAGGCATGTTTTTTAGCGAAATACAGAGGCCCTTCCGGTGGGTGGTCACTGTCAGGTGGAGGAATCATTATTTTGTGCATAATAAGGAGGCACTTACTAGCGTATGGCCATGGACCCAGCTGTCAGCCTCTCCATGTACATTCCTCTTCCCATGGATGTCATTCATTGACCATGTTCACCACGCCGTGCCGATAGCACCAAGGCGGTGGATGACGGCGAGGCCTAGTAAGGAATGACCCGGAGCCGAGGAAGACTCGACAGTGGTTACCCACGTGGTGGGGAGTACGAGGCTTCACTGGTTCGGTTGCCGTCGCCGGAAAATAACAGGAGGTGTGGGTGAGTAGAGGAATGGCCTGGCCAGCGATGGAGTAGGGTGGTGTGGTGTGACCTATGTGGCAGCAAAGACGGCCATGGGAGCCGGGAGCAGGCAGTCCCACCGGCGCTGGTTTGGGCGGTTGGAGCAAGAAGATCAGATATTGAAGAAGCAGCACGATCGTTGGATTAAAAGCAAACGGTCACAAGTCAGCCTCCAAATATGTCCCAAATAGCATACAACCCGAAATTTCTAGCCAGATTCAAATTAATTTTAAAACTAAACATACCTTAATTTAAATCCAATAAAATTTTACCCGCATGAAAACAATGACATCAAAAATATCAAAATCTGAAAGAAAAAAGTATTTTGGAACTAATTGCATGTTTGCTGTATTTTTTCGTTTTATAGCCCATTTCTTATTACTTATAGCCCATTTCTTATTACTTATAACCCATTTTATGGGCAAGCAGGGCGTAGAAAAGCAAGTAGACATACGTTGGTTATTCTGCAAAAAACAGAATAGCTGGGCTAGCCATTTTAGAAAGTAAAAAATACTGGGCTGGTCATGTGGTAAACATATGAAATAAAAGCCTAGGCTAGACGGCCACAGCTCACGCATAATCTAGTTGATACCCTTCCCCGTCTCAAAAACAAACAAACAAAAAGAAAATACAGCGTGCTTCTGACGCCCCCAATTCAATCGTACACTAATCATACACGCAAATGTGTACGATCAAGATCAGGTACTCACGGGTAGATATCGCAACACAACTCTATACATAAATTTAATAATACAATCTTTATATTACAAGCCAGGGGCCTCAAGGGATCAAATACATAAGCTCGAATACAAACGATTCAGCGGAAGCACCAATATCTGAGTACAGACATAAGTTAAACAAGTTTGACTTAAGAAGGCTAGTACAAAAGCTTCATCAATTGAAAAGGCAAGGCCTCCTGCCTGAGAGCCTCCTTACTACTCCTAGTCGTCGGCGGCCTCCACGTAGTAGTAGGCACCCTCAGTGTAGTATCAGTCATTGTTGAAGGAAGCATCTGGATCCTGGGCTCCACCATCTGGTTGCCGCATCCGAGAAGAATGGAAAATGGTGGAAAAGGGGGAGCAAAGCAAGCGTGAGTACTCATACAAAGTACTCGCAAGCAAGGATCTACACTACATATGGATCAGTATCAATTATATGGGTAGTATCTATGGACCAAACTGCAGAATGCCAGAAGAGAAGGGAAAGCCTAGCCTATCGAAGACTAGAATCTTCAAGCAGCTCCAAGAATCTCGCAGCATTCAGAAGAGTCTAGAATAGCAGATTATATTTAGCAAACATGTTGTAACATTAGCGCCCATAGATCACATCCTCGACTCCCTATGAGGAAACAATCTCGGAGCCACAATCCATTACATGCCTCAGCATTCAGTATCCAGTTCTAGTTGTATCGATCGGGATACAACTCCGAGCATCCGTTACCGTAGGACAGGATATTGATAGATGTTTTCTTCCTTGCAGGGGTGCACAAACTTACCCAACACGCTCGATCAACTCTAGCCAGACACACCATCAGGTAATGACCGGCCTCGGCCAATCAACACACCATAGTCCTACCTAGGGTCAACAGAAAGGCCAGCACGCCGATCTACATCCTAAATGCAAAGGAGTCATGGGCAAATCGTACTTTGCAATTCTGCGCATTGCGAGGGCGGCTGATGAGCAGACCTGGCAACCTCCTTTATATAAGGCAGGTGCTTAAAGTCCAACCCAGCGTGTGCCGCTCCATCGCTGACTTCAGTGATCTTTCAGCTGATACATACGATGTAGAGTGCCCATACTTATTCTCGTGTTATGGTTAGTGCTATCAGGCCAGAAGAGCCTCGGATCAAATATCCAAACTTCTAGTGGATTAGGACAGCGTGGTAACAAGCGCATTCTCACGATCGATGTGACCCCGTCGCCCCATCACATGGACTTGCATCAAGGGCTAAGAATGCCCGGCTATGCCACATAGTTGTCTCGCGGGCACCGTCCAGGTGAACCTGACTCCACATCACTCGCAAATATGCTCGTGCGGGTACCCACCAGGGCCGAACCGACTTTAGTATCATGGTTATGTGGTAAAGCCATAGAAACCATGTGTCCAAAACACCATGGGGGAACCTTGAGGAATCACCCTCGATGGAATTCCACCTAATGTAATCGTCAAGGTAAACCTAGGAGGAATCACCCTCGAGGTCCACTCTTGAGGAGTTGCACAACAGCATCGTTATTGGGAGTGGTCAAGGAGAAATCACCCTTGATGACCACTACCAAATAGCTACACTACATGGTTAACATCATAAGTGCTTATGAGGTATCACCCTCGGCACTCGATAGTAACTTTGCAGAGTCATACAACTAAGGGGGGTGATTTTCGGTCTTGGGGCCTGGACGTCGATCACGTTCATCGAGTCATCGAACATAAATCAGGGCAACTGGGACAAGGTGGGGGCCACTGATGGATATCTAACCAGCTGTTGTGGAGAACAAACACCTATGAGGCAGGGCCCCTTTCGGTCCGGCAGGGAGCGGAGGCCGCACGAAGAGCGGATCAAGGCGAAGCACGCGAGCGGGTTTACCCAGCTTCGGAGCTCTCCGGAGAGATAATACTCCTACTACTGCTTTGTGGTTGTATTATGTTCTTGCTCGAGAGCGTGGGAGTGTCCTGGTTTCGAATGAGTCGAACCCCTTCTACGTTGCGCAAGCGCCTCCTTTTATAGGCTCAAGGGGTCACCGACAGGTGGCAACGCATGCAGGGGTAAAAGTGTAAAAGGTGTGGTTGGTACAACCGCTATTACAGTGCCCCCTACCTAACTCTGACGGCAGGGGACAAAGGCATTTAATGCCCGTCTGAGTCACTTAAACAGTGCACAAAAGTGACCGTTAGGGGCGCCACCGCTTGCCACGATGGTCTTCTCGGCATGTCTGCTTGCCACCTCGCACCGCTTAGCTGCACAGCCTCTTGCCACGCACGTCTGGGAAAGTCTCAGCGCGACACGTAGGCGGATGTGCTGGAGCGCAGGCACAAAGTGGTAGACTTGCCGCGGCAAGTGCCTTGCCGCGATCGTAGTCTTGTCGCGCCCGGAAGCTTGTCGCTCCCCGGGTCTTGCCGGGACGTGCGGCATGTCGCGGCAAGTTGCTTGAAATGCCTTGGTTGTCCTTCCCGGCAAGCTCCTCTTGCCGGGGCCTTGACCTTCCCGGCAAACTCCTCTCGCTGGGGCCTTGTCTTCTTGGTTTAAACACTTTGTTCTTGAATGGCTCCAAAAGGAACCACGAAGGACCTTGGCGGGCACCCGGCAAGCCTTGCCGCGGGACGCTGCGACTGCCCGTGCACAAGTTCGGGATACTAAGGTACCCCTACTTTAGTACACCGACAGGAGCCCCCGGGCCTGGGCCACACACGGTGCCGAGCGCTGTTGGGCCACGCCCAAAACAGGGCACGGGCACACACGGCCTGGGTCCACACCGTATCTGACTCCGTATCCACCGCGCCCTCCCGTAACAGCACACGTCGAATGCGGCGTCGTGGTAGAGATCATGGGTGATTCTTTATTCGGAAAAAGTGTAACGTTCGCCTCCTCCTCTTTATAAGCAGGGGAAACAGGGGCAGTTCCCCCACCTTCGCCACTTGCAGTTCCAATCTCAGAAATCTCCGCCGCTCCCCTCCGCTTCCAAAGCCGAAAGAGAGCAGCGCTCCGCCCCCCGTCGCCACCGTCGCCACCAACGCCCTCGATCTCCCCCCACCGCCTCCGCCATGGCTCCGAAGTCCGGGAAGGGTGCGAAGTCGGCCGAGGCGCTGCGGCTTGAGGTGCTACAGAAGGAGCGGGCAACCTTCCCCCTTGAGCTCTCCACGAAGGAGTTGAGGGAGTGGTTCTATCTCTTCTGGTCGACGGAGACGCGAGCGCATCTGCGCACGCAGGTACTTTCCGCCGCCGCTTCCGCTTCAAAACGGGCTCCAAACGGATACCCCTTCTTTGTTTTGTTCTTCTATTGCAGGCTCTGCCCGCCCTTCTCTGAATTCTTTTGTGACATGATGAACACCTACGGGTTCCATCTCCTTGATTTCACCCCCAATGCTGTCCTGACCATGGCGGTTTTCGCACATCTCTGCGAAAACTTTGTCGGAATCCACCAAAACGTAGCCCTCTTCCGTCACTACTTCATGCCCCGGGTCGAGAGAGGAGAGCCCTTAGCTGGCAGGATTGCCTGGATCTCGAGAGCCGGCAAGAAGGAGGTCTATTTGGAGGGGGAGCTTCGCAGCAAATGGGAGGAGTGGAGAGCTGAATGGTGTTGGATCGTTGAGGAGAACCCGCAGCCATTCACTGCCCTGCGCCAAACCCCAGCGGTCTTGTGCAGCGATTGGGCGCCTGGTGGCAGACGATGCTAGGCTGAAGATCGCCACCACCCGGATCTTGCGACTCATGCTTGCTGGGCTCACTCTAGGCGCTATTGGCGCGGACTTTCTTCGCCGCTGCATCGCCCCTCTGCAGGAGAGGGGGAGGCCCACCTGGCTGTTCGGGGGCCTGGCGGACATCATGAGGCTGCACCTGGGCCTCAACTTCAATTTCACTGTCTTGGAGTTGGATGGGATGCTCAAGGAGCTGTTCAAGCACGACCCCAATCATCCCGAGTGGTTCAGGCTGCCGCAGGGCGTCGTACCGTTGTGCAACAACTCCTCGCTCGATCGCATCCGCGCAATGATTCCGGAGTGCGACTCGCATGGAATTATTCCAACTTGGTAGGAGCCCGCCGACGACGTCGTGCAGCAGTTCTTCGATAGCTTGGTGGAGGTGGCGGTCCGCGCCGACGAGCAGAGGAGCCTCACCCGCGACACCACCAAAGACGAGATGCGGCACATCGCCACCAGGGCGGAAGAGGCGGCGGCAGCCGCCTTGTGGCAGTTGGGTTTCTTGTGGAGGAGGCAGAGGTAGCCGGGCGGCAAGCCTTGCCGATCGAGGCAGCTTGTCGGGAAATCGTCTGCGGGGAGGGTCGAAGCGAATCGGCGAGCCTGCCGAGGATGCAAGCGGCGGCCGTCTTCAAGCAACTTGCCGCAAGCGTAGCTCGCAGTGCAGCCCCCAGCTCCACCAAGAAGGCGCCTCCGCAGGACCGGAGACATAGCAGGGCGGCAAACGGGTCAACAGCCGCTGCGCCGCGGGACACGCTCCACCGCGACAAGCACCGTTGCCGCGGGAGCATCTCATGCCGCGCCGGCGACTGGAGCGGAGTCCTCTCGGGCCGCCGCTTCTGATCCTGCCGCAGCTCCCGCCAAGCGGCCCACGGAGCCTACTCCTCCGCCTCATCGTGCTGAAAGAGTACCGGACTTCGACCTCTCCGCGCTCAGCTCCGACGAGGAGGAAGAAGAGGAGTAAGTTTCTCTGTTGTGTTTGTATTTCTTCAATTCTTGCTATTTCTTGTCTTGTATTTGATCTGCTTTCTTCTGAACCTTGTTCCTTTTCAGGACTCTGGCCCAGAGAGCGGCGAAGAGAGCCAAGGTCCCCGTGGTTGTCGTCGAGGACGATCCCGTCGTGACGACAGAGGGCGCGTCCGAGACCACCTTGTCGGACCCGGCAACCACTCCTCGAAGCAGCACCCAGCGCAGCCCCAGCGTAAGTACATAGTCTTACTTCTCGCTGTTGGGTGCGCATAGGTGTTCTTTCTTTGTGATCCCCCAGTGGTGGAGCCCATGACTACAGAGCCCAGCACAGGTAATCCTTCTTGTCGGAAAACTTCCCTTGGGTTCTTCTTCTTCTGATCTTCTTTTTGGATATTTGCTTGACTCTTCTCACTCTTCCGTCTGCCAGATCCACCTTCCACGGAGCCGTTGGAGACCGAGGCCACCGGCGAGGAGGACGTGCGCGGCAACACTGACGACGCTGCCACCACCGAAGAAGAGGCCGGCGCTAATGATCCCGCCGGCGAAGAGGCCGCCAAGGCTGCCGGCGCAGGTGCTGGCCAGGGATCCGGTGATCGTACTGACGACCCTGGGCCACAGGAGCGCAAGGCGCTACGCCGACCACGGATCCCTCTGCCGTTGACGCAGCGCCAGGCTCCGAAGAGCCCCAGCCCGGCGTCTACTTGAAGGCCGGCGACGGTATCTTCGTCAAGCTCCCCTGGGCTTCAAGCTCCAGGGCGCCGGTCGAAGGAGAAGCTTTTGACAGAGAAGTGCTCGCCTCTGCTGGGTTGACAATGGTCAACACGCCAAGCAGCAGCAGCGGCGAGCCTGAGGAGGAACAGCTACTGCGCAGGCTGCTATCACTCTACCGCGCCGACAAATAAACTGGAGTCCCGGAAGCGCTTGTCGCGTGGCGGGAGTTGACATTGAAGCATGCGGAGGAGCTCCATAATCGCAACCAAGAGGCCCTCCATCCATCGCGAGAGGAGGGCGCAGCTTGTCGAGGCGGCGAAGGCCTTCCTCCTCGAGAAGGCGAAGCCGAAAGCAACAGCGGCTTGCCGCCGAGGAGCTGTCCGTCTTGGGAAGGTGGTGGCGCAGCGGAAGGTCAATCTGGACAGCTATGAGGAAGAGCTTGCCGCGCGCGAGGAGACACTTGGCGGGGCCCTCAAGGAAGCGAAGGATGCTGCTGCAGCTGCCGAGGCCGCCAAGAAGGAGCTGCAGGTGAAGGTGACGCAGCTAGAAGCCAATCTCAAGGCAAAGAATGAAGAGCTTGTCGCGCTCCAGCGCGAGCACGAGAAGGACGCCCTTGCCCATGGTGAGCTGCAGTGTCGTCTCCTCGAGAGGGGCAAAGAGCTGAGCGCCGCCAAAGACTCAAATGCTAATCTGGAGCTGAAGCTGGCCACGCTGACTGAGATGCTGGACGGCGCCAAGAAGCGGGAGGAGACCTTGAAGGAGGAGATCAAGGCCAACGAGGCGCTGCTGACGAGGGTCGCCGAAACCCAGAACACCTTCCGGGGATCTTGTGGAGCTCGGATGGAGGCCTCGTGAACATCGCCATGTCATTGACGAGGAGCCGACGCAATGGAAATGGAGGGTTTGGGTACTCTTCCGACGAGAACCTCCAGCCCAGCGCCAAGCTCACTCTGTTCTTCAAGGGCGTGGCGACGGCCCTCCAGCAACTCCGGGAAAGGATCCCAAAGCAGCTGGCCGTTGAGTCGCGCACGATCTGCACCGGAGTTCTGGAGAAGGTGTTGGTGAAGGTGGTCTTCCGCAACCCAGGCCTCAACCTCACCAACGTCCTCAAGAAGCTGCCGGCGGGTGCTGATCTTGAAGAGCTCAAAGCCCTTGTCGCGCCCACTGTGGACAAGGTGAATGAAGTCAGGAGGGTTGATGGCGGCCGAGTAGATTAGACCGCCCGTTTCTCCCTTTCCTTGCCGTTGTTAGACATGTTACAGGAACAATCTATTAGAGGCGGCAAGTTATCTTTGTAATATAACTTTATCTTGGGCAGTATTTGCTATGTTATCCCGTTTACTTGATTCCTTCCTTTGTATGTTTTTACCCTACGTTTTCAGGGAACTTGCCGGCGCAGGCACCCTTGCCGCGGGCGCTGAGTGCGGAACATCAGCAGCCTGCTGGCGGTGGCGCTTCCGGCAAGAAACCTCATCGCGACTAGTCGCAGCACACTTAAGTCATTGAGCGGACTCGAAAAAAAGTAAGGGCACAACTAGCTATGAGTTGGTTCCTCCGCGCACAGGTTTTCCATACAATGCGCGGTCGTTTCAAGGAAGATAACTTAAAAAATTTTAAAACTGGTTATGTTCAAACTTTGGCAACTTAGCTTTTCTGTTGTTTGCGTCCCGGCAAGGCGATACTTTCTTGAACGACGCCTGGTCCACAACATTGTCTTCTCCTTCCCCTCGGTGAACTTGTGGGCGAGGGAACCTTCCCTTTTCTTGAGAAAAAGAAAGAAGAGAAAATAAAGATATGGAGCCTTAAGGCTCGTTATTGCTTACCGGGGGCAAGTGCTGCACAAAGTGTCAGATAATACATGGAAAAAATAAAAAAGCATGAAATTTGACAAGATGTGGGGAGCACATGAGCTTTATTTATGCACGGGATCTGCACCCGGCTTTGTACAAAGGGTTACATGCAACAGCGGCAAGGCTTGTACAAAAGGTGGTTGCTGGAACGGGTTCCGGCAACCGCGCCTTATGGGTAAAACTTACGAAGATGCTCAATGTTCCAGAGTTGCTCATCGGAGAGCCATCTTGGTCTCAAAGCGGACGGCGCCGGGCCTAGTGACTCGCTTCACCCGATAAGGGCCTTCCCACTTCAGCGTCAACTTGTTGGAATTCTTGGCGGATTGAACGCGCCAAAGAACAAGGTCGCCTTCCTCGAGGCTTCTGGCATTAACTTTGCGGCTATGGTAGCGGCGCAAAGCTTGCTGGTATCGAGCAGCTCGTACAGCAGCCTAATGACGATCTTCCTCAAGGAGCAGCGCATCATCCTGTGGCAGCTGCTCTTGCTCAAGCTCATCATAAGCGAGCACTCGAGGCGATCCGTATATGAGTTCTGTGGGGAGAACTGCCTCTTCTCCATAGACTAGAGCGAAAGGTGTCTGGCCAGTGGCTCGATTTGGCGTCGTCCTGATCGACCAAAGAACCCCCGGCAGCTCCTCAATCCAGTTCTTTCCGCACTTGTGCAGCCTGTCGAAAGTCCTGGTCTTGAGCCCGTGCAACACTTCAGCGTTTGCCCTCTCCGCTTGACCGTTGCTTCTCGGGTGAGCAACAGAAGCGAAGCAGATCTTGGACGTACTGCATGAAGGTGCGGCTCGTGAATTGCTTGCCGTTGTCGGTGATGATCCTGTTAGGGACTCCGAAATGGCAAACAATCGACCTGAAGAACTTGATCTTGTTGTCTGTCACCTTCCTCACTTGCTTCTTCTTCCGCCACTTTGTGAACTATTCGATTACAGCGTACAAGTACTCAAAGCCCCGGCAGCCGGGAAGGGCCGAGGATGTCGAGCCCCGCACAAAAATGGCGGGATAAAGGGATTGTCTAGAGAGCTTGAGCTGGCTGGTGTATCTCGCTTGGAATGGAACTATACGCTTCACATTTGGTTACTTGTGCGATTGCATCTGGAGGCTGTTGGCCAAAAGAAACCTTGCTTGGAATGCTTTGCCGCCAAGTGCTCTTGCGCTAATGTGGTGACCACATATGCCTCCATGTATCTCCGCCAACAGCTCATCCATCTTCCCGGGAATGCACTTCAATTTCACTCCGTTGAATCTTCTTACAGAAAGTATGTCATCGACAAACTGGTACATACTTGATTGCCGGGCTACTCTCTCGCTTCTTCTTGCTCTTGGGAAGTTCTCTGTCAAGAAGAAGCGGACAATCTGCTTGTGTCGATGCCGAGCTTGCGGCTCGACAACAAGGACTAAAGGCACATATGCTGCTTGCGGGAACATCCGCTTCTCGGCAAGAACCTGCGGCTCAGCGGAGCTTGATGTTCCCGGAAAGCTTGCCGAGCAAAACTTGTCGAGGCGTCGCTTCAACGGAACAAACCTTAGGGCTTGTCGGAGCGGACTGCTCCTCAGCACTCTTGGTGTTGATCTTGGGGACTTTCTTGGCGGCGGCTTCGGGGAGCTCTGCCGGAAAGTAGTCACCGGAAATCAACTTCCTTTTCTTGCTCTGTCCAGTTGATGGTGATACAGATGGTTGAGTCAGCTTGAGCACAAAGATCCCTGGTTCCACAGGTAACTTAAGTGCGGCGCACTTTGACAGGCCATCTGCAATGTCGTTCTGAGCTCTCGGAACATGTTCCATCTGTAGACCGCCAAAGTGCTCTTCCAACTTTCTCACTTCATCAATGTAAGCTTCCATCAACGGACTCTGATAATCTTTATTCACTTGGCGGACGACAAGCTGCAAGTCACCCCTGACAATGAGCTTCTTGATCCCAAGGTCTGCCGCGATCCTGAGTCCGGCAAGCAAACCTTCATACTCTGCAGTATTGTTTGTTGCTTGCTCCTTGGGAAAGTGCATCTGGACCACGTACTTGAGGTGCTCTCCGGTGGGTGCGACAAGTAACACGCCCGCACCGGCGCCTTGCAGCGAGAAGGCACCATCAATGTACATGATCCATTCTTTGTTTGCCTCCTTGTCAGGGATGCTCGTTTCCGGAATTTCTTCATCAGGTGTTGGTGTCCATTCTGCTATGAATTCTGCCAATGCTCGGCTCTGGATAGTTGAAGTACTCTCAAACTTAAGGCCAAAGCTTGACAGTTCTAGTGCCCACTCGACAATCCTGCCTGTTGCTTCTGGATTCTGCAATATCCTCTTCAACGGAAAGCGAGTGACAACTGTGATCTCATGTGCTTGAAAGTAATGGCGCAGCTTCCTCGAGGCCATGAGAAGGCTGAAGAGCAATTTCTGCACACCAGAGTACCTTGACCTAGCCCCTGCAGAAGGGAACCGACAAAAATAAACTAGGCGCTGCACCATCTTCTTCATTTCTCTTCTGTGTCTCACGCAGATCCATCCTTGTCGGGACTAGAGCTTGTCGGGAAGCCCCACCTTGTCATTGGGGCGCTTGCCGTGGTCGCTGGCTCATCATCCGCCTCCCTTTCGCTACTAACGCAGCACTAACCACTTGATTGGTTGCCGCTAGATATAGCAGCAACTTCTCTTGCGGCTTCGGTGCGACAAGTATTGGAGTGGAGGACAGGTATCTTTTCAAGTCCTGCAGCGCAGCCTCCGCTTCCGGAGTCCATTTCATTGGACCTGCCTTTTTCAATATTTTGAAAAATGCCAGGGCGCACTTCGCAGACTTAGAGATAAACCTGCTGAGAGCAGCCACGCAGCCGGCAAGCCTTCGCACATCCATGACGCGCTTCGGTGCTTCAATCTGCTCAATGGCCTTGATCTTGTCGGGATTGGCTTCAATTCCCCACTGAGATATGAAGAACCCGAGAAGCTTGTCGGAAGGGACTCCAAACACACACTTCTCGGGGTTGAGCTTGAGGTTGATCTTACGCAGATTTGCAAAGGTCTCGTCCAAATCTTGGATCAGAGTTGCTCTGTCTTTGCTTTTGACCACTATGTCATCCATGTAAGCTTCTACATTTCTGTGTAACTGTGGCTCAAAAGCTTCATGAACTACCCTTGCAAATGTTGAACCAGCATTCTTTAGTCCAAAAGGCATCTGTACAAAACAGTATGTGCCACATGGAGTGATGAATGCGATTTTCTCCTCATCCTCTTCTGCCATGAAGATCTGATGATATCCTGAATATGCATCAAGAAATGAAAGCAAATCACATCCTGCAAAAACGAGTAGGATCGAAGAAGGTGAGAGTGTCTAGAGGGGGGGTGATTAGACTACTCGACAAGATAAAAATTATGCCTTTTGACAAAGACAAGTTTTTGGCAGATTTTGCATATCACACAAGTCAAGTAGCATACTACACATGCAATTCTAGAGTATGGGCAGCGGAAAGTAAATTGCACAAGTAGTAAAGAAAGTGGAGAAGATCAAGCGCAATTTGGAACACGGAGATTTTTCTCGTGGTTCCGATAGGTGGTGCTATCGTCAATCCACGTTGATGGAGACTTCAACCCACGGAGGTAGCAGCTGCGAGAGTCCACGGAGGCTCCACCCACGAAGGGTCCACGAAGAAGCAACCTTGTCTATGCCATCATGGCATCGCCCACGGAGGCTAGCCTTACTCGGGGTAGATCTTCACAGTAAGCGATCTCCTTGCCCTTACAAACTTCTTGGTTCAACTCCACATCTCGTGGAGGCTCCCAAGCGACACCTAACCAATCTAGGAGGCACCACCCTCCAAAAGGTAATAGATGGTGTTGATGATGATGAACTCCTTGCTCTTGTGCTTCAAATGATAATCTCCCCAACACTCAACTCTCCTCACTGATTTGGCTGTGGTGGAAGAAAGGATTGAGTGGAAAGCAACTTGGGAAGGCTAGAGATCAAGCTTCATATGGTGGGAGTGGAGCAACTTGATCTCAACACAAGGGTAGGTAGTTTTCTTCTCAGAAATGTAAGGTAGGAGTGGTAGTTCTTTCTGATGGCTCTCTCCACGAATGAAGAGGGGGTGGAGGGGTATTTATAGCCTCCACACAAAATCCAACCGTTACACACATTTGACCAATCTCGGTGGGACCGAAGTTGACAACTCGGTGAGACCGAAAGTTCAAATCATGTGAACGTTGGGATTTTCGGTGGGACCGAAAATACAATCTCGGTGAGTCCGATTCGTGTAAAGACTAGGGCTTGCCAATCTCGGTGGGACCGACTTCATCATCTCGGTGACACCGATTTGATGACAGAAGGTTACAGAAGCTTGGCAACTCAAGTTTCGGTGAGACCGAGTTCAAAATCGGAAAATCCGAGATTTCTAGGGTTTGGCTTTATGGTGAGGTGGTTCATCTCGGTGTGGTGAGTTTAGGAAATCGGTGGGACCGAGATTACTTATGAGTGTATTATGGAAGTGAGAGTTGCGATAGTTTAGGAGATGTATCACTAAGCACTTTGAGCAACGGATCATTATCATAACCTCATCCCTTTTAATAGTATTGGCTTTCCTATGGACTCAATGTGATCTTGGATCACTAAACCAAAAATGGAGTCTTGAGCTTTTGCCAATGCTTGCCTTAGCATTTTGAGGGTCCACCTCTTGATCCTTTTGCCATGCCAATGTGATTGACCTTCTGAAACATACTTGATAAAAGCATTAGTCCAACCACAAAGTATGTTGTCATTAATTACCAAAACCACCCGAGGAGCAAATGTGCTTTCAATCTCCCCTTTTTGGTAATTGATGGCAACACACAAAACAAGACATCAAAGCTTCTTGAAAGAAAGACAGAATTATCACTAAAGCTTTGACAAACATGTAGTACACAGGCTCCCCTACAAGTGTGCAAGATTTTCATAAATTATGGTTTTGGACTACCACAAGCACACAAGAGAAAAGGCAAGATGTGCTACATGCAGCTTGGCTATATGCATCGAGCAGATGAAAAGAAGTGAGTGATAATGCATATGTGCATGGTGATTTCTTGCAAACAAGTATTCACAAGCAAGTCACCATCATGCACATTCTGCAAGATGCATATACTTACCTTGAGGTTCCTTGGCATTGTACACGAAGAAATAAACTTGGGAAAACAAGGTTAGATAACACAAGAGTATTTCTTCAACCAACTGCAAGAACATCAAGAGTACCAAGCCAGGATGACATGTATAAAGAGTGTCTCATATTGAGCACAAGCTTGAATCAACAAACATGTCTCCGAAACTAAAAGATTTTCAATGAACTCGAGAGATTTTGCTTTCCATAAGATATCAATTGTGAAGGTTCCTCTCCTTTGAGTTGTCTCGATCAAGGGTTTGATGGAAAAGCAAAATCAAAGAATGATGCCAAATGTAATATCCAATGTGGAACACGACAAAGCTTTGATGTGATTCTCTCCCCTTAAGGTAAGATTGCTCTTCTTCTCCCCTAAATCTTCTCTTCTCCCCTCCCCTAAATCTTCTCCCCTTTGACATCAAGTGCGAAAAGGACAGCAAACTAGGAAGGTCGGGAAATGATGGAAAGAAGTGGGATCCTTAAGAATCTGGCAGGGCAATAAGAAACATGCATAGAGAATCATTGAGTGGAGCTGCGAAAGATGATATCTGAAAGAAAAAAATCGGTGACACGAATTGAGATGGATCGGTGGGTCAGAAAGTCGGGACTTAGGGCAGATCCTTTTCGGTCGAGACCGAAATATTTAAGTCGGTGGCCTTGAGTTTAATTCAAGGAAATCTGAAATAATTCAGCTCACTTTGCAAGGAATGTTTCAAAGGATTTGCAATGAATTTGTAAATGATTTTCAAGGAATTGATCGAGCCAAAAGATATTCACAAAAGCAGAAGAATAGAAATGAAAAAGATTGCTAGATGAAGGTTTTTTTTATACAATGAAAACTCAATGAGAGAACATAAGAGAAAATAGAAAAACTCCAAAACATATGTACTTCATCTAGATAAGGTCGGCGACAAGGTCACCTATGTTTGAGTATATTGACTTAGGAGTCAAATGAGAACATTTGATCATAGGTCATACTCATCGTTTAAGCACAAAATGGGGTTGCCATTTTTCAATTAAGCATTTGATGTGTTCACATCTTATGGAGCTGCTTGTACTCATGTCTTTGAGCAAAGCTTCTTAAAGATGTGAAGAACATACCTTGGGCTTGTTGTTGCTTTGTTCATGTAGGTGAACTTGATGTAGGTGCTCATAGAATGTGAAGTTGGAGCACCATTTCCACTTGTGTAGTTCATCTTCCTACATGGGTTAGGCAAGCAAGGAAATACTCAAGGATATCCAAGATGACAAGAGTGAAATACTAGATGTATAAGGTGTCAAAAAGGATATGTGGAATTTTGTTCCTTGAACTCAACATCCCAAAGGGCTAGATACTTGGTCAATGACAAGATTACTCAAGATTTGAGTGTGTGGTAATCTTGTGGAATGTAGATCATCCAAGTACACGCAAGGAGTTAGATGCAATACAAGGGGCAAATGTGTCCAAGACATATGATCATCATCATAAGAGAAATATCAAGGATTAGTCAAGTAGGCTCATGCCTTGCATGCATCAATGGAGTTTTCACTCCAAGTTTGAAGCATCAATGATGTTCAACTCACTCCTTAAGCGACAAAACACTTTCTCATCAAGTGGTTTTGTAAAGATATCAGCAAGTTGTTTGTCGATCGAACATGCTTAAGATTGATGTCACCCTTGGCAATGTGATCACGAATAAAATGGTGACGAACTTCAATATGTTTCGTTCGAGAGTGTTGCACGGGATTGTGTCCAATCTTAATCGCACTCTCATTGTCACAAAGCAAAGGAACATGTCTCACATGTATCCCATAATCCTTAAGCGTTTGTGTCATCCATAGCAACTGAGCACAACATGAACCAGCAGCAATATATTACCTTGGCGGTGGATAATGATACGAATTTTGTTTCTTGGAGGACCAAGATACAAGGGATCGACCAAGGAATTGACACGTGCCGAAGTTGACTTTCTATCAACCTGTCACGGCATAGTCCGAGTCGGAATAGCCAACAAGATCGAAAGAGGCCCTCTTAGGATACCAAATGCCAAAGTTTGGTGTGTGTATCAAATATCTCACAATTCTTTTAACAGCTTTAAGATGACATTCTTTAGGGGCTGCTTGATATCGAGCACACATGCATACACTCAACATTATGTCAGGACGAGAAGCACAGAGATATAGTAGAGAACCAATCATAGATCGGTAAACCTTTTGATCAACGGGTTCTCCATCTTTTGTCAAGTCATTATGTCCACTTGTAGGCATGGGGTTCTCATACCTTTGCTTTCTTGCATGTTGAACTTCTTGAAGAGATCCTTGGTGTACTTTGTTTGTGAGACAAAGGTACCCTCCTTAGATTGCTTGATTTGCAACCCAAGGAAGAATTTGAGTTCACTCATCATGGACATCTCATACTTCTCCGACATGAGCTTTCCAAACTTCTCGCTAAAATGAGGTTAGTTGAACCAAAGATAATATCATCAACATATATTTGGCACACAAATAGTTCACCATCAACCCTTTTAAGTGAATAGCGTTGAGTCTATTTTCCAATCTCAAATCCTTTTCAAGAAGAAAGCTAGTCAAGCATTTGTACCAAGCTCTAGGAGCTTGTTTAAGACCATAAAGAGCTTTGTGCAACTTGTAAACATGATTAGGCTTTTAGGATTCACAAATCCGGAGGTTGTTTCACAAATACTTCCTCCTCAATTTCACCATTTAGGAAAGCACTTTTAATGTCCATTTGATAGAGAGTAATATCATGGTGATTGGCATAAGCAAGAAGAATGCGAATGGACTCAAGTCTAGCAGGGGCATAGGTCTCACCATAGTCCATACCTTCGACTTGTGTGTAACCTTGAGCTCTGAGGCGAGCCTTGTTGCGGATGACTTGTCCATCTTCATCTTGCTTGTTCCGAAACACCCATTTGGTTCCAATGACGTTTTGATCATCCTTGGGCTTCTCTACCAAAGTCCATACATTGTTCCTCTCGAAGTTGTGTAGCTCTTCGTGCATAGCGTTCACCCAATCCGGGTCTTCAAGTGCTTCTTCTACCTTCATAGGTTCAAGACTAGAGATAAATGAGTAATGCTCACAAAAGTTAGCTAAGCGAGTTTTAGGCGAGTAATTCTCCGGTCGATGTCGTTCATCATTTGTTCCACGGGATGATTCTTCTTGACTCTTGCTCGAACTCGAGATAGCTTTTGTTGTGGTTGTGGCTGAGCTTCCTCATCATCCTCATCTTCCTCTTCTTCTTCATTGTTGTTGGTGTTGTCTTGAGGCGGTGGAGAAGGAGGTTGTGGTGGATCTTCTTGTTGCACTTCCTCATCTTGGTGAGTTCCACTTGTGGAGGCCTCCATGTTGCCTTGAGGTTCATCTTGCCGTGAGGTAGGGGGCTCCACATATGTAGATGAGGTACTCTCCTTCACTTCCATGGGACGGATCTTTCCAATAGATAAATCTTGAATGGCTTCTGATGGGTCCTTGTCTCCTACATCAATAGGCATTTGCTCTACTTGCGAGCCATTAGATTCATCAAACTTCACATCTACCGTCTCTTCAACCTTTGGGTGAAATTATTGTGAACACGGTAGGTGTGGGAGTTTGATCCATAACCAGAAAAAAGCCTTCATGAGTTTTAGGAGCAAATTTAGACCGACGATGCTTATCAAGGATATAGCATTTTGAACCAAAGACACGAAAGTATCCCACTTGGGGTTTGTTACGGTGAGGAGCTCGTATGAAGTCTTGCCGAGGAGCTTATGAAGATAAAGCTGTTGATAGCATGACAAGCTGTCTCGACGGCTTCACCCCAAAAGTGCTTGATGTCTTGTATTCATCAAGCATCGTTCTCGCCATCTCTATGAGCGTTCGGTTCTTCCTCTCAACAACTCCATTTTGTTGAGGAGTGTATGCGTAACCGAGAACTCATGTAGAATCCCTTCCTCATCGAGAAAAGAGTCTACATGGGCGTTCTTGAACTCCGTTCCATTGTCCTCGAACTTTCTTGATCTTCACCTCAAATTGATTTTGGGCCTTTCTAGCAAAGGTTTTGAAGATTCTCTGAACCTGTGATTTGTCATCAAGGAAAAATACCCACGTAAATCTGGAATAATCATCAACTATAACTAGACCAAAGGAGTTACCACCAAGGCTTTTGTAAGCATTGGGACGAAGAGATCCATATGAAGAAGCTCAAGCGGTCTCCTTGTGGTCATGATGTTCTTCACGGATGACTTCCACCTACTTGTTTTCTGCTGACAAGCACTACAAAGTCTATCTTTGTCAAAGAAAACATCTTTAACACCAAGAATATGATCACCTTTGATTAGCTTGTCTAGATTACGCATACCAACATGTCCAAGCCTTCTATGCCATAACCAACCTTTAGCGGATTTAGCAATGAAGCAAGTTCTAGGTTGAGCTTTCTTAGTGAAATCAACAATATATAGATCACCTCTACGGATACGGTAAATACCATGTTATGATTGTCACGACGAAAGACTTGGCAATCTACTTGATGAATAGCACATTGAATCCAAAGTCAGCTAATCTAGACACGGAAAGTAAATTGTATCCAAGTGATTCAACAAGCATGACATTTTGAATAGAGCTATCATGAGATATGGCCACCTTACCAAGGCCAAGTACCTTACCCTTGGAGTTGTCTCCAAAAGTCACATACTTGCGTGGACCATCGTTCTTTGCAAGCTCTCGAAACATGTCTTCGTCTCCGGTCATGTGATCGGTGCATCCACTATCAAGAATCCACTCTTTTCCACGGATATGTAGTCTCTCAGATTGCCATAAGATTGAGACTCTTCATGATCTTGTCTAGCTCGGTGTCGAATCGGATAATCATCATCATGCTCATGCTCATCATCATATTGACCCATAGATTGTTCATCATCAACACCTAGGTCAATTTGACAATGACTTGCATTAGTTTTGTCAATGTGACAATAATCATCGGAATGCAATACAAGAGCATTTCTAATTAGAGCATTGATAAGACAAGGATCACCCTTCTTTTCATGAGATCACGAAGCTCAAAGAAGCATTTATCAAAGTTGGGATCATTAGGGCGCATCATATCAAATTCAATAGTCTTGTATAGAATTTCATCAAGACCTCTCAAAGAGTAGTCGGATAAAGTTCTTCCAAGAACTTCCACATAGCATAAGCGCACTCAAAGTTTGTGACAAGCTTAAGCAAGTTATCGGGCAAACCTCTAATGATAAGATTTACAGTTCTAAGGTTCTGAAGCAAATCAAGCTCTTCATCCATGGTAGGGTGCAAGGGGTCAAATGGAGGCACATATGGGGTTTCAACATATTTGCATAAGTTATACATCTTAAAGATAATAAGCATTTCAATCCTCCACGAGTTATAGGACACTCCATCAAGAATAGGCACTCTATGGCTAACACTCCCAAGCGTGAACCGTCCATCTTCCTCCAATGGTGTGTAAACCAAAGCAATGGAGACCAATGCTCGATACCAATTGTAGGATCGAAGAAGGTGAGAGTGTCTAGAGGGGGTGATTAGACTACTCGACAAGATAAAAATTATGCCTTTTGACAAAGACAAGTTTTTGGCAGATTTTGCATATCACACAAGTCAAGTAGCATACTACACATGCAATTCTAGAGTATGGGCAGCGGAAAGTAAATTGCACAAGTAGTAAAGAAAGTGGAGAAGATCAAACGCAATTTGGAACACGGAGATTTTTCTCGTGGTTCCGATAGGTGGTGCTATCGTCAATCCACGTTGATGGAACTTCAACCCACGGAGGGTAGCAGCTGCGAGAGTCCACGGAGGCTCCACCCACGAAGGGTCCACGAAGAAGCAACCTTGTCTATGCCATCATGGCATCGCCCACGGAGGCTAGCCTTACTCGGGGTAGATCTTCACAGTAGGCGATCTCCTTGCCCTTACAAACTTCTTGGTTCAACTCCACATCTCGTGGAGGCTCCCAGCGACACCTAACCAATCTAGGAGGCACCACCCTCCAAAAGGTAATAGATGGTGTTGATGATGATGAACTCCTTGCTCTTGTGCTTCAAATGATAATCTCCCCAACACTCAACTCTCCTCACTGATTTGGCTGTGGTGGAAGAAAGGATTGAGTGGAAAGCAACTTGGGAAGGCTAGAGATCAAGCTTCATATGGTGGGAGTGGAGCAACTTGATCTCAACACAAGGGTAGGTAGTTTTCTTCTCGAAAATGTAAGGTAGGAGTGGTAGTTCTTTCGATGGCTCTCTCCACGAATGAAGAGGGGGTGGAGGGTATTTATAGCCTCCACACAAAATCCAACCGTTACACACATTTGACCAATCTCGGTGGGACCGAAGTTGACAACTCGGTGAGACCGAAAGTTCAAATCATGTGAGCGTTGGGATTTTCGGTGGGACCGAAAATACAATCTCGGTGAGTCCGATTCTTGTAAAGACTAGGGCTTGCCAATCTCGGTGGGACCGACTTCATCATCTCGGTGACACCGATTTGATGACGAAGATTCTGAAGCTTGGCAACTCAAGTTTGGTGAGACCGAGTTGAGAATCGGAAAATCCGAGATTTCTAGGGTTTGGCTTTATGGTGAGGTGGTTCATCTCGGTGTGGTGAGTTTAGGAAATCGGTGGGACCGAGATTACTTATGAGTGTATTATGGAAGTGAGAGTTGCTGATAGTTTAGGAGATGTATCACTAAGCACTTTGAGCAACGGATCATTATCATAACCTCATCCCTTTTAATAGTATTGGCTTTCCTATGGACTCAATGTGATCTTGGATCACTAAACCAAAAATGGAGTCTTGAGCTTTTGCCAATGCTTGCCTTAGCATTTTGAGGGTCCACCTTCTTGATCCTTTTGCCATGCCAATGTGATTGAATTCTGAAACATACTTGATAAAAGCATTAGTCCAACCACAAAGTATGTTGTCATTAATTACCAAAACCACCCGAGGAGCAAATGTGCTTTCACGCTTCTTGAGTACTGCGGAGGAGATCAAATTCAAGCCGGCCCCACCGTCAACCAGCATCTTTGTGACCTTCAGGTTGCAAATAGTTGGTGAAACCAACATCGGCAAGCACCCGACCGCAGTTATGCGATCAGGGTGGTCCTCAATGTCAAAGATGATAGGCGTGCTGGACCACTTCAGAGGCTTGCGTGACTCAACTGGTGGTTCTGCTGCATTAACTTCCCGCACCCACTGTTTGAGCTGGCGGTGCGAAGTATGCAGAGAAGCACCGCCGTCAACGCATAGAACCTCTGTGGCTTTCTGAAACTCCTGCTCGTCGGCCTCATCTTCATCCATCTCTTCGTCGTCGTTGTCGGTGTCAAAACCGGCGGATCTCGGGTAGGGGGTCCCGAACTGTGCGTCTAGGCGGATGGTAACAGGAAACGAGGGACACGATGTTTTTACCCAGGTTCGGGCCCTCTCGATGGAGGTAAAACCCTACGTCCTGCTTGATTAATATTGATGATATGGGTAGTACAAGAGTGGATCTACCACGAGATCAAGGAGGCTAAACCCTAGAAGCTAGCCTATGGTATGATTGTTGTAATGTATGTTGTGTCCTATAGACTAAAGCCCTCCGGTTTATATAGACACCGGAGGAGGCTAGGGTTACACAGAGTCGGTTACAATGGTAGGAGATCTACATATCCGTATCGCCAAGCTTGCCTTCCATGCCAAGGAAAGTCCCATCCGGACACGGAACGGAGTCTTCAATCTTGTATCTTCGTAGTCTTGGAGTCCGGCGGACGATGATAGTCCGGCTGTCTGGACACCCCCTAGTCCAGGACTCCCTCAGTAGCCCCCGAACCAGGCTTCAATGACGATAAGTCCAGCGCGTTTATAGTCTTCGGCGTTGCAAGGCGGGTTCTCCCTTCAAATTCCATGTATCTGCCAAACAATGTCCGGCTTCATCTTGAATATTGTTTTCCTCGGCTTCTACGCCAAATAATGGCCCTTTTTCCACGCGTCGCACGAATGCGAAAAGCCAGGGTGTCTTTTACATTTCACCCCTTAGTTGTGCGAGTCGTCCGCCTACAAAAGAGGCAAGAATCCAGATCCAAACCACACCGTCTTCCTTCCGCGAACACTTCATCGAAGCGCCTTTGACCTAAAAATCCAATCCATCATGGACCGTCGACGCGGCTCTTCTTCTCGCGCTCCCAGCCCACCGCCAGGGGATTGGAGGAGGTGCTCTGTTCCGCTGTGAGCTAGTGAAGCTCCAAGCGGGGATATCTCCTCCGCCTTCATGATCCCGGTTCGAGCCGGGCTGGTTACTTATCAAGGTGGGAGGCAAGCGGAGGCTACCCCAAGCCCCAATAAGTGGGAGCGAGTATGCTTCGTCCCCTATCTGATAAGGGGACTCGGATTCCCAATACATCCGTTCCTCCGCGGGCTCCTGGAGTTCTACGGACTTCAGCTCCACCACCTCACACCTGCCTCTGTGCTGCATATCGCGGGCTACGTAGCTCTGTGCGAGCTGTTCCTGGGCATTGAGCCCCATTTTGCATTGTGGAAGAGGTTGTTCTGCCTCGTACCCCGTTTCTCACGAGGGGTCCATATATCAAGTAGGTGGCGCCGAAATATGGCGCATCGCCGGGACCGGATACCCATCCGGTACTCCCAAGAAGGCGTCCGAAGACTGGCCTTCAGAGTGGTTTTACATAGGGGACGCTCCGCTGCCGGACCCAGTCCGGATTGGCCTCCCGGAGTTTAGTGTTGCTCCCCTGAAGAAACGCCTAAGCTGGCACCCACGGAGCCCCCGATTGGAGGAAGACAAGAGCGTCCATTACTTGATGGGCCGAATAAGATTGCTGGCCCACTCCGGTTTGACCATGATCGGAGTCATGGTGACATGCATCATGCGGGGGGTACAGCCATTGCAATACAGAGGCCACCCCATGTGGGATTTCAACGGGGAAGATGATGCTACCCACCATGGCCGCAAAGGGCCGGACTCGACCGAGGACCTAGTGAAGATCCTGTCCGGTCTGTACAAGGGGGAGAAGGAGGACTTCCTTGAGCAGACCCCTTAAATGGGTTTTCCATGAACAACCCTAGAGGATGGGTGTTTAACACCTTTAAGGGCTCAACCCATGCTTTCGAAGTTTAGGCTTCTTACATTATGTCTTCGGCGCAGGATCTACGCCGGACCGTGGAGGACATGGTAAGTCCTGCTCCGCAACCCGAGGATCCGGAAAGATCCCTAGATCCGACCTCCGAAGAGGATCCGGACATCGAGGTGGAGCTGATCGATGGGGTATTTCACCAGCTCAGCATGGACAATGCTTTGGTTGCCATTACGGCGGACTACCTCGGACTGTGTCCGGCTTCCCAGGTGACTGCGGCCGAAGTCCGGACACCATTATCCCTTCCTTGCCCATTTCTAACCTTCACAAACGATGGTATTTTGCAGGAAGCGCCTTCACGGCGTGAAGCCGAGCCCGCGGCGGCTGACCAACAGAGGTCAGTCCGGACCAGCAGGCGGAAAAGGAGCGCGGTGCGGACAGAAACGTCGCCGCAAAGGTATAGCTCGTATTTGAATTTTCAGAGCGACGTTCCTAGGAAGCGTCTGAGTGCTCATGATCTTTATAGGAGAAAAAGCGCTCGCCGGACTGCGGGTGCGGAAGTTGCTGATCCAACCCACACCGGCCAGGCTCTAGCGCCCGGCCTGGAGGGGGAGGCAAGCGCAAGACGCGAGCCCGATCCTTCTCCAACGGAGGATACCGACAGACTGTCCGCCACCAAATCTGAGGTGGAGAACGCCATGAACCATAGGCGCCGCTGGACAGTATTTCGTGAAGCGTGCTTCTCCCCTGAGGCATTAGACGCCTTCAACGCGGGGGACGCGCATCTCCATGCCGCTCAAGATGGTTTTACCAGAGCCACGGAGCAGTATGTGAAAGACATACAGGTAAAGGAATTTAATGGTTATGTATACCAGTAGCCCCCGAGACTTAAAGTAGTTATGTTAACTGGTTTAAGGATCATTTGAAAACGCAGGCTCTTACCGAGAAGAATGCCCAGCTGTCTCGGGAGCTGCAAGATTGCAAGGCCCAACTTGAGGCCGCACTTGCTGCCGCAGGAGGAGACGCAGAGACCCCTCCTGGTAACACGTTTTTATTAATAAATATAAGCGCTGTGCGGCGTGCGCGCAAGTCTAATAATGACATTGCAGGTGCCGCCGGACAAGATCCGGACAGGCAATCATTGCTGCGCCAGCTGAAGGCCGGCGAGAGTGTGCTGAGTAGGGTGCAGCAAGAAAGGAACAAGTTCCAAGATGCCAACGCCAAGCTCGGAGAAGAGCAGAAAGGCGCTAGAGCCTAGCTGTCCGGCTCCGTTAAGGAGAATCAGCGGCTTCGTCGCGACATGTATAGTAAGTGCTTGAGCGGACTCCTTTTAAAAGAAGAGTTCGGCGAAGAAGCAAATTGACATAGTATGTCTTGTAGGTATACTCACAGTCGCCTGCGGAGGAGATGCCCAGATCAACGGGTGATCAACTTCGAGAAGCAAGCTGCTTTCGAACGGGTTCGGCAGGCAATGAGGGGCGTCGTCCGTGCTTTATGGCCAGCCCTCACCTTACCCGAGGGCCTCGGGAGCTTATGGAGAAAGCTGCAGGAGTGCGGCAGCGCTTCCGTTTGTGGAAGATTTCGCTTGCCGTCAAGGTGCCGTGGAGGCTTGGGCCATGGTGAAGACAGCGTTACAAGAAGGCGGATCCCAACCACATGGCGAAGTCGGACCGGTGGGGCCTGATGGGAAGGAGATCCTGTGAGTTTAGTATCTGACCAAGTAGAGTTGGCTGCTAAATTTTCCCAACGGTACTGTAAGTTAGACAGCCTGTTAGACGGGATTGAGGAGGAATACAATCAGTAAATTCGACAATGTATGTTTTCCTTTAAAATGACATGTGAAATGCCTTCTAGCCGGATTGTAGATCGTTTGTCTTTGCCAACCTTTTCGCTTCAGCCTCGGGACCCTAGAGTCCGGAGTGTGTCTGAATACCGTTTTGGTTCAGAAACAACCGTGGTATGCATGGAGACCAGGCGTAGGGGTCATTAGTGCTTTATCAGACAAGTACCCAACTAGTTATGTTATATTACATGGTTAGTAAGAAAGATCTTCCAGGGAGAATAGTTCCGTTAAGGGTTCCTTTCCCTGGGAGGCATGCCCTAAAGTGCATGTCCGGACTGCAAAGAAAGCAGAAAAACATCTGGGGGCGGATAGATAAATAGTTAAAAAATCATCTTTTAAGTCACCGACCGAATATTCCCTTAAGAACGCTAGCTTTCGGCTTCACCCAGTCTGAGGTACACATCCGGCTGATCCAGCAGTAACAATCGCAGAGGTGCTCCCTTTACCTCCTAGCCGAACAATCGGGAACGTAGGGGTAAGCACAGGAGCCAGGCAACCCAGCTTGGACAAAACTTCAGTCATATCGATGCATATAATGGCGAGTAAAAGGTACATGTGGAAGCTTGACACATGTGCAGTATGAAACCCTTATAATTGAGCTTCTGTAAAAGAAGCCCCCAGGAATGATGAGTGCGGATGGCACATCATGTGTATGCGAAAAATGCGAAAAGAGGCCCATAAGGACTTTTAAATAAAAAGGCATAAAAAGAGAGACAAAAGACAGCCGAAGTGTAAAAGTTTGGACGGGGGAAGGGGACGAACTCTTAGTCCGGCGCTAGGCATAGAATCGTCAGAGGCGGGCTGCGTTCCATGGGTTCGGCTCGATTCGGTTATCCGACGTATTTCGTAGACGGTATGCTGTGCCGGTCAGGATTTGATCGATAATGAAGGGGCCCTCCCATTTGGGCTTTAGCTTGTCCTTTTTCTTGTCCGACAGGCGTAGAACTAGTTCACCAACGTTGTAAGTCTTGGCTCGTACTTCTCTGCTTTGATATCTTCGGGCCTGTTGCTGATAAAATGCGGAACGAGCCTTCGCGACGTCACGTTCTTCCTCCAATTTGTCCAAGCTGTCCTGCCGATCAAGCTCGGCCTCTCTTTCCTCATACATGCTAACTCGAGGTGAGTCATGAATAATGTCACAGGGCAAGATTGCCTCTGCGCCGTATACCATAAAAAATGGTGTGAATCCGGTAGTACGGTTAGGCGTTGTCCGCAGCCCCTAGAATACAGAGTCGAGCTCCTCGACCCAGTGCGTGTCAGATTTAGTAAGTGACCGCACTAGTCTGGGTTTAATGCCGCTCATTATTAGACCATTTGCTCGTTCCACTTGACCGTTGGTTTGAGGGTGATAAACTGAAGCGTAGTCGAGCTTGATGCCCATATTTTTGCACCATGAGTTGACCTCATCGGCTATGAAGTTCGTGCCGTTGTCGGTGATGATGCTATGGGGGACTCCGTAGCGGTGTACTACCCCGGATATAAAGTCTATCACTGGTCCAGACTCTGCCGTTTTGACTGGTTTGGCCTCTATCCATTTGGTGAATTTATCCACCATGACCAATAGGTATCTTTGCTTGTGGGTTCCCCCTTTTAGGGGTCCAACCATATCAAGCCCCCAGACCGCGAACGGCCAGGTGATGGGTATAGTTTTGAGGGCGGTGGGCGGCATGTGGCTCTGATTAGCAAAGAGCTGACAGCCGACGCATTTCTGGACTAAGTCCTGAGCATCTGCCCGGGCCGTCGGCCAATAAAATCCTGTACGGAATGCCTTTCCTACAAGGGCCCGGGCTGCTGCGTGGTGTCCGCCTAGTCCGGCGTGAATTTCCGCCAGGAGGCTTCGCCCTTCCTCTTCGGAGATACACCTTTGAAGGACTCCGGTTGTACTTTTCTTATAAAGTTCTCCCTCATGGACCTTGTAGGCTTTCGATCGCCAGATTATGCAATGGGCCTCGCTTTTGGTCTTGAAGTTCTGCCTAAGCGAGTAGGCTAGGAAAGGTTCATCCCACGGAGCGATTAGTGCCATTATAACGTGGGCTGCGGGTGTTATGTCATCGGCTGAATCGCCGCTTACGCGGTTTTTCCGGTTTGTCACTTCCGACTCCTCTTCCCATAGTACGGATGGCTTGAAGAGCCGCTCGGGAAGATATTTGAGGGACAGCATCACGCTTCGACCGATGCATGCCAAGACGTCGGCCGCTTGGTTATTGTCTCGGGCTATGTGATGGAATTCGAGTCCTTCAAACCGAAATGACATTTTAGGACAACGCTGCGATATGCTGCCATTTTCGGATCCTTGGCGCCAAAGTCTCTGCTTATTTGGGATATTGCAAGGTTTGAATCCTCAAGCACCTCTAGGCGTTGAATGCCCATGGAGACGCCATCCGAAGACCATGTAATAGGGCCTCGTATTCGGCTGCATTGTTGGAGTCCGTGTACATTATTTGAAGTACATACTGGACTGTATCTCCGGTTGGGGACGTCAATACGACGCCAGCCCCCAGTCCGGCCAACATTTTAGAGCCATCGAAATGCATAGTCCAGTTGGAGTTTGCGCCGTACTATTGTAAGCCGGATTGTCCTTCTTTGGTACCATTACCAGATTTGCTAGCCAGTCCGGATGTTTGATATCTCTGATGAGTCCGGCTTCCAATAGTTTGGCTAGCTCTTCTCCCATTGCCTGTCTTTTGGGTTCGAAAATCGTCAAGAGCCTGTTTGATCGCTAAAATCTTTTAGGATGTTTAGGCTGTGTTCTCGCCAATCTGCGTGGGATTCCTGCATATCCGAAGGATGCCAAAGTAAAAAAACCCATTTTCCGGCGAATTCGCAGTAGTCTTGGCGCCTACTTCGATTTAATTGTGCCCCAATGGAGGTCGTTTTTGTTGGGTCCATAGGATGGACCTGGAATTTTGTTATTTCATCTGCTGGTTTGAAGGAGGTGGACTTGGATCTTTTATCGAGTATCACATCGTCCCTGTTCACCGTGGAGCGCAACACGGTGAGTTCTTCTGCCGCTAAGGCTTCGGATAGTGCCTTGAGGGCTAGTGCGGCTGTCTTGTTTTCGGCACGGAGTGCTATGTCCAAATCACTAACGAGAGTGATTATTCCGCTGGGCCCAGGCATTTTGAGCTTCATGTACCCGTAATGAGGTACCGCTTGAAAGATTGTGAATGCCTCTCGTCCTAGTATGGCGTGATATCCGCTGCTGAACGGGGCCACTTGGAACGTGACTTCTTTGGATCTGTAATTGTCCGGCGAGCCGAACACCACATCGAGTGTGATTTTTCCAGTGCAGCGCGCTTCCCGGCTAGGGATTATTCCTCTGAAGGTTTTGCTGCTTCGCTCAATACGGCTCCAGTCGATTTCCATTTTTCGCAGAGTTTCCTCGTAAATGAGGTTTAGTCCGCTGCCGCCATCATGAGGACTTTTGTCAGTCGAAAGCCGTCCACTATGGGACTAAGTACCAAAGACACCGGCGCTCTGGCTGTTCGGAATTTAGGCTCGTCGCTGGCGTTGAAGGTAATAGCTGTGTCGCTCCATGGGTTTGCTGTTGCTACTTGGTAGACTTCGGCGAGTCCGCGGATTGTTCGCTTTCACATATTGTTTGATGCAAAGGTCTCGAAGACTATTGATACCGTACTGGTATTGTTGGAGTGGTTTCCCGGAGCTAGAAGCTCCTCGCCACTTTTGGCCACCTGCCGTAATATCCAACATTCCCAAAGGTTATGTGTTGGGACGGCTCCCTCTATACTATGAAGCTTACAGGGTCCATTGAGCCATCCCTCCAGTACGGTTCCGTGCCCCTTATAGGGTTTTTGCTTTTTCTTTCTTGCATCTGGGGCCCGGGCGTGAGGTACCCTTTTGTTGCGGACTGGGGTTGGGGCCGGATTATCCCAAAACTGGTTTTCGGTTTTCCGGAAACTCTCCATCGCACAAGATTTCAGATTATGGGCGCCAGATCGGCGAAACTTGTAATTTTGCGACGATCGATGGCGTTCAATATTCCTTGTCCGTGCAATTATTGCGTAAGATTGAGATTATGTTTTCCTCTTGGCAGTCCTTTATCCCGTCCATAACCAGGAGGAATCTGGCCCAGTAATGGTGTACTGTTTCAGTGGGCTCTTGCCGTATTAGAGATAGATCGCATATGTCTGGGCGGGTGGGTGGAGTAAAGTCCGGATCCCTGCCCATCTTGGGGCTCAAAGATCGAGGAGTTTCCGATTTTGGAAGCTTGGTTTGCTGGACACAATCCAGCGAGTCCGGAGCGATGCATGGTTTTAAGTTCCATGCTCGATCGAAGTCCGTCCCTCCGCGGAAATCCGGCATGAAGGGTTCGGGAATCCGGACATGAATAGTTTACAATACAGGCGAAGAGTTGCCGTATTGCTCCTCTACCACTGTGACGTGTTGGGTGGCCTGGGGAGAGTTAATCTCTCTCAGATCAGTTTTAAGACCAATCCGGTTGTAGTCCGTAGCGACTTGGATCCAACTGTTCGGCAGCTTTCGGGCTGACGCGAAGATTGCTTCTGACGACTTGAGAAGTCATTGTCGAAGCGGCGGCCGGACAGGCGGTCATAAGGAAACCACCTAGCCGGATAGTTTGGCCGGCGGCCAAGACCCCTCCGGCGAAAACACCGTCTTTGAAGACGGGAGGAAGCATCCGCCCTATCGGTGACGACACAGAGGAACTCTCAATGAAAGCACCAATGTCGGTGTCAAAACCGACGGATCTCGGGTAGGGGGTCCCGAACTGTGCGTCTAGGCGGATGGTAACAGGAAACGAGGGACACGATGTTTTACCTGTTTCGCCCTCTCGATGGAGGTAAAACCCTCGACCTGCTTGATTAATATTGATGATATGGGTAGTACAAGAGTGGATCTACCACGAGATCAAGGAGGCTAAACCCTAGAAGCTAGCCTATGGTATGATTGTTGTAATGTATGTTGTGTCCTACAGACTAAAGCCCTCCGGTTTATATAGACACCGGAGGAGGCTAGGGTTACACAGAGTCGGTTACAATGGTAGGAGATCTACATATCCGTATCGCCAAGCTTGCCTTCCACGCCAAGGAAAGTCCCATCCGGACACGGGACGGAGTCTTCAATCTTGTATCTTCGTAGTCTTTGATTCCGGCGGACGATGATAGTCCGGCTGTCCGGACACCCCCTAGTCCAGGACTCCCTCAGTTGTCTTCACCTTCGTCCTTGTCTCGGCTGCGGGCAGGTCTGTCTCCTTGCCGCTGCTTGGCCTTGCCGCGGTGTCCTCCCCGGCCGGGACGCTTCTTGCCGAACCCGCCAGTACCTTCCTGTTCCTTCTCCTTGTCGCGTCGCTCGTACTCAGCTTTCTGCTGCTCGACAAGCTGCTAAACTTACTTGCAACTTTTGAGATCATGGCCCGTGGTACGATGGATCTTGCAGTATTGCTTGTCGGAGCCGCCCTGCTTGTCGGCGGCCGCCACAGGTTCTGTTTCCTTGGCGCCACCTCCGTTGCCGGACTGCTCGACAGCTACCACATCTTTGCCTTTCCTTCTTCTGTTGTTCCGCCGCCGGTTTTTCTTTGCCGGGGTAGCATCATCACTGTCAGATCCTCCTGCTCCTGTGTTCTCTCCGGGGAGTTTCCTCCATTCTTCAGCATGTGCGCACTTGTCGGCCAGGGCATATAGCTCACTGACGTTCTAATCTTGCACATCGCCATCTCCTCCCGCATCCTACGGTTACGCATGTTCTGATGGAACACGCTGATGACCGCGGCAGGGTGGACATCTGGGATGTTGCGCTGCACTTGGCTGAATCTCTGAATGTACTTGCGCAGGGGCTCTCCTTCCTTCTGGGCGAGCAGATGAAGATCGCTCTCCTGGCCATGGGGCTTGTGGCCGCCTGTGAAGGCGCCGACAAACTGATGGCACAGATCCGCCCATGAGGAGATGGAGTTGTCCGGCAAGTGCATGAGCCAGGATCTGACATTGTGCTTGAGCACTAGTGGGAAGTAGTTGGCGAGGATCTTGTCATCGCGCCCCCCGGTAGCTTGCACCGCAATGGTGTAGATGCTGAGGAACTCCGACGGATGCAACCTGTCGTCGTACTTCTCGGGTACATCTGGCTTGAAGTTTTTCGTACTGGGCCACTGGACTTGCCGCAGCTCACGAGTAAACGCAGGGCAACCTACCGCGTACGGCAAGTCGCCTAGTTCCCCTAGCGCATGCATGTCGACAGTGGGCCCAGCTGTCGGGGGAGAATCTGCCCGCCACGAACACCTATCGGGCGGAGCCCTTGTCTCGAGCGGCACGAGGCGGAGGAGCCTGAGAGCGGATCGAGGCGAGCACGCGGGCGGATTTTAGCCAGCTTCGGAGCTCTCCGGAGAGATAAAACTCCAACTGCTGCTTTGTGTTTGTATTTGATCTTGCTCGAGAGTGCGAGCGTATGGTGGAGTTGTGTGTCGAATGAGTCGAACCAGCCGAACCCAAAGGAACCGAACCCCTTCTACGTGCGCATGGGCCTCCCTTTTATAGTCGGAAGGGGGCGCCAACAGGTGGCAGCGTAGGAGAAAGGGGTAAAAATGTAAAAGAGGTGGTAGTTGGAACAGTGCGGGAACAGTGAAGCTACAGTGCATGAACAGTGGTTTCTACCTACTTTGACAGTGGGGGACAAGGGCATTTAATGCCCGTCGCCGTCGACCCCAAAAGCTCCCGCCCTTGCGTCTCCGTCTGCCACGGCGATGGATTCACCACCGTGAAGTGCCACCGTGTCCCCCAGGCTGCACAGCCACCCGCCACGCGTCCTCGAAAGGCCCTGTATGCGGCGCGGGGCGATGAGCTGGGCGCAGCACACACAGCAACTCTCCCGGCAAGCACCTTGCCGGGGTCCTGACTTTGCCGGGCCCGGGAGCTCGCCGGGCTCGGTAACTTGTCGCTCCCCGGGCCCTTGCCGGGACGCATATAGCGCCGAGGCGTGTCTTCTATGATGTAATCTTCTAGTCTTCCTGGCGAGCTCCTCTTGCCAGGGCCTTGCGTGAGTGAGGCAACCTTGAGCCTGGAACGGCCTTCCCGGCAAGCTCCTCTTGCCGGGGTCTCGATCTTCTGTCTTGTATACTTTGTTCTTGAATGGCTTGATATGGAGCAGGAAGGTCCCCGGCGAGCACATGGTAAACCCTGCCGCGGGAAGCTGCAACCGCCCGTGCACAAGTTGGGGTACTAAGGTACCCCTACCTTAGTACACCGACAGAGCCCCGGCTGGGCCACACACAGTGCCGAAGCGCTGTTGGGCGGGCCCAAAAGCAGCACGGCACACGCGGCCCATGGTGCGCCGAATCCACTTCCGCATCTGCCGCATCCCCCCGTAACTGCACGCGTCGATTGCGGCGTCGTGGGTGGCGTGCGCGATTTCCAAGGCGTCCACCCCCGTGATCGTGGTGCAGGGCGTGGTCACCTCACCCGTCGCTCCGGCCCCGCTTTTTCGCCACACGGCCCTCATGCATGGGGGTCGTGGGCGGCGAAGGTGGGAGACCGAGCCGTCACGGGCGGAGATGGCGGGTCGGCCCCGCTCCTCTGCCCTCCTCGCTTCCCGATTGGCCGGGCAGGGCGGTTGCGCGTCCTTGTCCTTGGACCTGGCGGCAGCATGAGCTCCCTCGTTGGTGCCCGTTCCTCCGCCGGCATCTACCCCACCGCCCGTTTGCTCCGGTGGCGGTGGGATCGACGTGGACGGGGCTGCCACCTCCGAAGCCTTCTTCTTCGGTGGCATGTCGATGAAGATGATGAAACAGATGAAAGTCTAGCTCGCGTGAACGCCGGATCGGGTTCACACAACCTCAACGCCCCCTACCTGGCGCGCCAAAGATGTGGAGAACGAACACCTATGGGGCAGGGCCCCTTTCGGTCCGGCAGGGAGCGGAGGCCGCACGAAGAGCGGATCGAGGCGAAGCACGCGAGCGGGTTTACCCAGCTTCGGAGCTCTCCGGAGAGATAATACTCCTACTACTACTTTGTGGTTGTATTATGTTCTTGCTCGAGAGCGTGGGAGTGTCCTAGTTTCGAATGAGTCGAACCCCTTCTACGTTGCACAAGGGCCTCCTTTTATAGGCTCAAGGGGTCACTGATAGGTGGCAACGCATGCAGGGGTAAAAGTGTAAAAGGTGTGGTTGCTACAACTGCTTGTACAGTGGCCCCTACCTAACTCTGACGGCAGGGGACAAAAGCATTTAATGCCCGTCTGAGTCGCTTAAACAGTGCACAAAAGTGACCGTTAGGGGCGCCACCGCTTGCCATGATGGTCTTCTCGTCATCTCCGCTTGCCACCTCGCACCGCTTAGCTGCACAGCCTCTTGCCATGCACGCCTGGGAAAGTCTCAGCGCGACACGTAGGCGGATGTGCTGGAGCACAGGCACAAAGTGGTAGCCTTGCCGCGGCAAGTGCCTTGCCGCGGTCGTAGTCTTGTCGCGCCCGGAAGCTTGTCGCTCGCCGGGTTTTGCCGGGACGTGCGGCGCGTCGCGGCAAGTTGCTTAAAATGCCTTGGTTGTCCTTCCCGGCAAGCTCCTCTTGCCGGGGCCTTGACCTTCCCGGCAAACTCCTCTTGCCGGGGCCTTGTCTTCTTGGTTTAAACACTTTGTTCTTGAATGGCTCCAAAAGGAACCACGGAGGACCTTGGCGGGCACCCGGCAAGCCTTGCCGCGGGATGCTGCGACTGCCCGTGCACAAGTTCGGGATACTAAGGTACCCCTACTTTAGTACACCGACACTAGCCTATACTAACCAGTTTAGAATAAGCACGTAAGGTATGAAAGCAGGTAGCAAAAGCAGGCTATGCATCAGAGTAGGATCATATAGTTCTAATGCAAGCATAAAAGAGAAGGCAATGGGCGATATCAGAAAGAACAAGGGGGGTTTTCTTGCCTGGTTGCTCTGCGCTAAAGGCAGGGTCATTAGTGGTGTCATTGGTGACGTAGTCGATCACAGGGGCAGCATCGGTCTCGGGGTCTACCAGAGGGAAGAGGGGGAAGAAACAGATAAATACACAACAATCATATGCAACACATAGTATGCTATGCTAACTTGCAGTGCAGGGTTGCCTAAAGATATGTCTAAGTCATATTTGTTATTTCGGTTTAAGGTTGTATTTATTAACCCATGTATTTGCACTATTCATCTACTGGAAATAGGCTAAAAGATACGGGTTCACCTACATAGAGGGTTCCAACATGGAAACAGACGACACGATAAGATTTGTCTCATTGTTCTGAGCAACTTTTATGTACAAGATTTTCGATATGAGCTACGGTTTATTTTCTACGGATTTTTTTAAATGATTTTAGCGTTTTCTGAAATTATTTAAATTTAACAGAATTACTTAAAATGATTTATGATTTCGGCATGATGTATTGATGACGTCAGTGGTCAACAGAACGCTGACCAGGTCAAACCTGACTTGTGGGTCCAGTGGGACCCACTGGTCAGTGACTCAGCTACTTAAACAGAGTTGGTTTAAATTAATCAACCTCATTAGCATGTGGGCCCCACTATTCAGTGACTAATTAACTAACTAGATTAAGTTTTAACTAAAAGTGGTTTAATTAGTTTAACTAAACGATCGGGGCCCACTGGTCAGGGGCTGCGGCATCACGTCAGCGACACTGACCCGGTCAACAAAGTCAACACATGTCAGGGGTCCACTGGTCAATGTCTCTCGGCGGGCCCCATGCCTCGCCATGTCGGACACCAACGGCTGAACACCGGCGAGCACAAAACGCGGCGGATCGCTCTGGAGGTCACCGGAATTCGGCTACGGTAATCGGTTTGGTGCGGGGTTGGTCACGTTTGAACAAGAAGAGCACGCCAAGTCGAATGGGAATAGGTGGTTAGAGCTAAGATGGCCGGGAACGGCACCGGCGATGAGTGGAGGCGACCGTGGCATTCGTGCATGGTCGGAATCACGGCTTCGGGCCGGTCCCGAGCGAGCTACACGGCTACAACCTACTGCGAGTACTAGAAGCCCTATGGGCAAGTCAGACAGGATCAGGCGGCGCTGCATTGAGCAACTCGCCGGTGTTAACGGTAACCAGGGCAACGGAAAGACGGCGGCTTTGTTCGGGCTCGGAAATGAGCAAAATAAGGAGGAGGGAAAGGAGCTCGCTGCAGCGTCTCACGGTGGCCTGTGGTAACTTAGAAGAAGCAGGGGGAGGTCGTAGTTGCCGGTGATCGTTGGAGATGCCGAAGTAGGAGGCGGCTTGATCCGCGGGCTACGTTGACGCCCGACTGAAATGAGGCAGCGCAAAGGAAGTAGTCGAGGCAAACGCGTCTCCCTGACAGGGTCGCCATCACAGCTCGGGGACGCCGGTGGCCACGGCTATGTTGCAGCACGTCGGCGGAGGTGTTCGGCAGTAGTGGGGAACGAGCGATAGAGAGAGCGAGGAGAGATATGAGGGCGCTATGGTTTTGCAGGTGCTTGGGGGGATCTTATCCACGCCGGGGCGATGGCAGATGGCCGACGCGTGCGTATGGCACGACCACGGCCCGCAGATGGCCGCCACGCCTCCCCGTCTTCTATAGCGAGGTGGGAGTTGAGGTGGAGGTAGGCTGGGCCGTCTATTTAGCTTATGGGCCAAGTGCCCAATATATTAGGCCCTTCTTCTTTTTTTGTTTTCTTTTCTATTTTTCTTTTTTTCTTTTTACACAAAGGGGTTCTGTAATATTTTGAGCTTCCAACTGATTTTGCAAAAATGTGAAACTTGCTCACATAATTACATTGCAATATCCCGCACTGCCACAAAAAGTGTGGGCTTTTTTGGAGTTCATTTGAATTTTCTAAAAATAGAAAGGGCGTTTTTAATGCTGTTTTGTCTTTGTTAAAATGCATTAGGCCCATTTAGAGTTGATGATGATGTTGTGTTCCTTAACAGCAGATGGTTTTGGAATATTTGCTATAAAGCGAACATTTTTAGAACAAGTTTTGAACAACTTCAATTTTGACTTTGAATTTGAATCGACTGGAATTTCAAATAGGATATTGAACAAAGGTGATTAAGCACTGTTTGGTAAAATGATTAGCTTAATCACAGAGGGTTACTGTAGCATGACACCGGGGGTGTTACGAATCTCCTCCACTACTAGAAATCTTTTCCCGAGATTTAAAAGGTGGGGTAAGGGGAAAAATTGGTTACAAAATTCTAACAGATCTTCTTTTCCTGCTACCCTCCTCGAAGAGGTTGATCCATAACTGATGACTTCAATTCACTGCATCAGGGCATCATGATGAAGTCCTCAATCTTTCTTCAGAAACTCCACCGTACTTACGAATAGGGTATAAGAAGAAAAAAAACATAAGGACAGATGTTTGAAAGGATTAGCATTCGGTAATTATCTCAAGGAAGTAGATTTTAGAAGCACCAGGAAACATATCGAGAGTGCTATAGGGAGGTTGAACATGTTTCAACCAGATAGGCATCCAGTTGATGCCTAAACAAGTGATGAAGGGGGTTTAGAGCAAAAGAAGAATAATGTTGCCTCGATACCGAATGCAACATGGTGAGGAAATTTGCTCGTGAATTACATACTAAGCCAAGTGCAAAGAATATTTCGGAATCATGGTTGTATAGGAGAGTCAGGTTTCGATCCTGCGGAAAGGTGGGTTATGGGCCCACCTTGTGGGTTAAGAGTAGGAAGAGCGGTGTCATCTTGCACAGTCATGGTGGCAAGGAAGGTCAGAGGGTAGCCTATCAATTATGTTGGCAACAACATTGGTACCAAGGGCGAGGAACACACAGAACCATTTTCTTGCTCGTGAAGACGAGGCGGACCAATAGGTAAATTTCTCATCCATCGATGGCTACCGGAATGTCATCAACAATAGTAACAAGGACTTACTAATAGAGCTTGTACACCGAGGTGTTTAAATAAGCAAGGAATTATCTCTGCTCAGACAAGTTAGATTACAAGAAAGGTTAAACAAAACAATGGAAAGGAAAATATGAGTATCAGATTAAACAGACCAATGGGAAGGAAAATGTGTTTATACCTGGGTATCAAGAGTATATCTTTCCCAAGGAAAGACATAGCATGATATACATGATAGGGCTCCAGGTATAGAACCAGTTAGACAAAGGGGCAAGGAATTTATGAGGTTTACCCATAAAATGATGTTTGGATATTTGATCAAAAAGATTTAGCATTGCGCTTCCAATGTTCTTAATGATGTACGGAGTACCACAACCATGCTTCGGGATAGCATTGACATGGTCATCAAGTAAAGGTCGGGCCTTGGGAATAGAAAGGATCCATCGGGAATTTCTCGAACATCTCATGCAATTTTATCAGGGAAAAGACGAGGAGGTGGCCAATGGGTCCAGCAGCAATCCATCGACATGTCACAAAGGATGTATTACCAAAATTATATGAACAATTTTGTGTTGGGGCGAAGGAAAAAAAGTTGTCGATGATAACGCAAATCATCGGGTCAAGGATGGTATTTCTCGCCATGAGTTCAATTGACATCTCTGAAGAAGCCAAAGTGTTGACGGTGATCACGGCAAATTTGGTCGAGAGACTCTATGAATATGCCATCGAGCAGCAACGACATCAAGCAAAAGGAAGGATGAAGTGAACAGCTATTGGAACCATGGATATGTCACAAGCTCGGAATTCATGTGGTGTAAGCAAAATGACATGATGATGAAAGTTGACACAGGCTTAATGCATTGTCACAAATGTGCACTAGGAAGAAGGACCAAGTGGCACAGTTCAAAATTTAGCATGATAAGGAGATATTCGAACAAGCTAGGAATGACGTGACATAGTATAAAACTTTTGAGCAACAAAGTACTAGGAGTACTAAATCACAAAGCGGAATCGATTCATTTTTCAGTGGTCTCGGTTGGCGATAACCCATAACCCGTGGAGTGACTATGACAGGGAAAGTTATCACTTCATCAGAAAATTCATAGTATGTAGTGCAATAGCATGATATCCTCGAGTTAGTAGAGGGGTCAACACTCGAGGTAGTTCAATATAGAGGTTGGACGGGTGAAATGATCTGCAGAAGACAAGTATTTTAACTTCTCTGGGAAATGGAATTAAGGACAAACAATGGTCGGAACAATGACTGCAAGGAATCAATTCACAGATACAAGATGAAATTTTACCAAGGAAATATTTATTTTTACGAGCAATTTCCATGATAAGTTCTACATCGGGTCCATGGCCATGAACATAAAAGGTTCAAGGTCGACTCCCACTTCTTCAATGCATAACCTTTCATTCACTCCTTGTTTTCGAAGAAACTATAGTGCGAAAGATTTATCTGGTGAAGCACCTGTTGAGTATGACTCGCATAAATTTTTAGTTCACATGGATTTCGGGAAAGCATTGGTTCAACCCATCGGGACAACCTAGGACCTATACCACAAACTCCAGGAGTAAATAATACAAGCTCGATTGTAGAGCAAGGTTGACAAGACAGAGGATACAATTTACCAACGGCAATAAGTATCAGGGGAAGAGCTCGCATGATCTTTGTATAAGAAGGATACTGTCGAATATTAATCCAACAAAAGATCAGGTAGACGATAAAAGATCTGACATGTGTAGCGGTACTCAACCAAAATAAGAAAGAATGAATCGGGCCCAGATTATGGAAACATCGAAATAATCTGACGCTGAAGTACAAAGGAATTATGGTTCAAAAAGGAAGGATCAAAAGAAGAAGCTCTGATCAAAAGATGAATAGGTTGAATAGAACTAGATGGATAATTTTAGTGTTCCGTCTTGCAGAGATCTCCACCCATGGTTATGTGACATGTCCTGGTTAGTAGTCAGTCCCAGGTCATTACAGAGAAAACATACACTATCTTTACGTGCCAAGCAAGCAGGACGGAAATACATACGGCAAGAGAGGAAGCTGCAGTGCCAAAGGCATTTGTAATGGGGGTGGAACCGATAAGGTTCTTAGAACAGGAAAGAATCGGTCGAATAATTATCCACAAAAGCAATCAAGTGATCCATGAAAACAAACGAGGTAACGTTTGAACAACTGATTCCACATGAGAGTCCTTTGAGAAAGGACAAGAGGCAAGCACATCGGATTAAGGAAATACTTGAATAACCAAAGTATAAAATTCAGAGGGATTAGGATTCCCAAAGCTAGGAGTGGCAAGTAGATCACCTTGGCAGAGGGACGAGTCAATTGCACATGCTTAGTTGGACAATCAATCAATGCTTGGTTAGCCGATACCTAGCTCATGTCCGGAAGGACGCCTAAGCTGGGTAGATGAATTAGTAGAAAATAACTTATGATTGTGAGTGTTCGCACACATGTTGAATCAACGAACTCAAAATGACAATGACAAAGGATGTCAATAAAATTACTAGACTTATGGGATTATCCATAATGCAAGTAAGCTTGAATTTCAAGAGAAAAAGGCTCCTAAGGATTTTTGGAAGATCGAATGGTACTTTATAAACTTTTGTGAAACATAGGAATAACTAGGGATGAGCGGATACTCGGCAGGTGCGAGGATTAATCTGTAGGGGTATTCATGTGACAAAGAACTGCATGGCAGTAGGCACAAGTATTCTCGGAATAATAGAGAGTATTTCGGGGTATCTTGTAATAACAAGATAAATAGGGAATGATTGTATGAATGAGAAGTGTACATGTTTATCCATAGGGGTTTATCGATGGAAGGGAATTGCTAAAACGATGGCACAAAGTCTCGAGAGAACATCATAGAGTATCTTCGGAACCTCCTGGTGTAGCAGGCGCTCATGTGTAATAAGGGGCTCTCCAGGAGAAAGTAGTTTACGAGAAACTAGATTCAGATTTAGTAAAATCATTTAACCCAAATAGAAGAGAGATCAGAGTCCCAGAGTAAAGATCGAGGAGTAAAAGATCCTAACACCACCCAATGGCGACGTGGGCCCATAAGACACACAGCCATGTTAGTAAAAGTTTTTCAGTAACTAGGCTCAACTTCGGCCAAGGAGTTGGAAAGGGGCTACTTACAGGCAGCCGGCTCTGATACCAACTTGTGACGCCCCCAATTCAATCATACACTAATCATACACGCAAATGTGTACGATCAAGATGAGGGACTCGCGGGAAGATATCACAACACAACTCTAGACACAAATTAAAATAATAAAAGCTTTATATTACAAGCCAGGGGCCTCGAGGGCTCGAATACATAAGCTCGAATACAAACGAGTCAGCGGAAGCAACAATATCTGAGTACAAACATAAGTTAAACAAGTTTTCCATAAGAATGCTAGCACAAAAGCATCATCAATCAAAAAGGCTCCTAACTACTCCTGGTCGGCGGCGGCCTCCATGTAGTAGTAAGCACCCTCGGTGTAGTAGCAGTCATTGTCGAAGGTGGCATCTGGATCCTGGGCTCCTCCATCTGGTTGCAGCATCCGAGAAGAATGGAAAAGGTGGAAAAGGGGGAGCAAAGCAACCATGAGTACTCATCCATAGTACTCGCAAGCAAGGATCTACACTACATATGCATCAGTATCGATGAAATTGGTAGTATCTGTGGAGTGAATTGCAGAATTGTTGGATTTCGTCTTCCGCAAACCCTTGAGGGGATCAAACTCTCGGGTGCGAGCAAATATATCAACCTACCCAATCTGTCGACTCGCTATTCTCATAGCCTAACGCGTCGAGCTCGAAGGAGAAGAAAAACAAGGCAGTTTACCCAGGTTCGGGCCACCTTGCGGTGTAAAACCCTACTCCTGCTTTGTGCTGGATTTGCCTCGGGGGACTGAGGAAGAACTACTATAGTGGAGAACAACCTCAGGAGGCGTGTTCTTGGGCTCAAGTGAGCTGGTGATGTGGTGAGGGTGGAATGGATCCAATCGGCCCTCCTACCTTGGTCGTGGCTAGGTCCTATTTATAGCGGCCTTGGTCCTCTTCCCAAATGTAGGCCAGAAGGGATCCCACAACGGCCAAGTTTGAAGGGAGACAATAAGTAAATCCTATCCTGACTAAAGTGGTCTTCACCTGCAAAAGCCTCTGGTCATGACGTTGTGGTGGGCTCGACGATGACCTCCGTCCAAGCATCTTTGCGGTCTTGGTCTCATTGCACAGGAATGGAAACCTTTGGTCAATTCCTCGGGACTCTGCGCCTGCTACTTTCCTCCTTTGCATCGAAGAGGAAACTGGTACTCTGCGCCCGCTGGCGCCCGCATGGCCTTGGTCGTCATGGCTCACGTCAGCCGAACCTCGCGAGGTGAGCCTTGCATAGAAATCTCTGCTCCTCTGGAGCCAGCCTAAGGAGGCTGATCCCTTTGGAGGTCTTGGTGACGTTCGCCTCGCGAGGATTGCCCCTCGCGAGGGTCTTGAGTTGTTGTTGAAGCTGGGCTATACCAGGCTGTCGATGGAGCCATGTTGTGGGACGCAGGCAGGCAAGTCTGGGTACCCCCGTACCCAGAACGTCGACAGTAGCCCTCAGGCCCAAGGCGCGCTTAGACTTGTCTTCTGGGCGAAGCCAAAGGGCAAGTGCAGAGCGCCGCGGGCCCTAACCGCCTGCGGCCTTGGACGATGCATGGCGATTGATGGGACATAGGCGTCTTTGCTTCCCCAAGCTGCCGCGGCAACTGCCCGACTTGACGAGTCGATGTTGCATGCAGAGAAAGCATCATTGTGCAGGATCGTGGAGGCCGGTGGTTGGCCTCCCTCCGACTATAAATGAGGGGAGGGGCAAAGCCGCCCTTGCTCATCTCCACCCTCACCTTTCCCCTCCTCGCTCTTCCATTTCCACTTTGGCATAGCATCCATGGTGCCGATCAGGAGGTTCTCTATGGCAGAGAAGGGAAAGTCCCCTCGGGAGGTGCCTGAACTACTTCCACCAAAGAAATGGTTTTGCCGTCGCTGCAATGCCGGCGCGGGGCCGGAGTTACCCAGGACTTGGCACGCATGACCTTCGCCCAGATTCCCCCTTCCCTTGTACGCCCGCGCACAGGACGGCAATGCCCGCCGCCGAGCGATCCCGGGTGGCAGCGGGCGAGCCGAAACCATGCGGCCAGCATGGCCGCGAACCCACGCCGAGGGTAGCTCACGTGAGTTCATGGTGTCAGCAGCGATGCCGCCCGGTGATGTCTTCATGACCCGCGGATGGGGCGAGGTCGCCCGAGCCTGAGCTCCCTCCGAAGTAATGTCGTCCTTGATGACAAGATGAGCCATCGAGCCTTGCGGCGATGACACAAAGGAACTCTCAATGAAAGCACCAATGTCGGTGTCAAAACTGGTGGATCTTGGGTAGGGGGTCCCGATCTGTGCGTGAAGGCTGATGGTAACAGGAAGCAAGGGACACAGATATTTACCCAGGTTCGGGCCCTCTCGATGGAGGTAAAACCCTACTTCCTGCTTGATTAATATTGACGATATGGGTAGTACAAGAGTAGATCTACCACGAGATCGTAGAGGCTAAACCCTAAGAGCTAGCCTATGATGGTATGATTGTAATTGTGATCGGCCTTCTAAGGACCAACCTCTCCAGTTTATATAGACACCGGAGAGGCTAGGGTTTACATGGAGTCGGTTACAAGGAAGGAAATATAATATCCGGATCGCCAAGCTTGCCTTCCACACCAAGGAGAGTTCCATCCGGACACAGGCCAAAGTCTTGTGTCTTGTATCTTCACGCTTCAATAGTCCGGACATTGTATACTCTCCGGTTGTCCGGATACCCCCTTATCCAAGACTCCCTCACTGATCATCAAACTTTTATTTACTTACAACTCAATATTACAACTCAATATCTAGAACAAAGATATGACTCTATATGAATGCCTCCGGCGGTGTACCGGGATGTGCAATGATCTAGCATAGCAAAGATATCTTAAAAACGGACAAGCCATGAAAACATCACGCTAGCTATCTTACGATCATGCAAGGCAATATGACAATGAATGCTCAAGTCATGTATATGATGATGATGAAAGTTGCATGGCAATATATCTCAGAATGGCTATGGAAATGCCATGATAGGTGGGTATGGTTGCTGTTTTGAGGAAGGTATATGGTGGGTGTATGGTACAGGTGAAAGTTGTGCGGCACAAGAGAGGCTAGCAATGGTGGAAGGGTGAGCGTGCATATAATCCATGGACTCAACATTAGTCATAAAGAACTCATATACTTATTGCAAAAATCTACAAGCCATTGGAAAAAAAGTACTACGCGCATGCTCCTAGGGGGCTAGATTGGTAGGAAAAGACCATCGCTCGTCCCCGACCGCCACTCATAAGGAAGACAATCAATAAATAAAATTGTGCTCCAACTTCATCACTAAGTGGTTCACCATACATGCATGCTTCGGGAATCACAAACCTCAACACAAGTATTTCTACTAATGCACAACCACCCATATCATGACTCTAATATTACCACCATTATATCGCAAAACTATTGCAAGGAATCAAACATATCATATTCAGCGATCTACAAGTTTGTGTAGGATTTTATGACTAACCATGTGAATGATCAATTCCTGTCACCTCTCTAAATAGATATAAGTGAAGCAAGAGAGTTTAATTCTTTCTACAAAAGATATGACCATGCTCTAACAAATATAAGTGAAGCTAAAGAGCATTCTACAAATGAAGGTTTTCTATGTGAAGAGAAGCAGGCAATCTGAACTTCAAATGATATAAGTGAAGCACAAGAAGCATTCTATAAAACCATACTCAAAAGATTTAAGTGAAGTGCAATGAGCATTCTATAAATCAACCAAGGACTATCTCCTAACAGCATGGCGCATAAATGAAAAGTGAAAACTAAATGCAAAACGCGCTCCAAGACTTGCACATATCGCATGAACAAAAAGAATACGAAAACATACCGATACTTGTTGAAGAAAGAGGGGATGACTTCCGGGGCATCCCCAAGCTTAGACGCTTGAGTCTCCTTGAATATTTACATTGGGTTCCTTGGGCATCCCCAAGCTTGAGCGCTTGCCTCTCTTCCTTTTCCTCATATCGAGACCTCCTCGATCAAACACTTCATCCGCACAAAACTTCAATAGAAAACTCGGTAAGATCCGTTAGTATAATAAAGCAAATAACTACTCGAGGTACTGTTTCAAACCAATTCATATTTTGTTTTAACATTGTGTATACTGTAATATAACTTTTCCATGGCTTAATCCACTGATAAAATTGATAGTTTCATCAAAACAAGTAAACTATGCATCAAAAACAGAATCTGTCAAAAACAGAACAGTCTTTAGAGATCTGAACATTCTCCATACTTCTGGTACCCCAGACATTCTACAAAAATTAGGACAAATAAAAAATTTGTATAGAAAGACATTGCAAAAATAATCAGAACCGTTTGACGTTCCAGTTAAAAACGTAAAATCCCGCACTACAGCCAAAGTTTCTGTCCTGCACCATACAAACCAACAAGCATTGTAAATATCCTAAAGGCAAACCTTAGCACATTAATTTTAGAGTACAACGGAATTGTACAAGGGGATAATTATTTTTGATGAAAAGTTTATGTAATTAAGATTCACAAAGTTTCCGTGAGCATAAGGCTAGCTCCCACATCAACAATGCTTGTCTTTCTCACTTTCACTTTCCTTTTGGAAAAGTTTTGGGTTCCCCTCTTTATTTTTTTGTTTTAAAACTATATAAAAGCACTCAACAGAAATAAATGACTCTTTAAAACTTCCGGGTTGTCTCCCTGGCAGTGCTTTCTTTAAAGCCATTAAGCTAGGCATATAGTGCTCAAGTAATGAATCCACCCGGATCCCAAGGTATATCAAAGCCAATTTTAATTAACAATGATTTTTAATTTAGTAGTGAGCACAAAGTAACATATATCATGTAACAATGAAGTCTAACTCTCTTCCTATGCATCGGCATGTCATAAAATAACAATTCATGCACGCATAGTAAAGGCCAATGCATAGTATAAGTAGTTTCTTGCAATTTTATCATATTGCAAACATAGAGAGGTGGAGACATAGTTCCTCTCTCATAATAATTGCAAATAGGAGCAGCAAGCACATGCATATTATATCTATCAAAGTTATCATGTGCAATGGTAAAAGGCAACCCATCAATATAATCCTTAATAAGCACAAACTTCTCCGATTAGTGTAGTTTGGAGAATTCAAAAAGATAATAGGACTATCATGCGTGGGTGCAATAGCAACAATGTCATGTTTAACATAGGGAACTATAGCAAGTTCATCTCCATAAGCATAATTCATATTGGCATCTTGGCCACAAGCATAGCAAGCATCATCAAAAAGTGGTATTTCACGAGAATCAACGGGATCATAGCAATCATCCTTCGGTAAGCACGAAGGAGAATTAAACAATGTATGAGTTGAAGAGTTACTCTCATTAGAAGGTGGGCACGGGTAGCTAATTCGCTCTTCCTCCTATTGTTCTTCGTTCTCCTCATCATCTTTTTCATCCAATGAGCTCACAGTTTCATCAATTTCTTCTTTCATAGACTCCTGCAAAATATTAATCTCTTTTTGGACAGCGGAGGAGTCCTCAATATATGGTTTAACATAGGCATTGAAAGAATAATTATCATAACAATATTTAAATATGGAAAAATTTCAGATTTGTAGAGAGTAGCATCATACTTTTCAATCAAAGAAGCAATTTCATAAGCACCCTTAAAAGCAACAAATTATTCAATTTGTTGAACATCAAAGTAATTATAAACACCCTTAGCATACGAAGATTTGATTCCATTATCAATAAACTCACATTGGTAAGGAAGGTGTTTCTTAGGGTTTTCAGAATCACAAGTAACATCATATATTTCACATAAATTCCAAGCATAGCATTGCAAACGATGGATTTGGTCCAGTAAAAGTTTCCCTTTTTCAGACATACGGTGTCACACATAGCAAGCATGCTCATCTAAAGATTTGCCCTCAACTAAGCTAGTGGGGGTTTTAGCACGAGCGCAAAGGGATCAAAGATGATCCAAGTAAAAAGCTTCAGGAGTGTGATAGATTTTGAGTGGTTCTTCAACCATTAGTTCAGTAGGTACAACTTTTTTTTTGGTATTTTGCATTTCCTACCCATAACTAAAGATAGGAAACAACTAAGAACATCAAATAAAAATTACTTAGTGATAAAGCAAACAAGCACACACGAGAATATTCACCGCACGCTATGACTCCCCGGCAACGGCGCCAGAAAAAGGTCTTGATAACCCACAAGTGTAGGGGATAATTGTAGCCTCTTTTGACAAGTAAGAGTGTTAAACCCAATGAGGAGCTAAAGGTAGAACAAATATTCTCTCAAGTCCTATCTCCCACTGATACGACTCTACGCACGCTTAATGTTCGCCTTACCTAGAACAAGTATGAAACTAGAAGTACTTTGTAGGTGTTGTTGGATAGGTTTGCAAGATAATAAAGAATATGTAAATAAAAAGTATGGGCTGTTTAGATAAAGAAGCAATAAAGTAAATATAGCGAGTGTGGAAAAGTGGTGGTAGGAGTTGTGAAATCGTCGCTAAGCAATTGACTACTTTATTAGACCGATAGCAAGTTTTATGTGGGAGAGGCATAAGATAACATCCTTTCTCTTCTTGGATCATATGCACTTATGATTGGGACTCTAGCAAGCATCCACAACTACTAAGTATCATTAAGGTAAAACCCAACCATAGCATTAAAGCATCAAGTCCCCTTTATCCCATACACCACAACCCCCCTACTCGGGTTTATGCTTCTGTCACTCATGCAACCCACTATAAGCGAATCATGAACATATTGCAACACCCTACAGAGGAAATCCCTGACGCTTGCGCGACATGGAGGGAACAATAGGACAGCAACATAACCACAAGCAAATTAAACCAATCATAGCAATACATCAATCACCGATAGGTCAACGAAAATCTACTCAGATATCATAGGATGGCAACACATCATTGGATAATAATATGAAGCATAAAGCAGCATGTTTAAGTAGAGGGTACATCGGGTTGCGGGAGAGTGGACCGCTGAATATAGATGGGGGAAGGTGATGGAGATGTTGGTGAAGATGGCGCAGGTGTTGGTGTAGATTGCGGTGATGATGATGGCCCCCCCAGCAGCGTTCCGGCGCCACAAGAAGCAAGGGGGAGAGAGCTCCCCTTCTTCTTCTTCTTCTTCCTTGACCTTCTCCCTAGATGGGAGAAGGGTTTCCCCTCTGGTCCTTGGCTCCCATGGCGTGGGAGAGGTGACAACCCCTCCGAGATTGGATCTGTCTCTCTCTGCTTCTGCGTTCCCAGATTTTGCCCTGGCACCGTTTCTTTTATATCCGAAGATCCGTAACTGCGATTGGATTGAAACCTTCGGCCAGATATTTTTCCAAAAATTAGCTATCTTGCGGACAAAGAAGAGCAGCAAGCGCCCTACGAGGGGCCCATGAGGGTCAAGGGCGCACCCAGGGTAGGCAGGCGCGCCCCCAGCCTCGTGGCCACCTCGGGCACCGTCTCGCATTGATTTTACTTCCCAAAAATAAAAAATATTCCACAATAATTCTCCATCCATTTTTTCTCGTTTGGACTCTGTTTGATATGAAGTTTCTGCGAAACATAAAACATGCAACAAAGAGGAACTGGCACTGGGCACTAAATCAATATGTTAGTCCCAAAAATAATATAACAAATTGCCAAAAGTATATGAAAGTTGTAGAATATTGGCATGGAACAATCAAAAATTATAGATACGACGGAGCCGTATCATGAGGCCGCTCCAGAGGAGGCCTTGTGTCGTCCGCCCCGCGAGGCTTGGCCCCTCCCGAGGGTCTTGAGCGTTGGTTGATGAAGACGGGCCATACTGGGCCACTGGTGGAGCCATGCCACAGGCCACAGGCAGGCAAGTCTGGGGACCCCCGTTCCCAGAACGCCGACAGTAGCCCCCGGACCCAAGGCGCACTCGGACTTGGCTTAGCTGTGAAGCCAAAGGGCAAGTGCGGAGCGCCGCGGGCCCCAACAGCCTGCGGCCTTGGTCGACGCGGGGCTACTGATTGGACGTGGGCGTCTCCACTTCCCCATGCCGCCCCAATATCCGCCTGGCTAGGCGGCCACGACGCCCTACACAGTTATTCCTCCTCGCAGGCAGCATGCTTCCTATTCACTCTTCTCCCTCGAACTCCTACTTCCACTCCCAATCTGACTTGAGCTCTTCACCCTACATTGCCATGGTGCCGACCAGCGCGGAGAAGGGGAAGAAGCCCCTTCCTCAGCCAATCCGCCCCCGACAATCATGCCCACCGTCGGCCAGTCGCTGGTCCTCAACCTAGAGGCCATGGGCAAGGTATGCCCCGCATTCGCTTCCAGTTTCAACGAGTGGGGAAAGAGGGTGGCTTGGTCTGCGTCCCGCGCCTCCATTGACAGGACAGTCACTGACGTTTGGTTCTTCGTCAATGCTCTGTGGGCTGGCCTGGTTCCCCCTTTCTCCACCTTCTCCAATGCAGTGCTTTCCCATTACCAGATCCACATGATGCATCTTGACCCCCAATCCGTTGGCCTTCTCACTGTCTTCGCCTTTGTTTGCGAAGCCATGGTAGGCATTGCTCCTTCCGTCGCCCTCTTGCACCACTACTTCTCGCTGCACCTGACTGACCCCTCACAGCGCTCGGGGTGCGTGAGCTTCCAGGCCATGGCAGAGACGGCCGCCTCAGGGATTGATTTTGACCTCCCACCGTCCACGAGCGGATTCTAGACGCTGTGGGTGTATGTGGATGTTGGAGTGCTCAGCCCTCTGCTCTCACCTCCGTCGTTGCCCACTGTCCCCAACCCCAGCTAGGGCCACAAGAGGCTCATGAGCCCTCGCCTTTCCTTTGTTTGGCTCCGGTTGAAGAGGTTGAGAGATCTTGGCGTGACTCCGCCCCGGGTGCTGAAGGAGTTCTTCCGGTGTCGCATTGCCCCTCTCCAACACCATTCCCGGCAGATGTGGTCCCTAACCGGTGACCAGGATCGCATGAGGATTCAGGAGTCGGAGCTGTCGCCCGAAGCGTAGAGGACTGTCCTTGAAGTCTTGAGTAGCAACCCCTCGCCAGCCGATATGCCGCAAAGAGGGTAGCATCAAGGTTGAGTTCGCGGGACAGATGGCTTCCTTCGACGAATGGGGGTTGCGTCAAGTTGGCCTTGTGGGGGCCCGTGAGAATCCTGTCGTCGTGGCTCCCCTCCTTACCGCCAGCACCAAGCTTGCCCCGAGAGTGGGTGCAGGGAGGCAAGTGTCACTTGATGCCGGAGGTGCGGGTGTCGAGGTGCCAACACCGCTTGGGGTTCCCGAGGCATCATCCTCGGGAACTCGTGAGGCTCGCCTTGAGGCGGTTGTTGAGGGGGAGAGGTAGCATGCGGCTCCCGAGGCCGGAGCTCTTGAGGCCTTGGCGAGCCAGCACAAGGCGGATCCTGACTGCTCTTCCCAGCTTGGCGCTCCTGAAGTCGACCGCCCGGGTGCCTCTCCAGTCGCGCCCCGCGCTGGCCCCCACGTCCAACGCCTTGGTCGGTTCCGTGTGGACTTTGCCGCGCTCCGGAAGAGGGAGGAGTCTTCGAGCTGCAGTGGTGGCACCATCCGACCGTTGAAGCATAGAAAGTACATCGCCATAGACGAGTAAGTACCTTATCCTTGTGATTCCCCAATCGCTGCTTCCTCTCCTGACTGTGGCTCTCCAAGATCCCTCCTGTCAAGCCTGTAGAGTCTCCTGAGAAGCAGCCTCCTCCGGCCTCACCTTCATCGCTAGCCTTGAGCACCCCAAGCCTGCATGCCGCCCTTGACGCGGGGTCAGCCAGAGAAGCAAGCCTGCATACAGGGTGTCTTGAGCCCGTGCTCTTGCTGCCTTTCCTTCGCAACCCTTCCTAAAGAGCAGCCACCCTGCCCAGGGCTCCTCCTCTGGTCGTGGATGGCAAATGGTTGGCGTAAATCCTTGGCTCCTCTTCAAGCGACAAGCCTGCACCGGTTCGGGTCCCTTGCGGGGCCTGGCCAGCGTCCGTGGGGGCGCCAGCCCCTAGCCCCCTACTGAGAGGGGGCGAACTGCTTCGGATCCCACCGATGGCACCCGCGATGGAGGACGACATCAGTAGTGTGCTCAAGCTCTCACGCGAACGAAGCATCGTCCGCCTTGAGTTCTTCCGGAAGGTGATGGACGCGATGGGTCAGCTTGGTGGAGAACTTGGAGACGTAGATGCACGCCTTGAAGTTGAGGCCCTATGACTAATCGAGGAGCGACGTAAGTTCAGGGTGGCCATCAACCTTGCACGCCACCAGCGCGAGCTTGACAACGCGAAGGCCAAGGTGTCCCTTGCGACCTCATGAGAGGCCTGCTCCCGAGCTTTGGAGGAGGCCCGGGAAGCAGATCGTCGTCGTGAGGTCGTGGAGAAGCACGCATGGGAGCTCCACGCCTGGAGCGCCTCCCTAGAGCAGCAAGTGGAGCTGCGCCAAGCCGCGCTTGTGTCGCTGAGGGGGACTCCTGTCAAGGAGGTGGAGCTCCAGAAGCACGAGGAAGCGCTGACGCTGGAGGCCGCCGAACACAGTCTTGATTTTGAGCGGTTGGAGACGAGGGAGCGCCAGGTTACCCAAGTGGACGACGATGTTGGCGTGCGCGAGGCCTAGATCCAGGAAGAGGTCGACCGCCATGTGGACGAGGCTGTGCGGACCTTGCGAGCAGATATGATTTGAAGTTGAAACTGTTTGAAGCCGAGGTCAAGGGCAGGATTGCCGCCCTCAGGTCCAGGCTAACCGAAGCGGAACGGCGCGCAGAGGCTGCCGCAACTACCCTGGTCTCAGCACGGGCCGAGCTGCCTCCTCTTCAACAGCGTGTTGCCAATGCCGAGTCCATCACGCAGAAGAACAGGGAGGAAATACTTCAACGGAGGACGTTGTAGCACATGCACGGCCCCATGCTCCAGGACCTGAGGAACAGGGCAAACGCGGCCCTGGGCAACATCTGTAACGAGAACTACCCGCAACCCCACATGACCAATTATGATGGTCATCTCCACTTCTTTACTAACATGGAGACGTGCCTAGAGAGCCACTCTGAGAGAGCTTGCTATCTTGTTGAGGAGCGGAGTTGCAGCCTAGTCGGGTGTGCGTTTTCCCGCGTCTTCAGCCATCTTCGGAACACCAATCCCGACTTTGACTTTGACGCCGCCATTGCACCGGTGCCTGAGGCTACCCGGGGCGAGCTGGCGCGATGGGTGGAGGATAACGTGGATGCGCTTGTCCGGGCCTTTACTTCCAACGACGACGGGGTGATAGTCGCAGCGGACAGAGGCGACGTGGTCAATGATGGTGACGGTGGCGTCGGTGATAGTGTTGGCGCTGCTAGTGGCAGCGACAGCAGCGCCAGCGATGCATCTGGGGGCGATCCGGGGGACGTGGTCAGTGATATGTCTAATTGATCCCGTGTTTCCCCGCTGTTTATCCTGCATAAAAAAGCTCAGGCGCGGCCCCAAAGGTTGTAAGATCATTTTGGGAGGGGAAGCCCCTCATGTAAAAAGATTGCCGTCTGTATGCTTTTAGGAAAGATGCTGAATATGTGCCTCCATAAGCCTACGGGCCCTGCGGCGAGCTTGTTGTTGTGGTTTACCTTTAGCCAGGACAAGTCCTGAATCAGCTCGCGAGGTCGTGAGCCCCCAAGGATCCCCTAAGGTGCCAGCCGACCCGAGTGCCTATCATAGTACGGCATGCGTGCAGCGCGCGTGCGCTTCGCCCGGCCCCGCCGCGAGGGGCTCACAAGGCGGAGGCAGCTGATGCAAACTCCAAATCAAGGCAGGAACCAGAACACAAGAAATCACATGAATGAGAAAAGGTCACCCTCCCCGCATACACAAACGAAAATTCAACTCCAACTTAAATCTGAAGCAAGAAAGCACGACTATAGAAAGGGAGTCAAAAAGCAAATGACCGCGTCCGACGCCTAGTCCAGTCTTCGACGTCTTCTCACCAGCGTGGAGCTAAGTGCCGCTACTGGGCATGGGAGGGAGCCCCCGAGACCTAAGGGGCGTGTATAGCCCCACTCATTATTACGTGAGAGTGTCACGGGCGGCGAGCTTCACAGGCACTGGGCCTTCTTCATAGGCACTCGGCCAAGCTTCATATCGCCAGATGAGGGCCCCGCCTTGCGCCACCCTCGAACACCATTGGTGGCGATTGGATACCAGGATGACGCTAAAGGGGTAAAGGGGGACGCCAGCGGCGCCTCGGCGACCACGGGTCCTCTACCGTGGGTAGGCTTTGCAGCACCTCCTCGGCAGAGGGCCTACCTATAGGGAACGCCTTCCTCCCGGCGCCGTGGGGAGGGTCCTGGCTCTCGACCCCTCTCCTGCAGCCCCCAATGTGCTCATCCTGGTGGAAGGGACGCTGCCCAACTAGGGCCGCCGTCCGCTACTATGACCTGAACCTCCTGCGACCCATGGTTAGCATAAGCTTGCTCCTAAGGAATTAGCGGTACCCGGTAGCTGCTGCTGCCATCACGGTTGGTGAGGCATCCTTGAGGCTCCTGGAAAGGCTCGACTTCTGGCGTCTCTTCCTCCCATCCTAGCTTGAGGAACGTGCCAGGATCATCCTCTAGTGCGTACTCCCAATCCACCATGTGGGGCATGTAAGCCTCCGAGACCTCCAGCTCAAAGACTTTGCCATAGTGCCCCACGCTCCATGTTGCCTGGCCTAGCGCACCATCTTGAGGATGGTAGGGCAGTGGCCCGCCCGGGCCGTAGGCGGCAATGCGCATGCCCTTGTTCGTCGGAGGTGGTGCCGCTGCAGCCTGGCGTCCGGCTCCGATGGTTGAGCTGGTGTCGACGAAGCCTTGGGGCGTGCCTGGGGGCACGCGGGCGCGGAGAGGCCTGTCGCGTGATCCGACCGGGGCCCGGGGTGGAAGCTGGAAGCAGAAGGGCGATGCCCCCAAGGCCACGGCATCCAGGAGCTCGGCAACGAATTCAAGCAACGCATCCTGACCACTCTCCATCAACCTGCATCATAGCAGCTCCCGAGCCACGTGAGAGCGCCTCTCATGTTTGCTTGTTCCCGTCGGGTGTGCGGCGCCATGGCCGCGGCATGGCTTGAGGCCCTTGCGGCTGCCAGCACCTACCGCAGAGTAAGGGCAGGCAGTGCGTGACCGCGCCGCCTGCACCCCGCATCGCTCTGCGGTGGTTGGGCTGCCTGGGGCATGGGGTTGAGGTCTTCTTGGGCAGGCGGCGTGTCATGAGCTGGCCAGGCCGCCCAGCGGTCGGCGTTGGTCGTTGGGTCGCCGGACATAGACGAGACGAAGCAGTGCGACGCGGACCAGAGGAAGGAAGACTTAGGCACACCCCTACCTGGCGCACCAAATGTCGGATATCGGGTTCCAGCAAAACCCTTAAGGTTTGAACACTAGGGTGCGCACGAAGATTTCTCCCTACCGAAACACACATCAGCCTCGCCGCGATCTCTAAGCTAACACGATGAGCTCACAGGACAAGAGACACAAGGTTTATACAGCTTCGAGCCACCGTTGTGGTGTAATACCCTACTCCTGTGTGGTGGTGGTTGATTGCCTCTTGGGGTCATGATGGACAGTACAAGGGAAGAACATCCTCGTGAGGAGAGGTGTTCTTGAGCTGGTTAGGTGTTCTGCTTGGTAAGGATTCGATCCCCTTCTACTGTGGTACCTAGCCCTATTTATAGAGGGCCTGGTCCTCTTCCCAAATATTGAGCGAGAAGGGATCCAAGAACGGCCATTTTGAAAGGGGACAGCTAGTACAGGCTATCCTGACTAAAGGTGGTCTTCGCCTGTCAAAGGTGCTGGTGGTGACGCCGTCCTGGGCACCACGGTGACCTCCATCCTGCCGTCCTGCTAGTCTTGGTCTTGTTGCACCGATAGGGAAACCTTTGCCTGATGCCTCGGTACTCCGCGCCTGCAATTGCCCCCTTAGCACCAAAGAGGAAACGAGGACACTGCGCGTGCTGGAGCCTGCCTGGCGCCCGCCTAGCCTTGGTCATCGTAGCTTGCGTCACGGGAACCTCTTGAGGTACCCCTCACCTTGATCTCTCCGCCTCCCTCGCGAGCCTGCCTGGTGAGGCCGCTCCTAAGGAGGCCTTGTGTTGTCCGCCCCGCGAGGCATGGCCCCTCGCAAGGGTCTTGAGCGTTGGTTGATGAAGATGAGCCATACTGGGCCACTGGTAGAGCCACGCCGCAGGCCGTAGGCAGGCAAGTCTGCGGACCCCCATTCCCAGAATGCCGACACAACTACCATGAGAGAATAATGCTATTTTTTACTAGTAAACTTGTACTCTCTCACTGACAAAACCAATTCTGAAATAGAAGGCCAATCATGTAATTGGTTTCACCAACTGGTGAGGAGAAAGAGAAACAGAGCATGAAGAGGAAGAAGATGAAGAATAAACAGTGCCAAGGCGGCCTTGCTGAAGCCAGAGGCCTCAGTGGAGGCCATTCAAAGGCTCCGACAACGACTACCTTACATGTGAGACGACCCTCCAGGGAGACCTTCCACTTCTGTTGTCTCACTTAATTAATTAGGAGTACTTAAGTACCACAAATTTATTGCTGCCTAATTTTCCTGTCGGAGTTAAACAAATCTTTAGTAGGACCCTTTGCTGAATCATGTACGTGTGTATGTTTGTCTATGGAGGTGAATCATGTGGTGGAGCAGGGAGGGAATATTATTACTGTCATGACATAATAGTGCTATTGTTTTGCATGACAATTTATTGCCATTGGTTCAATGAGGCAATGTTTTGCCTATTGTCCACCATGAATTTGATGTTAATATTAGAGTAATATGCTAATGTCTTCCTATCCTTTCTCACTAAGATAATGAAGGTTTCACCTTGTTCCTACTTGTGCAAACAGGGATCATGTTGTGCCAATCATACATTTTAGTGGAACTACACAAGACAATACAATGAATTGTATCCCAGCCAGTGCTTTAACTCGACTGGAAGTTCTTGATAATCTTTCGATATAATCTCAGCACTGGTAAACAAGAGTGATTTCAACCATACATTTGAAGTGCACAAAAATATATACTATTGAGTGATTCTAGTGAGTGCCTTATCATCTCTTATGGGACTACATGATAAGAGCTTTTTCTCAGGTTGGTACGGGCCTAAGGCCTTCATCCATATTAGTTTGTTGTCATCTCTATTTGTATCGTGCTACTGTCATGAGAAGCTCCTTTATCTTTGCACGTTAAAGTTTTGCAACCTATGAGAAATGGCAATGCTTTGAGAGTTGAGCTAATTGGCACTGATTAAATAAACTAATACCTCTCTTTAAGCAAGACTACTATGTTGCTATCTTTACCCATTAAGATAATCAGGGTGCTTCTATTCGTTAGTGTATGATTCATCAACTAGTCCCACTATTATAGTAATCACACTTTCTCAATATATGTGCCAACAGGTATGCTCGATTTTTGTGGAACTGCACAAAAACTTTGGGTGCTTCATTCCCTTGATAGCTTCCGTCCTTTCATGTTAGTCGCTAATCTCGGCCTACTTTCTTCCTTTGCTGTCAGTCGCTTCGCTTATCTCGGCTTCCAGTAAAAGGAAATAGTAATTGATATGTGAGGGAGTCCTGGACTAGGGGGTGTCCGGACAGCCGGACTATCATTATCCGCCGGACTCCAAGACTACAAAGATAGAAGATTGAAGACTCCGGCTCGTGTCCGGATGGTACTTTCCTTGGCGTGGAAGGCAAGCTTGGCAATACGGATATGTAGATCTCCTACCATTGTAACCGACTCTGTGTAACCCTAGCCTCCTCTGGTGCCTATATAAACCGGAGGGCCTTAGTCAGTAGGACAAGATACATTACAACAATCATACCATAGGCTAGCTTCTAGGGTTTAGCCTCTTTGATCTCGTGGTAGATCCACTCTTGTAATACCCATATCATCAATATTAATCAAGCAGGACGTAGGGTTTTACCTCCATCGAGAGGGCCCAACTCAGGTAAAACATCGTGTCCTCGCCTCCTGTTACCATCCGCCTAGACGCACAGCCGAGACCCCTACCCGAGATCCACCGGTTTTGACACCGACATTGGTGCTTTAATTGAGAGGTCCTCTCAGTCATCACCGATAGGCTTGATGGCATCTTCAACCAACAACGCTGTCCAGGTGAGACTTTTCTCACCGACAGATCTTCGATTCGCGGCCGCATCATGGGCAATTCACTTGGCCATCCGGAGCAGATCGAAGCTATGCCCCGCCGCAGTCGATTCGAAGCTTAAACTTCACGGCCGATGTCGCGGAGACTTGATCTTGACGGACTCGAGCCTGACAGCGCGCCCAGACTTGTGGCGATGGGCAAGATCTAGCTCGCCGCCGAGCAAAGTGCCTTGGTGGCCGCACCGGATCCGCTTCGCCATTGGCGGAGCCGATCGCCCATATCGAGGGCGGTGGACGACGCCGCCACAGGGGCTTCAACACCCACGGCGATGGAGCGAACACCGATCTTGTCCCTGCGAAACTTCGTGATTCCGAGGCGCCGACTCAACCTCCCGCGCCTACCAATCAATCCGGATTGGGCGCGGTTATGGAATTCACCGCCATGGACATTTTCCAACACTCGCCTTTTGGCGATATCCTGAATTCACTAAAGCATCTCTCGCTATCGGGAGAGTCTGGCGGACTATGGCGAGGATGGTTGGGGTACGGACGACGAAGAAATTGAGCCCACCCACCACCCACTTTGTAGCCACTTGCCGATGATTTAACCGACATGCTGACTTCGACTCAAGCGACATCGACGCCATGGACGGCGATGCCGAGATTTAACAGAACCAGCGCCCTCAGAGCACCGGAAGACCACCTCGTCATACGACATATACATGGTGGACACCCCAAAAGACGGGATGGCGAAGAAGCGGAGGCAGATTCTCTAAAGAAGCAGCCCAAACGCCGACGTCGGTGGCACCGCTCTAAATCCCGCCACAAAGAAGAATGGAGATTTCGCACGGAGATAATAATACTCGGAGAGTGCCGAAGACAATCCCTCCAAAGAAGACTCAAATAGCGAAGGATACGAAGCAAGCCCCCACGAGAGGGTGGCGAGATGAAGGGTTGAGGATGATAACTATATGCCTCCCTTCAAGACGAAGCAAGCCTCAACGATGATGAATTAAATCGTACGAGGATCCCGCGAGCAGAGCGCTTCAAGAACAGGCTTATCGCCACAGCAAACAGCCTAAAGAAAAAGCAGCAACAGCTCCAAGCTAATCAAGACCTGCTGGCCGATCGATGGACCAAGGTCCTCGCGGCCGAAGAGTATAAACTCGAACGCCCCTCCAAAAGTTACCCAAGACGCAAGCTGCTCCCCCGATTAGAGGAGGAAACATACATACCTTCATCACCAGCGCACGATATGGCTGACCGACCACCACGTGGTCGTGACAGAGAGGCATCCAGGCCCCCAGCCAAGACCGTACCCCGGCATCGCTCCAATAGTACGAAGCCAAGAGGGAACGCGCCGGACTTGCGAGACATATTGGAGGACAAAGCAAGGCAATCCAGATCCATCTACGGATCACGTGGGCGCCCCACGACCCACGACGAATACCGTCGCGCCGGATACAATAACCCCGGCCGGGCCGAACACAGCAGACAGCGCTCTCTCGAGCTGCGTCGCGATATAGCTCAATACAGGGGCGCCGCACACCCTCTATGCTTCACTGACGAAGTAATGGATCATCAGATCCCCGAAGGGTTTAAACCCGTAAACATCGAATCTTACGATGGCACAACAGACCCATGTTTGGATCAAGACTATCTTCTCCACATTCATATGGCCCGCGGTGATGATCTCCATGCCATCAAGTATCTCCCACTCAAGCTTAAAGGACCAGCTCGGCATTGGCTAAACAGCTTGCCCGCAGAGTCAATTGGGTGCTGGGAAGACCTGGAAGCCGCATTCTCGACAACTTCGGGAGCGCGTATATGCGACCACCGACGCCGATGACCTAAGCCACATTATTCAGCAGCCAGACGAATCGGCGGACAATTCGGACACGGTTCTTGACAAAGAAAACCAAATCGCCGATTGTCCGGATCAGAGGCCCTTGCAGCCTTCAAACATAACATCCGGGACGAATGGCTAGCCGGGACCTGGGGCAGGAAAAGCCAAAATCCATGGCAGCCCTCACATCGTTAATGACCCGCTTTTGCTGGAGAGGACAGTTAGCTGGCCCGTAGCAACAACCTCCGTAAAAATTCTGGCTGTGCGGATACAAAGGACAACAACGGCAGGTCACGCCGAAACAAAAACAAGTGCCGCGTGCGGTGGCGATAAGGAGGATACGGCGATCAATGCCGGATTCCGAGGCTCTAAACCCGTCGGCGAAGAAGCCATTCAAAAGAACCACTGGGTCCATCCAACTGGACCGAATACTCGACCGCTTATGCCGATACATGGCACCTCGAAAACCAGCTAACCACACCAATAGAGATTGCTGGGTGTTCAAGCAGGCCGGCAAGTTAATTGCCGAAAACAATGACAAGGGGCTAAACAGCGACGACGAGGAAGAGACCCGACCGCCGAACAACAGAGGACAGAATGGCTTCCCCCCACAAGTGTGGATGGTGAATATAATATACGCGACCCACATACCCAAGAGGGAGAGGAAACGCGCACTAAGGGACGTCTATGCGATGGAGCCAGTCGCCCCAAAGTTCAATCCATGGTCCTCTTGTCCGATCACTTTCGATCGAAGAGACCATCCGACCAGCATACGCCATGGCGGGTTCGCCGCATTGGTTTTAGACCCAATCGTCGATGGATTTCACCTCACGAGAGTCCTGATGGACGGCGGTACTAGCCTGAACCTGCTTTATCAGGATACAGTGCGAAAAATGGGCATAGACCCATCAAGGATTAAACCTACAAAGACAACCTTTAAAGGTGTCATCCCAAGAGTGGAGGCCAACTGTACAGGCTCAGTCACACTCGAAGTGGTCTTCGGATCCCCGGATAATTTCCGGAGCGAAGAGTTAATCTTCGACATAGTCCCGTTCCGAAGCGGCTATCACGCTCTGCTCGGACGAACCGCGTTTGCAAAATTCAACGCGGTGCCGCACTATGCATACCTAAAGCTCAAGATGCCATGCCCTCGTGGAGTCATCACGGTCAATGGGAATACGGAACGCTCCCTCCGAACGGAGGAACATACAGCGGCTCTCGCGGCAGAAGTACAGAGCAGCCTTCTAAGGCAATTCTCTAGTCCGGCCGTTAAACGGCCGGATACAGCAAAGCGCGCCCGGAGCAATGCCAACCAAGACCACCTGGCGCGATCGAACCGCAGCGCCAGAGTAATGCGGCCCCAACCCTCGCCCGCGCATGATCGCAAGAATAACACTCCGCGTACATCATTACGCTTTGGAGATACCATGGGCACAGGGAAGGGGGCACGATCGCAACGGACCCAGTGTACGGTTCGACCACACCGGGCTCACAAGTGTGCCCCTTTTTTTATTTTTTCTTTTTTATGTACGCAGGACTCTAACTGAAGCCTGTCCGTGGCGAACTCCGCCGAACTCACGATGCAACAGTCAGGGACTAAAGAAGGCCGCGACGAACATACAGGTGGTCTCAATTACGAGCATTAAATTCGATTATATACACCAAGTCTGCAGCTCATCCCTGGAGGGGGACATGTTTATTTAGTCCAAATCCCTTGCTTACCGCACTATTTGTATCAGTCCGCTCTATTAGCAGACTTTCTTTCATAAATAATGCAGCACCTTTTTATTGCAATAGCATTATCTTTTATATATATGTTCATTACATGACATCTTGCACCCGTATATTTTGGTATGGCTGAATACGCCAGGGGCGTCTGTTCCCCAAATTATGGTGTGATTAAGTCCGAACACTTTCACAAGTGCGGCACCCCGAACTTATAGCATTATATGAATCGGCTCCGTATCATGTCTTGGGTCAATAGTTGGGTTTGCCTGCTCCCATGTTTTGGTGCCTTACGTTCCGCTCCATCGGCTAAGGTAGCACTGGGAGAACCATCGCGATTGCGCCCGGTTGAGCCGGCGGCGCCTCACCGGAGAAAGCTAAAACTGACGGCATGATAAGGCGAGAGACTGGTCGCTGTTCGAGAGGTTTTTTCGGGTCCTTTAAGACTCACGCCGCTTCGAGCGAAGTTCCGGACAATGTCCGAAGAAGGCATGGATAGCACCCCGGATTCGGTCTTCCGAATACCAGGGGCTTCGCCGAAATTTAAAATTATAGAATTCTATGGCTAAGTGAGAGTGTTCAAGCATTATAAGTCCGGTTGCCTTGTTCGTTGTGTTGAGCGCCTCCCTCGATGGACCCAACAATGGGAACAAGAGTGCTCATGTTTATCCCTTAACACCCCAAAGATCATGGCTTGGGGGCTGAAGCCAACGACTTGCCATCTCTCGATTTTATAAACGGCCGCATGAAGGTAATATTTTAAATTAAACAAGTGTTGCTCATGGCGCATATAAACGAAGTTTTCAGCGCACAGGATAAATACAAAGCGAGTTCACTCAAAGATTACATTTCGAGAGCACTCATCTGCAATATCGCAGGCTCCCTTCAGGACAATTTTATAATACTTCTCCGGCGTGCGATACTCCTTGCCCGGCGGCGGTGGGTCCATGAGAAGCTTCTCCGCATCCAACTTGCCCCATTGCAACTTTATGCGGGCAAGAGCCCGGCGAGCGCCTTCAATACAGGCGGAGCGCTTGACGACCTCCACCCAGGGGCTTGCATCCACCAGCCGCCGCACGAGGCCAAAGTAGCTCCCAGGCATAGCCTGTCCAGGCCACAGCCGGACTATGAGGCCCTTCATGGCCTCCTCAGCTACCTTGTGGAGTTCGACCAGCTGCTTCAGCTGGTCGCTTGGGGGCACCGGATGGCCGGCATCAGCATACTGAGACCAGAAGACCTTCTCCATCGAGCTCCCCTCCTCGCCACGATAGAATGCACTACGCGGCAGATCTGCAAACACCCCTAGAGAGCTCCGAATGCGGGTAAGTGTCAGGTAGTTCACATTAACATGCCTGCTTTGCATGAAAAATGCCTTACCCGCCGCTATCTTCTTTATGTCCTCAACCTCCTGAAGGGCTTGACGGGCTTCGGCCTTGGCGGACTTGGCACTTTCGAGAGCCGAGGCAAGCTCGGACTCTCGAGTCTTGGAGTCGCGCTCCAAACCCTCATGCTTTTCCATGAGAGCCTGGAGCTCTTGCCGAACTTCCGCCACCTGTGCCTCTTGTTTTTCTCGCTCGGCCCGTTCCACGGCCGCACTGCGTTCGGCCACGGACACAGCCTCCTTCAGGGCTGCCACCTCGTTAGGGGCCCCTGCAATACGCACATTATCCTTGTTAATTTTATTGCAACCGAAATCCTTTTCTGTAAGGTACTAATTCAAAGAGGTATTACTCACCTTCTTTTTCCACGAGCTGCCTCTTGGCATGGCCGAGCTCTTGCTCAGACCGCTCGAGATCCTTCTTCAGCAAATCGACCTCCGCCGTTAATGCGGCGAGAGGCCAGCAGAGCCCGCAAACCCATATTGACATATTTTTAGCAACCTCAAGATATCTTGTTCGATCCTCACCCCAGCGTTTCTTTCCTAACACCGAATCGAGCATCGTGGGCTACCGTCTATGCGTATTACATTACATAATTTTAACTTCTTACCTCAAAGATCTGTTAGAAGGCTGCTGCAAGAGCTTGACCAGCCCTCTTAGCAAGTGAACCTTTTCAATCACCGCACTCATGATAGTGCGGTGTTCTTCCTGATGGAAACGCCTTTAAGCGCCTCCAACAAGCTATCCGCGCCCGTTGGGCGGAGGCCGCCCGGCGTCACGGCCTTGCCCTTCTTTGAAGGGCCGCTTGTTGGACTCTGGAACCACTGCGGGTTCGATGTAGAGTCCGCACAAAGTCCGGAGGCTGCCCGACGGCGCCCGAGCCTCCTCCCGATGGGTCCTCGCTGGGATCCCACCTCGGCGTCCTCGCCGACGCTGCGGGGTAGAGGCATCGGCATGGAATTCACATCCGACGAGGCTAACGACCCGCCGATGAGTCGGGAAGATCGCCACCGCCGGACTACGGACGTAATGCGGCGTTAGAAGGATACTACGTGATATGAAAGGTACGGCATATAAATGATCCGGATACTTACGATCCTGCCGGCCGCTCGCCCTTGAGGCCATTTCATCCTCGCCAACACCGATGTTGGCGAAACTGTTCGGGGATAGTTCTCCCCTCTTGGACCCTTCGCCTCCCCAATTGGGGAAGCCTTCCTCTTCTTCTCTCCTCCTCCGGAGAGAATACTCCTCCTCCTCGCCTTCGGGAGGAGTCCTCATCGTCGTCGACGCTTTGATTCTGGGAACTCTTTCGAGTCCCCGCAGCCACCTTCTTGGCCTTCTTCTCCGGCACCACGTGCGGTGCCAGAACCAGCAGCCTTGCTAAGCGGGCGTCCACTGGGTCCTCTGGCATGGGAGCCGGGCTGATAAGCAGCTTGGCCTTCTCCATCCATTCCTATCAAAGGAAGAGGCAGAATGAAACCTCACTAGAGTCAATCTAATTATCACAAGTGTCCCGTAATGGGGTTGAACCACTTACCTCATCAGTTGGATACTGCGAGCTGAATCCACGGTCTTCGGTCGCGGACGCGGGGGCTTCGGCGCCCTTGAACAGCACCCTCCAGGCGCCTTCGTATGTTGTATCGAAGAGCCCGCTTAAGCGCTGTGCTGTTCCGGATTGAACTCCCACAAATTGAATGCCCGTTCTTGGCATGGGAGAATCCGCCGGATGAGCATGACTTGGACCACGTCGACAAGCCGGAGCCTATTGCTCACCATCTTCTTGATGCAGGCTCGGAGTCCCGTCACCTCCACCGGATTGCCCCACTGCAAGCCCTTATCTTTCCAGGAGGTGAGCTGCGTGGGGATGCCAGATCTAAACTCGGGGGCCGCCGCCCCATGTGGGCTTGTGCGGCTCGGTGATGTAGAACCACCCCGATTGCCACCCCTTGACGGAATCCACAAAGGTCCCTTCGAGCCACGGGACGTTGGGCATTTTGCCCAACATGGCGCCCCGCATTCCGCTTATGCGCCCTTCACAACCTTCGCTTGACGTTGAAGGTCTTGAGCCACAGCCGAAGTGGGGCGGATGCAGAGGAAGGCCTCACACACGACGATAAACGCCGAGATGTTGAGGATGAAGTTCGGCGCGGATCGTGGAAATCCAGCCGTAGTAAAACATGAGCCCCGGACAAATGGATGGAGGGAAAGCCCAGTCCATGGAGGAAGTGGGGAGGAAGACGACCCTCTCATGAGGCCCAGGGTAGGGATGAGCTGCCCCTCGTCGAGCAGCCGATCAAGTGATATCGCCGAAAGGTATCCGCGCTGCAAGAAGCTTGGTGATGTCCTCCTCCTTAGCAGTGGAGGCCAACCATTTACCTCCTGCTCCGGACATATTCGCAGAAGGTCGAGGCGAGATGCGCGAGCTCGGGCGTTGGAGCTTGAGTTCGCGGGGATGAATAAGCAAAGGAGGAAGAAGGCGTAGGTGAGAAGGTGAATCCTTATCCCTTATATATAGGCGGACAAAACTATGCGTCCCCCACCAGCCTGGTAAAACTCGCTTATCTCCCAAGCGCCATCATCAATGGCGCGGTTGGGTTACCCACGCACGTATTGATGAGAATCCTGGAATAAGGGGAACACGATCTCTGCTTCGACAAGACGTGCCAAGGAAACCGCTTCGCTAAACGAGCTGAGGTGGTACAGTAAAAAAACAATTCAAACGAAGGCTTGGTAGCGGTGTGATGTCACGCCGCGTAATACGTCAGCAGATTGAACTAAGTGTACATTTTATTCTCTCTACGGCGGAATGTGGAATTTATTTTGCAGAGCCGGACACTATCCTGGTGTTCATGATCTTCTCTGGATTATTCAAGGGAGGAACCCGCCTTGCAATGCCGAACATTATCTTGCTACGGACTTATCGCCATTGAAGACTGGTTCGGGCTACTCGAGGGAGTCCTGGACTAGGGGTGTCCGGACAGCCGGACTATCATTATTCGCGGACTCCAAGACTACGAAGATAGAAGATTGAAGACTCGGCTCGTGTCCCGATGGTACTTTCCTTGGCGTGGAAGGCAAGCTTGGCAATACGGATATGTAGATCTCCTACCATTGTAACCGACTGTGTAACCCTAGCCTCCTCCGGTGCCTATATAAACCGGAGGGCCTTAGTCCGTGGGACAAGATACATTACAACAATCATACCATAGGCTAGCTTCTAGGGTTTAGCCTCTTTGATCTCGTGGTAGATCCACTCTTGTAATACCCATATCATCAATATTAATCAAGCAGGACGTAGGGTTTTACCTCCATCGAGAGGGCCCGAACCTGGGTAAAAACATCGTGTCCCTCGTCTCCTATTACCATCCTCCTAGACGCACAGTTCGGGACCCCCTACCCGAGATCCGCCGGTTTTGACACTGACAATATGCTACCTCACACAGGTTGGTACTGGTCTTTATCCTGATTATTGTGCTTGTCATGTACTGGTAATTTGGTATTGTGCTACTTTTTGCCGATTTTATAAAGGAGTAACTTGGAGCCTGAACTCGCAGGCAAATTATTGCATTGGGTGATTTCAGTAGAACTGCACAAAATGATCAGATGAACAGATACTTATGATGCTGCTATGTACTCCAAAGTTCAGTCAGACAAGCATCGATGTTGACAAGAAGTGCCTATATTCATTCGAGTATCAACCGACGTCAACTAGTTGTCAAACTCAAAGTATTAGGAGAGTGAACGCCAAGAATAATGTTTGGCACATAGCCTAGAAGAACACAGTCCAGTCTTTGGTCCCAACTTGTGCCTTTTGGTTATCGGCAGATATGGTAGCAAACTGTATGGCATGGAGTCTAAAGATTCTAGACAAGTTGGTTGACGCGTATATTCATCTGGCACTTAATCAGTCTGCATGCCAGGGATGCTCCATTTAAGTTGAACTGCACAAAAAATTTGGGTGGTTCATTTTCTCAACCGCCTCCTTTCTCATCTGCAATGTAGAATTTTGGCGAGCTACAGGACCAGGATGAGCCAATAAACTAGTTGGATGAAAGTAGTGGCCAAGTTTCTTAAACCTCCCTCGGCACGAGGCCACTATTTGAGGATAAACCTACAAGCAAAGTTCAGATTGTCTGTGTTGCCTCTTATGTACTCGAAAGTTTACTCGTACAAGAATTAATTTTAGCAAGAAGTACCTCCGACTGAACACTATTTACCAGTATGTACCCTAGGTAATTAAAGTTCGTCCATGGATCATATTGGGTGTGATCTCAATCATTTGGATGCATAAACATACTGAACATGTGTATATCTGAATCTTTTTCTGAATTATGTACAAAAATTGTCCTGTGATCTATCAATCATTTGGATGCATAGATATGCTGAACTTGTGTATATATGAATCTTTTGAGTTGTTGATAGTGAATGTCGGCTATGAATATGAACGTGTCCTGTGAACCTGAGTTTGATACGAATGTTTACCTTTTCTGTTGTATTTGTGTGTGAACTTGTTAGTATGCCTATTGTGGGGTATGTGACGTGTGGGTGTCAACGGAAGATCTTCTTCCCGAGAAGAATTGCACCTACTTTGTTAGGGTAGCAATGGCGCATCTGCTCTTTTAAATCTTTTTATTACTCTGTCTTCCCCTCTCCCTCGCTGTAACGCCCCGGACACACCCGCCGGTGGTCATTACTCCTGGCGGGATCTAGACTGGCCCCACAGATCAATACTAGTCTTTTCGCGACTTTGTCCTCACTCGTGCGCACTCCGGAGCAACTTCGGTCGGTCACCCATCTGAAACTACTCCAAGCCGAGCACGCTTAACTTTGGAGTTACGTCGAATGGGATCCCGGAAAAGAAGGAATTCCTTATTGATATGAGTAGTCTATCATCCCTAATAAGCCGTGCTATTACATACACCCCCACTCGGAGGAACCGACGTCCTCGTCGGGCCACAGAACGTTCCTCTTGGCACAACCGTCTGCATCCAGTCCGGTACATGTGCCATGCCGTGTGCCACGACGGGTCACAAACGCCATGAACAACATGACCGCGCAAGACCTGTCGCAACCATCCGTGTAATCATGAGGGTCGGCTCGATACCAACTTATAGCGCCTCGATGCGGCTATATCTCCCGTGTCGGGCACGACTTAGAGGCATAACCGCATTGAAAGCAATGTCGCAAGTAGGGTAATCTTCACACAACCCATGTAATACATAAGGGAAAAAGATACATAGTTGGCTTACAATCGCCACTTCACACAATTACATGAATAAAGCATTACATCATCCAGATACAATCAAGGTCCGACTACGGAACCAAAATAAGAGAAGAACCCCAAATGCGACAAAGGTCCTCGATCGACCCCAACTGGGCTCCACTACTGATCAACTAGAACGAAACAACACAAAGGGCAAGATCTTCATCGAGCTCCTCCATGAGCTGGAATGCGTCACCTGCTCGGTAACATAGGCACCTACAACCTGGTTTTGGAAGTATCTGGTGAGCCACAGGGACTCAGCAATCTCGCACCCGCGAGATCAAGACTATTTAAGCTTATGGGTAAGGTAAAGGCATGAGGTGGAGCTGCAGCAAGCGACTAGCATATATGGTGGCTACAATCGCAAATGAGAGCGAGAAGAGAAGGCAAAGCACGGTCGATAAAAGTATGATCAAGAAGTGATCCTATAGCAACCTGCGTCAAGCATAACTCCAACACCGTGTTCACTTCCCGAACTCCGCCGGAAAGGGACCATCACGGTAACACACGCGGTTGATGTATTTTAATTAAGGTCAACTTCAGGTTTTCTACAACCGGACATTAACAAATTCCCATCTGCCACATAACCGCGGCACGGCTCTCGAAAGTTTATACCTGCAGGGTGTCCCAACAGCCCATGACAAGCTCTCGCGATCATCGAAGGAATAGACCTTCACCCAAGACACTCCGATCAGACTCGGTATCCCGACATCAAGACATTTCGACAATGGTAAAACAAGACCAGCAAAGCCGCCTGATGCGCCGACAAATCCCGATAGGAGCTGCACATATCTCGCTCGGGGCACACGGATGAGCAAGACGTCGGGTTGGCATAGACCCTGGTTGCCAGGCGCCGGACATCGCTTCGAGTTGGACCAACACTGAAGGAGCACTGGCCCGGGGCTAAAATAAAGATGACCCTCGGGCTCCGGAAACCCAAGGGAAGAAAAGGGCTAGGTGAGGCAAATGGTAAAACCAAGGTTGGGCCTTCTTTGGACAAGTTTTATTCAAAGCGAACTGTCGGGGGTCCCATAAATCACCCGACCGCGTAAGGAACGCAAAATCCGGGAACATAACACCGGTATGACGAAACTAGGGCGGCAAGAGTGGAACAAAACACTGGCATAAGGCCGAGCCTTCCACCCTTTACCAAATATATAGATGCATTAATAATATAAGAGATATTGTGATATCCCAACAAGTAAACATGTTCCAACAAGGAACAACATCTCCATGTTCCAACAAGGAACAAACTTCAATCTTCACCTGCAACTAACAATGCTATAAGAGGGGCTGAGCAAAACGGTAACATAGCCAAACAATGGTTTGCTAGGAATGGTGTCAAAGGTTAGAGGTTCATGGCATTTTGGGAGGCTGACAAGCAAATGGTAGGCATCGTAGCATTGGCATAGCAAAAGAGCGAGCATCTAGCAAGCAAAGATAGAAGTGATTTCGAGGGTATGATCTTCTTGCCTGAAATCCCGCAAGGAAGAAGAACGAGTCCATGAAGAAGACAAATGGACGAAGTCGAACGGATCCTCACAACTCCGGAACGAAACCGAAGCTAACGAGAGAAAGCAAACCGGAAAGAAGCAAACAACATAGTAAACACACAAGCATAAACATGACATGATGCGCAAACAAGTATGATGCATGTCCGGTTTAATGAGGCATGGCATGGCAATATGCACAAACAATACTACAAGTTAAGTGGAGCTCAATATGCAACGAGTTGCATATTGACGAAACACCACATCAATTATGTAGTTTCTCTCTCGGTTATGCTACCAAACAATATTAAATGTTGGTTAACATGGCAAGGGGTGAAGAACAAGTAAACTACACATTTTAGGCAATTTAAATGAGGCCGGAAACAACAAACGACAATTCCGGAAAATCCCCATGTTATTTAGCAATTTAATGGAAACAACAAACATAAACATTTTAATTGTTGTTATCATGATGCGGATGACATATGCAAGTATTATGCAATTATTATGAAAAGGTTGACATGAGCATGTTATGAAGCATTTGTCGCCATGGCGGAACAAAAAGGGTGCCACGGCGGCGAAACGAAAAGGGTGCCACGGCGGCGAAAAGGAAATGGTGCCACGGCAACATTCCGGTCATCCGACAACTCCTCGAGATGTCGGTGCAAAAGAAAGTGTGGGTGAGCGTGTGATGCAAACGATGGTGGGGTGATCCCGGATACCGGGTTCCCACGGGATGGCGGCATGGCAATATAGAGGAACGTGCAAAGACAATTCGGACACGGTGCACACACAAGCATTCGTTCACGGGCATCGTCTCGGTGGTATACCTTTGAAGCGTGCTTTTCGGGGCGGTTCGAGTTCGTCGATGGAAGTAGACGTTCTCGGGCGTCGAGGGAAGTAGTCGTACACGGCGTAGTGGAAGTCGTTTGTTCATGTCCTTGGCGGGTCGTCGTGTAGCCGTACATGATCGTCGTGGTACACCGTTCGAAGTCGTACACGTTTCGTAGATGTTCAGGTTGACGGTAGTTGAACTTGGCCATCCGGAGAGGGTACTTGCCGACAACGGCCGTCGTGGTACTTGGTGCTAGTAGTTGTACACGGTCGTAGACGAACTTGACGAAATCCATCCGCAGGTAGCCGTCCGTGGTCGTACTCATGTTGGCGTGCAACACGATGGTCTCGAGGATCGTAGTCGAACTTGGCGGTCCATATGGTCACCAAACGGCAACACGAGGGCCTCGGTGGGCAGCAGCAAGGACAAAGCGGTGCGTGAGCAGCGACGAAGCGGCACGCCAAGGAAGAGCAGCAGCGGCGCAGCAGCAGCAGAGAGGCGAAGGTGGTGGCCTAGCACGGCGCCGCACTTGTCGGAGATGGCGGCGAAGGCGGGGAAGGCGGTCACGGTGGCCGGCAGAGTCAAACGGACTCGGGCACGCATTCCAGCAAAAAGACGAACGGCGAGGCGTCTGAAGCGGGGAAGGAGCACGGGCGACGCGCTTGGGCAGCGGGATGACGCGAGGTCGCAGGGGAGGCGGGCGACGGAGCAAGGTGGTGGTGGTGGGCGAGGCCGCGCGGCAGACGGGACGGCTTCAGTGGGACGAGGAAGGAGGCGGCGGCGGCGGCGAAGCGGCAGAAGGAGCACACCGGCGGCGGCGCTGACGCGGCGGGTCGGCACCGGCGGAAGATTGCGGCGGCGGGCGCACCGGTGGCGGGGCAGGACGGAGACGGCACGGTGCAGAGGCGAAGCAGGGGAAAGGGAAAGGGGGTCGCGCGGGGATCGGGCGCAGGGGAGCTCGTCTCCCTGGCTCGATGCGTGGTGGCGGCGTGAGGGAAAGAGGGAGAGATGGGGATCGATGGCTTGGGTGTGCGTGAGCGGCGCTCAGAGGGAGCGAGGGGAGGAAGAGAGATGCGTGGGATCGGGCTAGGGTTTAGGAGGGTTAGGTGGGCCAGCTGGTTAGGTGGGCTGGTGCCTTAGGAGCTGATGGGCCTTAGAGGCCGGCTGGGCTGCTCCTTTTTTTTTCCTTTTTCGTTTTTTCTTCAGACAGAAAACAAAAGGAAAACCAGAGGGGGAAAAAGAAGAGGATCTAGAGAAATATAAAAATATTCTCATGATCCTGAGCATGCTCACTATTTAATAAAATTAGTTTGGAGATTTATAAAGGACGTAAAATAATTCAAGTTTGAATTAAATTCAAACTTGAACCATTTTAAACCTTAACCAAAACAATTCCAAAAGAGATGAAATTTGGCAAAGAGGCTAGGTACACGGTGTTAGAATTTTGGGGAAAAGATGAGCATTTTTGGTGGAGGCAAAGTGGCACTTGCAAGAACGTAAGAAAAGGGAAGAAAGGAGAAGTGAAGGTGCAATGGTTTGAAGAGGTGACAAGGGTACGCACAAGATGCTCATGGAAACAACATGAATGACAAATTGCAACATGGCAAGCACGAAGCTATACTTGATATGACCCAGATGCAACACAAGATGGCATGATGACATGATGCCATGCAAAAATAAAACAAATCACACGACAAAACTCGGAATAACTGGAAGGCATCTGAAGCTCCGGTCTTGGGGCGTCACACTCGCTCAACCCCTGTCGTAATGTTTTCGGCCTCAAAACAAACATAGTACTGCGTTGTTTTTGGGGCTTGATGAAAAATTGAGTGCTGGTTTCTGTAGGTTGGCCCTCCCAACAAATGGGCTGCTGGTCCACCACGACGGACTGGGAGGCCAAAAATACAAGTTGTATGGTGCAGAAGCAAGTAAAAAAACTCTATCGAGAGCCATCCACTGAAGAAAAAAAATCACTCCTGATGTGCTTCTTCAGTCGTGCCGCCTACCCCCTCCGTAATCCAGTTCGCTCGGGGATCTGGTATAATTTTTTCCGAAGGGCGAACAAGTACCAGCTAGGCCTAGGTTTTGTATTTTAACATGCGTTGCCCACGATATATGGAGACAGTGGTTTCAACTTATTTTTTGAGGTCCATACCAGCCTATGGGCTTTTCCTTAAAGATCGGCTGTATTTTTTTAATAAAACGCAGGTCTCTGTTCTATTTATCTATATATAAGATTTTAAGGACCAATTTAATAATAATGCGCTCATTTTTTTGAGCAATAACTCGCTAATTTTTAATTTTATATATATATATATAATGTGCCTCTCCGGTTTATTTTTTGATATTAATTGATCATTTTAACATAACATTATATATATAACGAGCTCAGCTAATTCGTGTATTTCAAGGAAGTGCAAATGTGTTGGGATTTCTTAGAAAATACAAATGGGCCTGATTGACGCGAAATTATTTGTTCACCCAGCCCATCAAATGGACTGTACATTCTAGAAAACGTGGGTTAAATATATGCCACATTTTTGCAGGCTGACATGTGGACCAATAGGTCGAAGCCTACGTAGGGCGTTGTCAACTTGGTCAATAAATGATTATGACATCCACAGCCATTGGATTTATATCCAACGGCTGGCACGCACCTTCAATCTCTCGTCTTCTTCCTCCAGCGTCACCGGGACAGCCTGGTCCGGCCTCCGGTGGCTAACGGCCCTGCTTAGCACGAATCGCTGCAAAGCGCTACCCCACCGCCGGCCAGGCTATCCCTCCACCCCTCCACACCTCCTGTTATTCTCCACCGACTACAGCCCCACGCCGAACCAGAACCAGTTATAACCCTTCTCCTCCTCTCAATCTATGACTCCACTGCCGCGTCCTCCCATCTCCGAGTCGTTCCCGTCCGGGGCCTCACCGTCGTCCACCTCCTCGCTACGCTCGATGCGGCGTGGTCAACAAACGAGAGTCATCGGAAGAGGACTCTACGTGGAGAGCCTGACGGCTGGGACCCACGAGGTCCATGGTCGCACGCAAGGAAAGTTCCTCCTTTTTAAGCTGAAAAAATGTTTCCTCCACCTGACAGCTGGGACCCACCGGCTGTATCTTTGGACGGAAGGAAGTGCCTCCTTGTTATGCAAAAAAATTATTCCTCCCATTGACAGCTGGGACCCGCCAGATTTGGTGGCTGACTTGTGGGCCTACTAACTAGAGGTGTACGCAGGGCTTTGTCAACTGAATCAACAAATGATTCATGCAGCTGGACCGTTGGATGTTAATGAAATAGCCATGCTCCTTCTTCAACCTCTTTTCTTGCTCCTGTCTTCCGTGGGCGGCACCGCGGCTGTGCTGCCGCGCACCCGGACTAGTCAAGTTTCCCACTCCTCTCCATATGCGACTCCACTGCCCCGTCTTCCCCATCTCCGAGTCGTTCAAGTTTGGGGCCTCGCCGTCGTCCACCGGCCTTGGTGCGCTCGACATGGTGTGGTCAACGTGGTCAACAACCAAGAGTCATCGGAAGATGACCGTACATGAGAGGCTTTCAGTGGGGACGCACCACGCCCATGGATGCACGCATGCAACGGAATGCGGTGTGGTCAACATGGTCAAGGAACGACTTCCATCGGAAGTGTACCGTACGTGGAGAGGCTGACAGTTGGCTCCATGGCCGCAACAAGGAAGTGCCTCCTTATTACGCGGAAAATAATGATTCCTCCACCTGACAGCAGGGACCCACCGGACGGGCCACCGTATCTCGCAAAAAAAACTTTCCCCCTGACTGCTGGGACCCACCTGATGGGCCACCTTATTTCGCGAAAAAAACATTCCCCCCGCTGTCAGGCCGGACCCACCGGAAGTGCCTCCTCATTACGCAGAAAAAAATGAATTCACCCCCTGCTAGCTGGGACCCACCTTGGTGGGAGGCGGACTTGTGGGCGGAGGGCTTTGTCAACATAGTCAATATGAATGGAGGGCTTTGTCAACATAGTCAATATGAACGATTCTAGATCCAGTGACCGTACGTTGTCCATCCAACGGCTATAGTGCTTCTTCAACCTCTGGTCTTCTTGCTCCAGCCACCAAAAGCAGTGCTGGTCATGCCGCGAGCTCCTGCCTCCCGTGGTCGGCTGTGATGCTGCGGAGGCCTCACCGCCTCGTACTACTCCCACCGCTGGCCAGGCCATCTCTCTACTCACCCACACGCCCTGTTATTCTGCGGCGACGGCAGCCTCACACTGCAGCCAAACAAGTGAACCCTCATACACCTCTACACGTGGGCATCCACTGCCGCGTCTTCCCCAGCTCCGCGTCATCCCCTTCCTAGGCATCACCGTCGTCCACCGCCCCGGTGCTCTCGGGGCAGCATGGTCAACGTGGTCATGGAATGACTTCCATCGGAAGAGTACTGTACGTGGAGAGGTTGACAGCTGGGTCCATGACGGCCGCAAGGAAGTGCCTCTAGGCAAAAAAAAACGATTCGCCCCCCTAACTGCTAGGACCCACCAGCTACATCTTCGCACGCAAGGAAGTGCCTCCGAGCAAAAAAAAGATTTGCCCCCCTAACTGCTAGGACCCACCAGCTACATCTTCGCACGGAAGGAAGTGCCTAACAATCGGGACCCACCTGGTCGAAGCGTACATAGCATTGTCATTCTGATCGCGAACGTGTACGTACATACTGGTCGATGTAGAGGCACGCACGTGTCGTAGTAGAGGCGCACACGTAGCATATACACGTACATACAGCGGTCATGGTGTAAGAAAGTAAATACGGCCATGTACGTACATACGGGTGGGGTCTCGAACGCATACTCGCGCATACGTACGGCCAGGGCTCGTGTACATGGCTGGGTCGGAACGGCGAAATAACATCGTGGTCATGTTCATGGGGAGCCAACCTGCTGGATCGGAGCGGAATGCTTGGTCGTGTTCATCTGGAGGGCTTGGACGGAAGAAGCGATGGGAACGAGGCCTGGCGTACTGCAGAACAGAGGAAACGGCCTTATGTTCGACTGACCACATTCGAAACGGGATCCTGTTCATCGGGAGGGGCCTGGTGTACCGCAAAATAGAGGAAACGGACTTGTGTTGGACCTCCTATGGTCGAAACGGGTTCCTGTTGATCGGGAGGGGTGTGGCGTACCGCAAAACGGAGGAACAGACTTGTGTTGGAGTGCTACGGTCGAAACGGGGGTCCTGTTCACCGGGAGGGGTGTGGCGTACCGCAAAACGTGACTCCACGGGATACTGTTCATCTCCAACGACGACCTTCTCTAGCCTCCACGGGATACTGTTCATCCACCGTCGACCTCCTCTAGCCTCCACCTGCGACTGTTCATCCACGGGCTCTTGTTCATCTAGCCTCCACTGCGCGCTACTCCACTGGCTGCTGTCAAACCACCCCTCTCCACGGGCTCCTGTTCAACCACCCCTCCACAGGCTACATTTCATCCACCCCTCCACCGTCTACTATTCATCCAGCACTCCACGGGGTCGTCCTGTTCATCCAGCCCTCCACGTGGTCCTGTTCATCTAGCCCCAATCGGCTCGATCGATCGGGGTCCTGTTCATCCAAACGCAACACCACGGGGTCCTATTCATCCACCCCCACCGCTCACTGTTCGTCCAAACCCCCCGGCAACACTCACTGTTCATCCATAGCCAGCATCGATCGGCTTCAGTTATTAGTAGTAGCGAAGGAATCACTCAATCATGTTCAGTTAACAGCTAACGATCGATCGCTCGGGTTCAGTAACGCGTAGCTTGCAGTGCAATGGCTCGGGTTCAGTTAGAGCCCAACACCTTGCACACACACACATACGTGTATGAGAGAAACGCGCATCGCTCGGCCCCCGACCACCCACGTAATCGGGAACTCACCGAAATTTTCCTCGCCCTCGCTTCTACCATGGTTTTTTCCGTCATGGATGGCCCAAAGAATGTCATGCAGTTGCGTCTCGGGCCCGCCCAGGATGAAAAGCTCATTTTCTGTCATGATTTTTTGTCATAGAAGTAGGAGCCCACCACATCTATGATGATACCGGGTTTTGTCACAGTTATCATCATAGAAGTGTCATAAGTATGACAGAAAAAAATTTCATTCGGCCCAAAATGTCACGGATGTGTCTTTTTTTGTAGTCTTTATAGGAAAATGTTTGGTTGCTAGGGAGGAAGGTGGTACCCTTAGTGCCGTTGACCTCGCAATATGTTGTCGTGCACTTTACAATGATAACACTTATAGTCTCGGAGCTATAATTTCATACCACTTGCCACTAACAGGACTAGGGGTAAAATTCATGGTGGTATTTAGGCTACTCGCTTAGAGAGACATCTCCTTGTTGATATATGATACGTCTCCAATGTATCTATATTTTTTTATAGTTCCATGCTATTATAGTATCAATCTTGGATCTTTTATATGCAATTACATATCATTTTTTGGGAATAACATATTGCCTTAGTGCCAAGTGCCATTTGCTGTTTTTTTCCTGTTTTTGTTTTTTTCCAGGAAATTAGTACCAATCAAATCCAAACGCTATGAAAATTTTTGACGATTTTTTTCTGGACAAGAGAGACGCTAAAAGGTTCGGGAGGAGACCCGAAGGAAAATGAGAAGACGCCGAGGCAACAAGGTGGCCCCATGGAGGTAGGCATGCCCTGATGCCTTGCGGGCCCCTCATGGCTCTCTCTGACCTAAGTCCACCTCTATAAATTATCTAAAATCGGGAAACCGAAAGAGAGCCACCCAAAATACTTTTTCCACCACCGCAAGTTTCTATTGTTATGTTATCCCATCTGGAGGCCTTTTTCTGGTACTCTGTGATAACCCATGAGTGTAGAGATCATTTGTAGCCTTTTTCGATAAAGATGAGTGTCAAACCCAACGAGGAGCTAAAGGCAGAACAAATATTCCCTCAAGTTCTATCGACCACAGATACAACTCTACGCACACTTAATGTTTGCTTTACCTAGAACAAGTTTGAAACTGTTTCGAAAGAATAAAACTACGAGTACTTTGCGAGAATAAAACTACGAATAAATTGCAAGGTAATAAAAGTAGATACTTTTGTCAACAAGAAACTCATTTGTCCCTAAGCAATCGATAACTAGACCGGTAATCATTCTTGCAAGGCATGAGCTAACATATTTTTTGTACTTGGATCAAGTGCACTTATGATTGGAACTCTAGGAAGCATCCGCAACTATTAAAGATTAATAAGGTCATGAAACCCAACCTTAGCAATAAGTATCAAGTCCTCTTTACTCCCATACGCAATAACCCACTTACTCGGGTATGTGCTTCTATCACTCACGCCACACATCATAAGCGAATCACGAACATATTGCAACACCATACAGCGAGGACCCCTCACATTTGCGCGAGACGGAGGGCACCGTACTACAACACCATAAATAAAATATGCACACATACCAACCAAGATCACGATTATCCCACAAGACAAAACGGATCTACTCAAACATCATAGGATAGCCATAAATCATTGGGAAATAATATATGGATTTTAGCACGATGTTTACGTAGAGATTACAGTGGGGAGAAGAGGTGTTACACCGCTGCATAGAGGGGGAGAGAGTTGGTGTTGACGGTAGCAAGATTGTTGATGTAGATCGCCGTCACGATCCTTGCCCCGGCGGCACTCTGGCGCCACCGAGAGAGAAGGGGAGATAGCCCCCTCCTTCTTCTTCTTCCTTGTCCTCCCCCCCTAGAAGGGAGGAGAGTTCCCCCTCTGGTCCGAGATTGGATCTACCCCTCTGTTATCTTCTATTTCACGTTGCTCAGATCTGACCGAAAACCGTTCCTTATATTTCCAGAGATCTATAACTCTGATTGTGCTGAGATTTTAACACGATTTTTTCCAGATATAGGCTTCCTTGCACCCAAAGTAGAGATCCATCCGACGTACAAGGTGAGCACAACCCACTTGGGTGCGCCTGCCCCCTGGGGTGCGCTGTGGTGTCTTGTGCGCACTATGGCCCCCCGTTTGCATTGATTCCAAGTCCCTAAAATCACATATATTCTGAAATAATTCTCCATAAATTTTTATTGCATTTGGACTTCGTTTGATATGGATATTCTGCTAAACAAAAAACATGCAAAAAACAGGAACTGGCACTAGGAACTGGATCAATAGGTTAGTCCAATAAATCATATAAAATGTTGCCCAAAGTATGCGAAAGTTGTATAATATTGGCACGAAAAAATAAAAAAAATTATAGATTCGGCGGAGACGTATCGCTCTGCCGGAGGAGGAATCGATGACAGAGGGCTTGTACATCATCCTTGCTACCTTTCCGATGATGTGTGGGTAGTTTACCACAAACCTACGGGTCCATAGTTAGTTGTTAGATGGCTTCTTCTCTCTCTTTGATCTTCAATACAATGTTCTGCTCGATATTCTTGGTGATCTATTCGATGTAACCTTATTTTATGGTGTTTGTTGGGATCAATGAATTTTGGATTTATGATAGGATTATTCATGAATATTAATTTGTTCTTTTTTGAATTCTTTTATGCATGATTATTATAACTTTTTATTTCTCTCTGATCTTTCCATTTGGTTTGGCCAACTAGATTGACTTATCTTGCAATGGGAGAGTTACTTTGTAATGGGTTCAATCTTGCGGTGCTCAATGCCCGTGTCACGGTGGAACACGATCACCTATGGGGCCACCAGCCCCTTGTGGTTCGGCAAGGGGGAAGGTCACGTTGCATAAGGAGCAAAAGCCATGGAACAACACGACAGAGGTGACGCTGGCGATTTTTACCTAGGATCGGGCCGGTGGGAAGCATAAAACCCTACTCCTACTTTGGTGGATTGAGGGAAGGACCGCGATGAACACGCAACACTCAAGCCCAGCAAGGTCACCTCGAGGAGAGTAGCTACGTGTGTATCGGTAATTGCCTTTGGCTCCTAGGTGCATATGCACCCATTGTCGAAATACACATTTCGAAAAGTTGAAAATTTCAAAACAAAAATCCCGCGTGTACATCCGGACATTTTATGTGCATGCACAAGGTTTCAGTGAAAAACGAAGTTTTTTGTGGCTTGTGTAAAAAAGACAATTTTTGATGCTTCATTTTAACTATTCACGAGGCATTTCTTTATCTTTTTTACACAAGCCACGAAAAGCGTCATTTTTCATTGGAGGAGTGGCCACCAGCAGAAGCGCAGCGCCCCCCCCCCGTCCTCCTCTTCCCCGAGTACCACGGCGACCTTGGACTCGTTCCCTTTCTCCCCCCCCTCGTGGCGGGCTCCACCGCCGGAAGCTCTGGAGGAGGTGGAACGCGCTGTCGAGCAGAAGCCCTCATCATCGCCGTCGAAGTACCAACCCGCCCTCTCACCATGGCGAGTGGAAGAAAGATACCAAACAGAAGGAGGAGAAGAAGGTGAGTGCTGAAAGGCAACGTCCGTTTTTCTGTGACATCCCTAGTTCTGGTATGCTCAAGGCTAGCTAGTCATGTGTGCATGATGTTTAAATTCCATTTTAATTTGAAACGGGGATTTGTGAAACCCTCAAAACCATTTCTGGAAATGACCCAGATAAAAATTGCTGCAAAAAGGTCCAAGAAAATGTTCATGTTGCTCTCTGAAAATATTTGACAGAGATAAAAATCAAACCAATATTTTTAGGAGCTCATAGATATTTATTTTGGGCATTTGGAATTAATGCAGTAATTATTTGCTTTGGATATATATTGTTATATATATATAATATTGTCCAAAAATTATGCTAGTTGTTGAGGAGCTCTGGAATAATACCACTAGCCCATACAAAAATTGGCATAAGAAAATAAATTGGTTTAGTATTTTTATTAAATCAAACAAATGTTAGAAAAATAGAAAAGAAAACAAAAAGGAAAAAGCTTACCTGGCGCTTACCTGTAGCCATCTCGCGCCTCAGCCGGCACAGCGGTGCGGCCCACTAGCGCAACCGCCTACCGTCGTCCTCTTGGCGATGACAGAAGGACAAGGGCACGCCCTGGCGCGCGCGGCCACGGCCACATCTCCCGCTACCTCCTGCCCCCCGTCGCCTGGATCACGCGTGCGTCGCCACGCACCCCCCAAGCCTCTCTCGCTCTCTCTCATGCCCATTCCCTCTTCCCCTCGCTCTCTCTCTCTCTCTCGCGGCCGAACGCCACCATCCTCGTCCCTCGCTGCCCTCGCGTCCTCCGTGCTCCCCTTGACCGCTCGTCATGCTTGCGAGCTTCGCCACGTCGTCCGCCACCTCTCCATCGAGCCACGCGATGTGGGAAGCCCTGGAGAGCCGCCATCGCCACCATCTTCGTATCTAGTCGCCGGAGATCGCCCTCACCGTTCTGCTTGTTGCTGGCCTCCCCCGAGCTCGCTGAAGACGCCACTGGAACCACCGTGAGCTCCTGCCCCGTCCCACTCTCTCCGTTCCTCCGTTCTCGCGCCGTAGCTCCCTTCCCCCACCATGGCCATAGCACCTCACCGCTGGCCATGTCACCACCGCCGCCACACCTACGGGCACCTGCAACCGAGCACGCCACCATGGTCAGCACGTCTCCAGGAGACGAACGCGACCAACCCCGACCCCTGCCGTGCACCATAGCCCCTTCTCCCCTCCCCACCGAACTACGGCCGCCGCCCAAGTGGTCGCCGCCGTCAATCTAGGCCGTCTTCGGTGAAATGGAGGGCACCACTGGATGCGCGCGAGCCTAGGCTTCGCGTAGGTGCTCTCGGCCGTGCGTTTGGTCGCCAGAGCGACGATCCTGCAGCTCGCCGCTGCGTCTGGCCTCGCCGGCGTTGAGTCGCCGATGGGGTTAGCCCCGGTTGACTGGATTTGACCCCGTCTGGCCAGGGTTTGACCACCCTGGGCCACTGATGCGTGGGGCCAACCCTGTTAATTAAACCAGTTTAGGTTTAATTTAAATTAGGATTAGCCACAGACACTGACACATGGGACCCACACGTCAGGTTTGACCCCAGTCAGCGCTGTTGGCTTGTTGGCTCAAGCATGACGCAGTGCTGATGTAGTTATTTATTTTCTGGATTTAAATTAAATCAAGAAAATCGAGAAAATGTTATAAACTTCGAAAAATCATAGATATTCAACCGTAGCTCAGATTGAAATAATTTATATATGAAAAATTATCAGAAAAATGAAATCTATCCAACTATACTAGTTCCATGCATGGAAAACGAACTTATATCTACTGTATAAGTGAAACACTAAAATGGCATATATAAGAGCTTACTTTGGAGATGCATCTGAATCTTTGGTTCAAATGGACTTCGACCAAATGAATGCTAGCTGCATTAGCTCAAACAGAATCACATCTACGCGCCATGATCATGCATCATATTGTTGCATATGGTTGTGTTTTGATTGTTGGCACCGTTCCTTCTCGATAGGTCCTGCTCCGGAGAGTGCTCGAAAGTACCTATCTGTGAAGCAGTGCCTCCCTTGTTGATATACCAGGCAAGCAAACCCCCTTGTTCATTCTGATACAATCCTACTCTGTCGCCCCTGCTCTAAGTTATTGCATTAGGACAACAACGATTCAATTGCTACTTTGTGCTGCGCTAGTTGAACCCATTCCTCTACAGGACCTGTCATTGCCACAGTAAATAGTTGAAACCCATTAGCATGTGTAGGAGTTGATTGAAGCCATTGTTGTGTTCCTACAATGCCATGCCTGCTATTGCTTATAGTGTGTCAGGTCTGATTCATTTGGAATGAGTTGGAGTGCAGTGCTACGTTCTGATGCTGAGAGTGAAGTGTGTGAACACGATTTGGTAAAGGTAGTGGTGAGAGGCCATGTAGGAGTACATGGTGGGTTGTCTTACTCGAACCATCCTTAAGCATTGAGTTCTATGTATGTTGTCCAATGACTCAATACTACCACACATTGGGTTCCCGTAACTCGACCCCTCTTGACTTATTAACCAACTTGATCTCTGTCCAGGAGTCGCAACTAGTTTCTGGTGTTTGTAGGTAGTGCTATTTTTCTACCAAGTGGCACCCGGCAGGGTGGGATTGGGACAGACTAGGCACAGGTGGCACAGTGTACCAAGTGGGACCCGGATGGTGGGCTTGGGAACCCTGCTCACATCGTTTGGGGCCGTGAGCAACACCCCGACCGGATCTCCTTGCTGATGGAACCCGAATAGGCGATAAACCTGGACTAGAGTCTTGTGTGGTTAGTTAGGTCGTGGCCGACACCCTCGCCAGGCTTCCGCTTGAAGGTTGCCAAGATACATGACGTGTACATGGCGATAAGTGGCGAGAGCGTGTGTGAATAAGTACACCCCTGCAGGGTTAACATGATCTATTCGAATAGCCGGGTCCGCGGTTATGGACTTCTTGGATGCTTACGTGGTACATAGACAACTTGAAGTGGATACTCTAAAATGCTCAAGACAAGTGTGAGTGCTATGGATGGCCTTCTCATAGGGAGACGGGGATGAATCCATAGTAGTGTACTCATGTGCGTTGTCTCACCTCAAAGAAGTTCCTCGTAGTCCTAGAACAGGATAGCCACTGAGTCAAAGCTGGCTTGCTGCAAATAAGCTCGACATTACCCTCTTGATACAAATGCATGTATGATAGGATCTGATGTAAGTCTTGTTGAGTACCTTTGTACTCATGTTGCTTTATTTATGTTTTTGCAGCGGAGACTTCGGTCTTACTAGTGTTCTCGTGGACTTCGACAAGTAGTTTGTACCTCAGCTATGATCTTGATCGGACGTTGTAGATTATCAGGCTCTTCAGCCTTTTTCATTTGTAGATGTCTGTACTCAAACATGTAATGCTTCCGCTTGTTTCTTGTATGCTCTGAATGTTGGGTCATGTGACCCCTATTTGCAATAAATGCTATGATGGCTCTTGAGCCTTATCTATATGAGTTGTTGAGTTATGTTGTGATGCCATGTTGTACATCACATACTTGCATGTTATGCGTACGTGTAATGTGTATTGCTATGTGTGCGATCTGAATATCTAGTTGTTTATCCTTAGTAGCCTCTCTTACCGGGAAATGTCTCCTAGTGCTTCCACTGAGCCCTGGTAGCTTGCTACTACTCCGGAACACTTAGGCTGGCCGACATGTGTCCTTCTTCGTTCCTGTGTCTGTCCCTTCAGGGAAATGTCACGCAGTGTCTACCGAAGTCCTGTTAGCCTGCTACAGCCCGGATCCTCCGGAGTCCTGCTAGCCCAGCTGCTACAGCCCGGATTCACTCGCTGATGACCGACGTGTTCGTTGTTTGGTCATGTTTGCCTGTCCCTATAAGTTAGTGCCATTTTGGGTTCACGACTAGCCATGTCAGCCCGGGTTCTTTGTCATATGGATGCTAGCGACACCATCATATACGTGTGCCAAAAGGCACAAATAGTCCCGGGCATGGTAAGGCGACACCCGTGGGAATACCGTGCGTGAGGCCGCAAAGTGATACGAGGTGTTACATGCTAGATCGGTGTGACATAGAATCGGGGTCCTGACAACTTTGGTATCAGAGCCTGACTGCATGTAGGAATACCAAGCCAAACTGGTCGAAGTTGAGTCTAGAAAATCTTTAGTTATGTAAGGTAATTGATTGTGGGAAGGAACTTAAGGCTCTTTTTACTCCTTATACCTCATGGCCTGCTGATCTGAGTCCTCCTATCTTTCCTATGGGGTTAAGGAACTAGGCTTTCTCTTCCATCTATCAGGATCACGTGTTACTACTCCGTAGCCCATAGGATTGTTTGATCAGAGTATACCCCAGTTTTCGAGTACTTCCGGTTTAGCCTGTTTAGTATGATCTCAGAACCTTGACTGGTGATGTTGAGTTGTTTTACTACTCCTTTTTAGCAGGATGTCTCATTTTGAGCGTTCTACTTCCGTTATGCTGCCAGAATTGCCGCAAGAGTTCAAGAGATACTAATTTCCTTGTCCTACATTCTACAGTCGATAGTTGATGCTGACCCGTCCTTGGTTTCGTTTCTCTGGATGTCATCAGTTAAACGAAGTTCTGCTGTTCGTAGCCAGAACAACAGAGATGGTAGGGATGAGGATCCTCCTGATCAACCTTCGTTGGTAGAGTTCATGTTAGAGATGGAGGGAAACAAGTGTGAGTCTAACCGCTTGTTGGCCAGTATCGAGGAGAACACCGCTGTAGGACCTTGAGAAGAGGTGTCTAGAGGGGGGGATTAGACACTAAGTACCAAAGTTGCAGTTTTTAAGTTTCCTTAAGTTTAAGTGGAGTCTAGGCACAAATTTAACAATCACAATACATAGCAAGCAAGCATGCAAAGAGTGTATGAGCAGCGGAAAGTAAAGCATGCAACTTGCAAGAATGTAAAGGGAAGGGTTTTGGAGGTTTCAAACGCAATTGGAGACATGGATGTTTTTGGCGTGGTTCCGATAGGTGGTGCTATCGTACATCCACGTTGATGGAGACTTCAACCCATGAAGGGTAACGGTTGCGTGAGTCCACGGAGGGCTCCAGCCACGAAGGGTCCACGAAGAAGCAAACTTGTTTATCCCACCATGGCCATCGCCCACGAAGGACTTGCCTCACTAGCGATAGATCTTCACGAAGTAGGCGCTCTCCTTGCCCTTACAAACTCCTTGGTTCAACTCCACAATCTTGTTGGAGGCTCCCAAGTGACACGTAGCCAATCTAGGAGACACCACTCTCCAAGAAGTAGCAAATGGTGCGTTGATGATGAACTCCTTGCTCTTGTGCTTCAAATGATAGTCTCCCCAACACTCAACTCTCTCTCATAGGATTTGGATCTGGTGCAAAGAAGATTTGAGTGGAAAGCAACTTGGGGAAGGCTAGAGATCAAGATTCATATGGTAGGAATGGAATAACTTGACCTCAACACATGAGTAGGTAGTTCTCTCTCAGAAATGGTAAGTTGGAAGTGTAGGTTTAGTCTGATGGCTCTCTCCACGAATGAAGAGGAGGTGGAGGGGTATATATAGCCTCCACACAAAATCTAACCGTTACACACAATCTACCAAACTCGGTGGGACCGAATCGTTAAACTCGGTCAGACTGATTTAGCAAATAATGTGACCGTTAGGATTTTCAGTGGGACCGAAATGCAACTCGGTAGGACCGATATGGTTAGGGTTAGGGCATAACGTAATCTCGGTAAGACCGATTACACAAACTCGGTGAGACCAATTTTGGAATGAGCATTCTAGAGAGTTGGTCAGGCAAACTCAGTTTGACCGATTACACAAACTCGGTGGGACCGATTTTGGTAATGAGTCAACCAGGAAGTTTGCATTGTAATCTCGGTAGTACCGATTGCTCAAACTCGGTAAGATCGATTTTGGTAATGGACATACACAGAGAGATTACAATCCCATCTCGGTGAGACCGAGATCCCTATCGGTAAGACCGATTTGCCTAGGGTTTGTGGTAGTGGCTATGACATGCAAAATCGGTGGCGCCGGATAGAAAGAATCGGTGTGACCGATTTTGGCCTTAGGTTTTAGGACACATGTGTGGAAATGGGAAAGCAGTTGAGGGCTTTGGAGCATATCACCAAGCACTGTGGAGCAAGAAACTCATTAAGCAACACCTCATCCCTCCTTGATAGTATTGGCTTTTCCTATAGACTCAATGTGATCTTGGATCACTAAAATATAAAATGAAGAGTCTTGAGCTTGAAGCTTGATCCAATCCTTTCTCCTTAGCATCTTGAAGGAGTTCCCACATCCTTTAGTCCATGCCACTCCATTGTTGAACTTATCTGAAACATACTAGATAAAAGTGTTAGTCCAACAAGAGATATGGTGACATTAATTACCAAAACCACCTAGGGAGCACTTGTGCTTTCAATCTCCCCATTTTTGGTAATTGATGACAACATACATCAAAGCTTTAGATATAGATATAAAGAATAGCAAGTAAAGCTTTGGAAAGACATGTAACAAGCATAGGCTCCCCTACATGTATGCAATCATGTAAATATGGAATATAGAAGCATGTGAGAGCATAACCATGATAGAGCAGGCAATGTGTTACATGTGTCTTGGTCATATGCATCAGAGCAAAGAATATTAAAGAAAATACCTTCATGCCCATGAGTCCTTCTTGCAAACAGTATGTACATCAGCAAGAATTCCTCATGCACATGATTGTGATGCATATACTTAGCTTGTAGTCTTGAGTTGGCTTAGGATGGAATGAACCTGCATAAACAAGGTTAGATAACACAGATACATCTCTAGCCAGAGCAAACAAAAGAAACCACAAGAATACCAAGCCTGGGATGACATGTAGAGAGTGAGTACTAAGTACGACATTGGATTAGACATGTCCCCAAGAGTAAAGATATGCAAAGAATTTAAATGATTTCTTTCCCTTAGATGTCTTGCTCCCCCTGAATCTAGCATGGGATACTGGGAGAAGATAGGGAATAGAAAATCAGAGCTGAAAGATATAAATGATGAACAGAGCTAATGTAAGCTAATGCAAATAAGCACAACAGATCATATGAACATGTCTCTCCCCTCAAGAAGACATGTAGCATCCCTCCTCTTGAACATCAAGAATCTAGGATCCTTGAGAAATACAACTACTTAGGTATTCTCTCCCCCTGAAGATCTCTCTCTCCCCCTGAGGATCTCTCTCCCCTTTGAGGATCTCTCTCTAAATGGATCTCTCTCTAAAGGATAAGCTTTGATGTGGTCTCTCTCTCCCCCTTTGACATCAATTTCCAAGAAGGGCTTTCTGGAATCTGTCGAATGGGTTTGGTCCTTGAGACACCACAAAGCAATGAGAAAAATGTGATGCTTGTAGAGGACAAGATTCATTGAGTGGAGCTGGATCAGAAGAAACACAGAAAAAGTGGCAAACTGTTGTTCCCGTTTTGAAATCGGTGGCACCGAGTGGTTTGCTTCTGTTGTACCGAAATGATTCGGTTGGACCAAAAATAGCAAATCGGTGAAACCGAGTTCATCGCAGAGAAAACACTTGTCACCTCAGCTCACTAGACTAGTAAGATCTCACAAGGATTTGCAAGGAATTCACTGAAAGATATGCAATGAATTTGATGCAGAAAATGCAGAGCATACAGAAAGAAATCTAGATGAAGTTTTTTTTGCATGAGACAAATGCAAAAACGTAGAAAAGAACACAAGAGAATTTCATCAAGAGATGGTCGGCGACAAAGTCACCTATGTAAGAGTATATTGACTTAGGAGTCAAGTGAGATCACTTGATCATAGGTCATACTCATCGTTTAAGCTCAAAATGGGGTTGCCATTTTTTGTTTAAGCATCTTGATGTATTCACATATTGTCGATTTGCTTTAGCTCATGACTTGGAGTAAAGCTTCTCTAAGATGGAATAACATACCTTGGTTGGTGGTGTTGTCCATGTAGTTGAACTTGTGTGGGTTGCTCAAGGTTGATGTAGCTCATCAAGAATTTGGAGCACCACTTGGAATTTGAGTCCATCTACCTACATGGGTTAGTTCTTGCAAGGAAGAGCACTTGTGTATCCAAAAATTACAATCATGAAGCTCAACATAGAATTTGTCAAAGGATATGTTTGAGTGGTTCCATGCTTCCTTGTCTTCAACCACCATAGTGTAGAGACTTGGTGATGTAGAGATTGCTCAAGATGTGAGTAGATTACAATATCATGGAATTTGATTCCACCAAGTACCTTCATGGGTTAGATAACATGCAGGATGCAAATATATCCAAGACATAAGATTTTCATCATAAGAGAAGTATCAAGGATTAGTCATAGGCTCATGTCTTGCATGTATCCAATGGAGTTTCTACTCCAAGTTTGAAGCATCAATGATGTTCAATTCTCCTCTTAACCTGCAAAACACTTGATCATCAAGAGGTTTAGTGAATATATCCGCTAATTGCTTTTCGGTGCGAACATGCTTAAGATCAATGTCACCCTTAGCAACATGATCTCGAACGAAATGATGACGAACTTCAATATGCTTAGTTCGAGAATGTTGCACAGGATTATGACCAATTTTGATAGCACTTTCATTGTCACAAAGCAATGGAACATGTCTCACATATATCCCATAATCTATAAGAGTTTGGGTCATCCAAAGTAATTGAGCACAACATGAACCAGCGGCAATGTATTCCGCTTCGGTGGTGGATAAGGATACCGAGTTTTGTTTCTTGGAGGACCAAGACACAAGAGATCTACCAAGAAATTGACAAGTACCAGAAGTGGATTTCCTATCAACCTTGTCTCCGGCATAGTCCGAGTCGGAATGGCCAACAAGATCGAAAGAGGCCCTCTTAGGATACCAAATGCCAAAATTTGGTGTATGGACTAAGTATCTCACTATCCTTTTCATGGCCTTAAGATGACATTCTTTAGGAGCAGCTTGATATCGTGCACACATGCACACACTTAGCATGATATCGGGATGTGAAGCACATAGATATAACAATGAACCAATCATAGAGCGATAAACCTTTTGATCAACCAGTTCACTATCTTTGGTCAAGTCAAGATGTCCACTAGTAGGCATGGGTGTAGTCATACCTTTGCATTCTTGCATATTGAACTTCTTGAATAAGTCCTTGGTGTACTTCGTTTGAGAAACAAAGGTACCTTCCTTAGTTTGCTTGATTTGCAACCCAAGAAAGAATTTGAGTTCACTCATCATAGACATCTCAAACTTCTCCGACATTAGCTTTCCAAACTTTTCACTAAAATGAGGGTTAGTTGAACCAAATATAATATCATCAACATAGATTTGGCACACAAATAGTTCTCCATTAACCCTTTTAGTAAAAAGAGTAGAATCAATTTTCCCAATTTCAAAGCCTTTTTCAATAAGGAACTTGGTCAAGCATTTATACCATGCTCTAGGAGCTTGTTTAAGACCATAAAGAGCTTTGTGAAGTTTGTAAACATGATTGGGTTTCTTAGGATTGACAAAGCCGGAGGTTGTTAACATGAACTTCCTCCTCTATTTCACCATTTAGAAAAGCACTTTTAATGTCCATTTGGTACAAGGTGATATCATGATGATTATCATAGGCAAGTAAGATCTAATGGACTCAAGTCTAGCAACGGAGCGTAAGTCTCACCATAGTCCATACCTTCGACTTGTGTGTAGCCTTGGGCGATTTAGGCGTGCTTTGTTGCGAACTACTTGTCCATCTTCATCTTGCTTGTTGTGAAACACCCATTTGGTACCGATGATGTTGTGGTTGTTGTCGGGCTTCTCAACCAATGTCCAAACTTGGTTCCTCTCAAAATTGTGTAGCTCTTCATGCATAGCATTTATCCAATCCAGATCTTCCAATGCTTCTTCAACCTTCATAGGTTCAACGCTAGAGATGAAAGAATAGTTTTCACAAAAGTTAGCTAAACAAGTTTTAGAGCGAGTGATTCTCCCGGTTTGAATGTCATTGTAGATTTGCTCGATGGGATGATCTTTAGCAATTCTTGCTCGAACTTGTGAAAGCTTTTGCTTGGGTCTTCATTGAACATCTTCTTCATCTTGTTCTTCTTCTTGGCCTTCTTCATTGTTGGTGTTGTCGTCCTCTTGTCGTGGTGGAGAAGGAGGTTGTTGATGTTCATCTTGATGCACTTCCTCGTTTTCTTCATCTTGGTGTGTCCCACTTGTGGATGCTTCTGTATCAACTCTTGGTTCACCTTGTCGTGAAGTAGAAGCTTCCACTTGGACGGACGAGGTACTCTCCTTCACCTTCGTTGGATGGACCTTGCCAATAGACAAGTCTTGGATTGCTTCCGAAGGATCTTTGTCTCCTACATCAATTGGCAATTTCTCTACTTGCGAGCCGTTAGATTCATCAAACTTCACATCTACCGTCTCTTCAACCTTTCGCGTGAAATTGTTGTAGACACGGTAAGTGTGACAGTTTGAGCCATAACCTAGTAGGAAACCTTCATGAGACTTAGGAGCAAATTTAGAACGACGATGCTTATCAAGAATGTAGCACTTTGATCCGAATACTCGAAAGTATCTAACATGGGGTTTGTTACCGGTGAGGAGCTCGTATGCCGTCTTGCGGAGTATCTTGTGAAGATACAAGCGATTTGTTGCATGACAAGCTATCTCAACCGCTTCTGCCCAAAAGTGCTTCGGTGTCTTGTACTCATCAAGCATCGTTCTCGCCATTTCGATGAGCGTCCGGTTCTTCCTCTCAACAACTCCGTTTTGTTGAGGTGTGTACGTAGCCGAGAACTCGTGTGAAATCCCTTCTTCATCAAGAAAGGTGTCCACATTTGCATTCTTGAACTCCGTTGTCGCTGCGAACCTTCTTGATCTTCACTTCAAATTGATTTTGGGCCTTCCTAGCGAAGTTTTTGAAGATCTTTTGGACCTGCGATTTATCATCGAGAAAGAACACCCACGTAAATCTTGAAAAATCATCAACTATAACTAGACCAAAAGAATTTCCATCGAGACTCTTGTAAGAGTTGGGACCAAAAAGATCCTTGTGAAGTAGCTCGAGTGGCCTCCTTGTGGTCATGATGTTCTTCACGGGATGCCTTCCTCCAACCTGTTTACCTGCCTGACAAAACCTGCAAAGTCTATCCTTATCAAATATGACATTGTTAACATCAAGGATATGATTTCCTTTAATAAGCTTGTCAAGGTTTCGCATACCAACATGACCTAGTCGTGTATGCCATAACCAACCTTTTGAGGATTTAGCAATGAAGCAAGTTTTAGGTTGAGCCTTTTAGTGAAATCAACAATGTATAGATCACCTCTAAGGACACCGGTAAAGACCGTTTTATGATTGTCTCAACGAAACACTTGACAATCTACTTCAGTAAATAGGACATTGAAAATGAAATCAGGAAGTCTAGATACTGAAAGTAAGTTGTATCCAAGAGATTCAACGAGCATGACATTTTGTATGGAGCTATCATGTGATATGGCCACCTTACTGAGGCCAATCACCTTACCCTTTGAGTTGTCACCAAAAGTGACATACTTTTGAGGACTATCATTTTCAGCAAGCTCACGAAACATGTCTTTATCTCCGGTCATGTGATCGGTACATCCACTATCAAGAACCCATTCCTTTCCTCCTGACAATATCCCCGAAGATTTGCCATAAGACCAAAGTGTCTCATTGCATCATCAAGATCGAAGTCACTATCATCATCCTCATCATAGTATCCATGTTCAACATCATCATGTGGTGGATCAAATCCTAGAGAGGGTAATTTGTTAGAGTGAGTTTGACAATGATCTTACTTATGAATTTTTATAGCTTCGGAAATAATATCACTAATAATTCCAACATCTCCTTTGGCACGCATAAGGTTTGTAAGCTCAAATAGACGATCACCAAACATAGGATCACTAGTATTTATTTTACTCAAAGCAATGGACTTATGAAGAATTTCATCAAGATTTTTCAAGGAATAATTTGGAAAGCGTTCTTCCAGAAATTTCCATATGGTGTAGGCACACTTAAAAGTAGGCAAGCATCCAATCAAGTTTCTAGGCAATCCTCTAATGATAAGTTCGGCAGTTCTAAGATTCCTAATCATGTCAATTGACTCATCATGGGTAGGATGCATAGAATCAACATAAGGTGCACAAGGGCTAGCAATGTACTTATTCAAATGATATTGATTGAAAATTACAAGCATCTCATTTTTCCACTCATGAAAATACTCTCCATCAAGAACATGCACTCTATGTCTAAGACTCCCTAAAGTAGACTCATCCATCTTCCTTCAATGGTGATTAAACCAAGGCAATGGAGGCCAATGCTTTGATACCACTTGTAGGACCTTGAGAAGAGGTGTCTAGAGGGGGGGTGATTAGACACTAAGTACCAAAGTTGCAGTTATTAAGTTTCCTTAAGTTTAAGTGGAGTTTAGGCACAAATTTAACAATCACAATACATAGCAAGCAAGCATGCGAAGAGTGTATGAGCAGCGGAAAGTAAAGCATGCAACTTGCAAGAATGTAAAGGGAAGGGTTTTGGAGGTTTCAAACACAATTGGAGACACATATGTTTTTGGCGTGGTTCCGATAGGTGGTGCTATCGTACATCCACGTTGATGGAGACTTCAACCCACGAAGGGTAATGGTTGCGTGAGTCCACGGAGGGCTCCACCCACGAAGGGTCCACGAAGAAGCAACCTTGTCTATCCCACCATGGCCGTCGCCCACGAAGGACTTGCCTCACTAGCGGTAGATCTTCATGAAGTAGGCGATCTCCTTGCCCTTACAAACTCCTTGGTTAAACTCCACAATCTTGTCGGAGGCTCCCAAGTGACACCTACCCAATCTAGGAGACACCACTCTCCAAGAAGTAACAAATGGTGCATTGATGATGAACTCCTTTCTATTGTGCTTCAAATGATAGTCTCCCCAACACTCAACTCTCTCTCATAGGATTTGGATCTGGTGGAAAGAAGATTTGAGTGGAAAGCAACTTGGGGAAGGCTAGAGATCAAGATTCATATGGTAGGAATGGAATAACTTGACCTCAACACATGAGTAGGTAGTTCTCTCTCAGAAATGGTAAGTTGGAAGTGTAGTTTTAGTCAGATGGCTCTCTCTACGAATGAAGAGGAGGTGGAGGGGTATATATAGCCTCCACACAAAATCTAACCGTTACACACAATCTACCAAACTCAGTGGGACCGAATCGTTAAACTCGGTCAGACCGATTTAGCAAATAATGTGACCGTTAGGATTTTCGGTGGGACCGAAATGCAACTCGGTAGGACCGATATGGTTAGCGTTAGGGCATAATGTAATCTCGGTAAGACCGATTACACAAACTCGGTGAGACCGATTTTGGTAATGAGCTTTCCAGAGAGTTGGTCAGGCAAACTCGGTTTGACCGATTACACAAACTCGGTGGGACCGATTTTGGTAATGAGTCAACCAGGAAGTTTGCATTGTAATCTCGTAGTACCAATTGCTCAAACACGGTAAGACCAATTTTGGTAATGGACATACACAGAGAGATTACAGTCCCATCCCGGTGAGACTGAGATCCCTATCGGTAAGACTGATTTGCCTAGGGTTTGTGGTAGTGGCTATGACATGCAAAATCGGTGGCGCCAGATAGAAAGAATCGGTGTGACCAATTTTGGCCTTAGGTTTTAGGACACATGTGTGGAAATGGGAAAGCAGTTGAGGGCTTTGGAGCATATCACCA